>JAFIDM010000006.1:21572406-21613101 GCA_023159025.1 Thereuonema tuberculata
CTTGGGTTTCCCCAGCAAAAACAATATGGCGGGTCAAGGACCAAAGCACATACTGCCAAGTGTAAAGATGTGTGCAAGAATGATTAGGGATGTGTGCTTGTGTCCATAAATTTCCTAACTATGCGTGTAGTGTTGAGTACCACAGCCTTCTGCAGTTGTGCATAAATGTTTTTGCGAAGTCCTAGTGTGCTGAGACTGTGGTGCAATGTGTGAGGCACCAGACCAGTGGCAGACAGAACGATGGGTACAACACGTACTCGATCCTGCCTCCACTGCTTCTGGAGCTCGTGTGCTAGATCAGTGTATTTACTGATCTTGTCTGCGAGAGTTTTCTGCATGTTCTTGCTGATAGGCACTGCAATATCAATTAGATAGGTCTGTTTGTTGACCTTATCAACAAGTGTGATGTCTGGTCTGTTGTGATGTATGGTTTTGTCTGTGTGAATGGGGCGGTCCCAGTATAGTTTATATGAGGGTGATTCTAATACGCTTTGTGGTATGTACTTGTAGTACGGGACCGTGCTCTTAATAAGTGAATGTTTGTGTGCTAGTTTTTGATGAACGATCGATGCTACCTGATTGTGTCGGTGGAGGTAGTCTGTTTGAGAGAGAAGGGGACAGCCTGATATTACGTGGTCGATCGTCTCATGCGTAGTGTGGCATTTCCTGCATTTGTCGTCATGTGTGTTTGCATCGTGTAGAATGTGTTTCTTGTAGTTGCGTGTGGAGATGACTTGGTCCTGTATTGCGATCATGAACCCTTCGGTCTCCCCAAACAGCTCACCACTCGTCAGCCATCTGTTCGACGCTTCCATGTCGACATGAGGCTGGCTGAGTTCGTGATGATGTCTGCCATGGAGTTCCTTACGAGCCCATGATTCACGCAGCTGCTGAGTGTGGGTGTCAGGGGTGGTGAGTGTTGGAGAAGAGTTTTCGAGGTTCAGGGGTGTGAGGTGTGTGTCAGCCTTGACAATGGCTGAGTGAAGTGAGGAGTCTTCTGCTCTTTGGTGGAAATGTTCCCTAAGTGTATGTACTTGTTTTTCGTGTAGGGTGATGAGGTTGATGAGTCCTCGGCCTCCCTCCTTGCGGGGAAGAGTCATCCTTTCCGTAGCGGACTTGGGGTGGTGCATATTGTGTTTCGTGAATGTAGTGCGTGTTGCGCGTTGTAGTGCTTCGAGTTCGGTGTTTGTCCATGGAATTATGCCGAACGAATATGTTAGTGTGGGAACGGCAAAAGTGTTGATAGCTTTAATTTTATTTCTGGCGTTGAGTTGTGTTTTGAGGATTTTGTGAACTCGAGCAAGGTATGTGTTCTTCAGTGCATTTTTGATGTTTGCGTTGTCAATGACGCGCGCTTGCTGGAAGCCCAGGTACTTGTAGGTCTCTCCCTCTTCCATGGATTGGATGGCCAAACCATGGTCCAGTTCAAAACCCTCCAAATTCGAAGTCTTCCCACGTATTATGTGTAACTTGCGGCATTTGTCAATTCCAAATTCCATCCCAATGTCTTTGGTGAACTGTGTGGTGGCTTGTAGTAAATTAGTAAGTTGTGCATTGTTTGTGGCGTAGAGTTTAATGTCATCCATGTAGAGTAAGTGTGTGATTTTATATGGTGTCACAGTGCCTGTGGTAAGCCTATAACCGTGTTTTGTGTTATCTAGTATATGGCTCAGTGGATTCAAGGCGAGGCAGAACCAAAGAGGACTCAAGGAGTCTCCCTGGAAAATACCTCTCCTTATGGGAATGGGATCTGTAGTGATGGAGGTGTTAGAGGTGCGTAGGTGTAATGTTGTGTTCCAACTCTTCATCGTGGCAGCTAAGAATGCCGTGATCTTGGGGTGTATTTTGTAGATATGAAGAGTGTGTAGGAGCCAGGAATGAGGGACAGAATCAAATGCCTTCTTGTAATCGATGTATGCGATATGTAAGCTCCTATTCTTCGCGCGTGCCTATTCAGTGATTATTATTATTATTATTATTATTATTTCTTTTATTTAATATCCACCAAAAAAAAAACAAAACCCAAATCCATTGCTTTTCATCTCATTCTGCAGATTATGTCACTGTAATGTTGTGTTTTTTTATTTCCGCATGTGTACGCATAGTAATACAATTAAAATAAAATGTCTTCGTTGTCATAAATTCTATAAAAACAAAAACCCCACGTGCAGCGACGATGACTTTTGAATTGGAGGCCGTCTCAGTTCATAAAAACATAAATAAAGCACTTTTATTTTATAATTATTGGCATCGCGTTAGCCAAATAATTTTATCACTTAAGATTTCTGTATCCAAAAATAAGGTAATCAGTAAAACTCTACATTAATTGATTGAACAATTTTTGTGTTTCTGAATCTCACGGGTTTATTCTTTAGTTCCATTTTTTTCTAATTAACCAAATCAATCTTAACTAAGTTTACTTTAAAAAAATCAATCTTTTACTAAATTCTTATGACTGGGTTCATTTCCATTATTTGTTCTTTATTTCTATGTTTAGTTCTTCAATTTCACAGTCGATTTATTCAATGATTCTCTTATTTTAATATTAAAGTTTTTCTGTTTTAATTTCTTAGTTTGTTCAAAATTGCCTATTAATCTATTAACCAAAAAAAATTTATAAAACAGACAAATATTTTAGTAAAGGATGTTTCCAAAGATTTTTTCTTTCTTTTTTAAAAAACCCCAACGGAATTAGAAATGTTAAATGTGTTCGTGTCATTTGGTGTCGTTCATCAGGTGTTGAGGATGAGAATGAAATTTCAGTGATTAAATTTATTTATTTCAGTTCTGAATATTTATAATGGGAACAGGATTCAATGGGTTTATTTATCATAACTTAGAAATTAATCTCTAAAAATAGAGATTTATCATTTCTATAATTCTTATGCTGCTAACGCTTGTCATTGAAAAAGAACAAAGATTTGGATTTTTAATTTGAAATGGAATTGTCATTAAACAATAAATATTAAAATGAATCTATGATGCTTTTTAAACAAAGAAAGTTAACTTTCTCTGAGTTTTCAATCGGTTTTGTTTTTAAAAACTCAAGAAAAAAACAGGACTTGTTTCAGCTGAAATCGCTGCGGTCTTATCACGAAACTTCCGTTTCATTATATGGCCACCAGGTGGAGTATTGCATCGCAAATACAAGAGAAGAATTGGAAGAGTTCTGCCATCAAACATTTATTATAATTTTCAATGTTTTATTATTATTATTCAAACATTTATCGCATTTCAATTCAAAGTTTTACAATCTCTCTGCTATTCGTTTTACAAAAGGTGATATTTATATACCTGGATTAACCATTACGCAATCAAGTACGAGAGCAGTATCAGCATCGAATTTCAGGAATTCCATGTAAAGGGACCCAGCGGCATCTTCTAACTGTTGCCAATGTTTATTACAGTCGGACCTCGATATAAGGTCACCCCTTGGGACCACGTGAGTGACCTTATAAGCGGGATGACCTTATAACCGATTCATACGCTTTTGTCAATAAATAAGCATTATATAAATACAGTATAATTCTTTGTAAAATTTAATAAGTATCAGTTTATTAGGTTATAATTTTTTAATTTACTTAAACCAATTAAAATTAATGGAATCGGAAATTATTTTTATTATTTTTTAAAAATTTTAATTCGGAATAAAGTTGTATACAAATAGTAATAGTATGCTCAAGCAACTTAACCTTACTTAAAATAATCCATAATACAGGACTGTCGCGATTTTGGTTTCATCTTTTGTACAATGTTTTCTAAGTTTTATAGTTTCTGAAAATGTTCTTCAGCTCCCTCATGGCTCGTAAAAAAATGACATACGACATTTAATGCTCTGAGCGCTTCTGCTTGTGTCACCGCTTCACTTTTAGTATCACTGTCATTATCCTCACTTTCTAATGCATTGGAATCTAAAACTTGCGAAACAATTTCAGAAATCGAAGCTTGAGAAGTGGTAGCAATTTCACGTCAATTCTCACGTATTCACTTTCCCCTTCTACAGCACAGCCGCATTTCTGTGATCTTGTATTAACATAGCTAAAGAAATATCGTCTTCATCATCTTCATCTGTTATTTCATCCACACTATTTGTAGAAAATTGAAAACCAGCATGTCGAAAGCAATTTGAAATGCATGTGTTTGACACCAAGTTCCAACTTTTATGAATACAAAACACTGCATCTAACACAGACACGTGATTTTTTTTTTCTCGTCAATTGTTGAAATCAAGTCTTTCAGAAGGAGCTTTCTGTAGTTCATTTTCAGATTTTGAATGACTCCCTGATCCAAAGGTTGCAAAACACTGATAACATTTGGGGGTAAAACAACAAGCTCAATTGATTTCAACTGAGATAGGTTGATACGAGCAGGGCAATTGTCTGCGATGAAAACAACTTTTCTTTTATTTTTCACAAAGTGTCTATCGAAACGCCGCTCCGTATAGTTTTCTCAAATATGTTAGCATTCATACATGCTTTTTTGTTTGCATCATAATCCAAAGATAAAGACTTAACGTTTTTAAAGCAACGTGGCTTTTGAAATTTTCCGATAACTAGCGGTCTCAGTTTTTCAGAGCCATCCATATTAGCTCCTAAATAAATTGTCAGTCTTTCTTTACTTTTTTTCGTCCCTATACATTTTTCTTTCTTAAAAGTAAGAATTTTGTCGGGAAAAGAAAGAAAAATTCTTGGAATTGAATCAGAGTGGCACTGAAACCATAGATAAAAGTGACCTTATATGCGATTACGGTATTTAAGACCTGACCATATATCCGATAATCTATATCATAGAATTCCTATTCAATGAGCCGGGACTTTTAGAAAAGTGACCTTATATCGAGGTCCGACTATATTTCGCTTTATTTTATTCCATCCAATCAAAGAGGCTGTGTGTGGTCACCTGACATCCGAGATAACTGTCTGATATTCTTTGTCTCAATATGTAGCTAGAGTTAACTACATATGCATGAATTTCAATGATTTTTTTAGATCATAAATAATATCATGTACATTCTTTTGTGTGGGTGTTTATTTTGGCTTCTGTACATTTCAGATGACACGTGTTCAATTAAATGGTATACAAAACAGAAAGCTAAAAAGATGTTTTTACTTCGTACAAGTAATGGTATTTTTCTATTAGAATATTTATTCTAAAAAATTGTCTACCTGTCTAAAGAGGATTTTTAAAATTGAAACTCTCTTCTAGAAATCCCATAATTTCAGTGGAGATCCTATCACTTCTTTATTTTGTATTCTTTTAGAGGGGATTAAAAATCGTTTTCAATAAATTAAATTTGCAATTATATTCACTTGTTTTTTCCTTTTAACATTTTTATTAAAAAAAATGCATAAATTTAACAACAAGTTTTAACGTGCGAAAATAATAATGACAATACAAAATAAGCCATACTCGCACATAACTAATAACAAAAGGAATCACTGATCTGTTTTTGGATTTTTCGATGACGGGTAGGAACCCAGAAACAGCTGTTCTGGATTCCCGGTGTCGAAAAATCAAAAAACAGATCAGTGATTCCTTTTGTTATTAGTTATGTGCGAGTATGGTTTATTTTGTATTGTCAAAATGCACAAACACTGATCTTTTTTTCTGTAGTTGTAAGTAAGTCATTTGCGTTCAATACATTTACTAAAAAACAAGTTTATATTTTTTATAGTTGTGTGGAATGACCCGGTTGAGTTTTTAATATGTCTTAAGTTACCTTCGGTATTTATTAAACCTTAATATCTTAGAAGGAAGAGACACTTCCTGAAATTTCATATTCTAAATTTTTATTAAAATTTGCTGTTATTATTAACATGATTCAATTATTTCTAACATCACGTCAACTTTAAATGTAAAAACTACATTTAATATGAAAAAGCAAATTTTAGAAAAGATTACACGTCTTTTCTTTCTCAAGCCTTAAATAACAATAAGTTGAAGAACAATACTCCAAATTACATTAAACTCCTCGAGAAAATATTAACAATATTTGAAACCAATACCATTTACTTACAATCTTTGTTTTCTTTAACATAATATATGATACGGTTTAACAATTTAGTTCCTGGATTGTAACCTTATTATTACATTTTGTGCACATTTTATTTACAAAACTTTTAGCTAATCTTATGAAATATTTCTCTATTTCAATAACATCATTCCTATTTATATTTTTTCTTTTTGTGTTCCGGATACACATACTTTCTATTATCTTTCTTATCTTGGTGTCTCTTTATTATTTCTTCATTTTCTATTAATAGGATCGTTAAATTGAAATTTTATTAACAAACATGAACTAAATTTAATATAATAATATTTAAACAATTTAATATTTAATATCATAGATAGTTTTAAGCTCCTTCGTCGGACTGACAAAGCTTAAATACTTGGAACAGAACTACATTTGAAAGACCGATACAAGGAAGGACCAATTCTTTAATTTCATGAGTGGGAAGCATTTAAAGGTAGACTTCGGGGCTAGATCGGAGATGCAACAGTCGGCAATTGATAGGACAGAAAAAAATTAAGGCCACGTCCACAAGAAAATTTTCTCTGAAAGCACAGAACGAGTTGAGCAGAATTGGGTCAGTTTAGACGCACGAGGCTTTTCCACGGCCTATCGGTAAAGTAATTGACTCAAAAGGTGATTTACTTAACTGTTCAGGTGTGGACGGCTTTTTTTGCTATATTGTTCGACTAAAGAGGGAATGGAGAGATGTTGAAAGACTAAAAATATCTTAATTACAAATAAATAAATTATTATAATAAATAATATTATTAAAAAAGTAAATGAAGTTTTGTGTGTTATGATAACATAATTAGAAATTTAGTTTTCATCAAATAAACAGAAAATGCAAAAAACATCTCATTTTCTCTATTATTTGATATTTTCTTTTATTTCTAATCAATTTAGCAGTTTTTTGAAGTCCTGAATATTTTCACAATTTAAATAAATAAATAAGTTATTATTATTATTATTATCATTAATTAAATCAAAATTAACGTGCGGACCAGTTAAAACTTCAAAGAAAATAATACAAAACCGCACAATAACTACACAAAAAAAAAAAAAAAAAAAAAAAAAATCACTGAGCTTATTTTGGATATTTGGTTGGGAATCGGATACGGTAACCGTTTCGGGTTTCTACACCCTCTTCAGTCCGATCCTGCCCAACTTAACCCAGCTCAGTGAAAGGGACAATACGTGGATTTGTTTTTACCCTCTATTGTTATTGATTTAAATTTTTTGATGTATTTGAACTGAGGGGTCATTGTTTTAATTGTTTGTCCGTTTGTTGTATTGTCCCTTTCACTGAGCTTATTTTGGATATTTGGTTGGGAATCGGATACGGTAAACGTTTCGGGTTTCTACACCCTCTTCAGTCCGATCCAGCCCAACATAACCCAGCTCAGTGAAAGGGACAATACAACAAACGGACAAACAATTAAAACAATGACCCCTCAGTTCAAATACATCAAAAAATTTAAATCAATAACAATAGAGGGTAAAAACAAATCCACGTATTGTCCCTTTCACTGAGCTGGGTTAAGTTGGGCAGGATCGGACTGAAGAGGGTGTAGAAACCCGAAACGGTTACCGTATCCGATTCCCAACCAAATATCCAAAATAAGCTCAGTGACTTTTGTTTTTTTGTTGTTGTTGTGTAGTTATTGTGCGGTTTTGTATTATTTTCTTTGAAGTATTATTATTATTATTATTACATTTGTCAAATTTTCAAAATTAAGCCTAAAATATTAATACAACTATTTATTAGGTATTATATTATTTTATTATATTTATATTATTATAGTATAAAATATATTGTATTTAAAATAATGTTTACTATATGATTAATATTCTTTTTATTTTTTTTGATAAAATTAACATTACTAAGGTGTATTATAAATTCAATTAACTCCAGAACCCGTCTGATAGGGAATTCTTCTCCCTAAGGTGACTGTACTGTAAATTTAAATAATTAAGAAATAATAATAAATTATTATTATTATTATGTTCTTTTAAATATTCGTACAGAAGTGATTTATTAAATACAAATCAGGATCAAGTTGTACCTCTAATTAATTCTAAAAAATATATTACCAAAATGAATGAATTCTAAATAATAATAAATGATTAAAGATTAATAAAACAGTGAGAAAATATGAAGAGACAAAAACGTTCGATGGAAGAAAGGCTTTAATAGTTCTTCAAATTCTCCTTTAGGAATTGGAGTAAAGCCCCCTCATATCCTTCTTTCTTTTTCTGCTGCTAATTTAATCCTATTTATTACATATAATTTTGGAAGTTTTATCTGTCGCCTTTTTTTTATTATTATTATTGTTATTATTTTGTATTTTCATTTTCAAATTCTGTTCGTCTAGTCGGTCTGTTCGTTCGGTCTGGGAAAAAAAAATATATAAATAAAATAAAAATTGATAAAGAAATTACCCTCTGGCTTAGAAGTCATGTTTCTACTCCTCCAAATCCACGTCAACCTTTGCTATCACTAGGTTACTTTTCAAATTTCGTTTTATTTCAAATACATCTAACAATCCGCAATTGTCCGAATCAGTCTCTGAAATTTTATTAAATCCTTATTATATTACATTGAACGAAATCTATATCACAATCTACAGTCAATCGAAGGAGAGATACTTTCACTTGAAATGTAGAGTAAGAATAATAACAATGTTAAATAATATCCAAAATTGTTACAATAGAATATAACAACGTTGAAATTTTAAAACTCTAAGTTGTTCAGTTTGATGAAACCAAGGATTATTATAAAAATCCTTATAATTTCCATATTTCAATAAATAATAGATATTCCTTATATAAAATTAAAACAATAAATATAATACATCCTCTAGGTTTAGATAATAATTTCCAATCATATTATTCATCATCTTATTATTATTATTACAATATTTCGATCAACTAATTCGATTAATAAATTCATTACTGATCTTCAGGTGTAGCAATAAATCCCTTGTATTAAATTCATGAAGATTTCAAAGCTAACAATTTATGATTACAGCAATCAATTATCATTTTACAATAATCAATACTTCTTATTATATCCATAATATCCTCGTATTCTTCTAAACAATGAACAATAAAGATATCACATCATTTAAATCGATGAGAATTTTTCTAATATTATTTAAAATAAGTTCATTGAATCTTCGTTCATTTTCACTCCTTGTTTCTCTATGTTTTATACATTTGAACTGTTTATAACCAATGCTTTCATAATCAATCGTTCTTTATCATTCGTTACCATAATATCAACAAATAAAATAAAACGAAAATAAATTAAGAACATCGCAGATCAATCATTTACCAGATCAATGAATATAAATGTTAACCCCCACCCAACGGTAGATGTCACCGCATTTTACTTTTGGTGTAAAACGGCCCAATAAGGAAGGCTGTTAGGGGTTGGACCCAAGTGTCACTTCTACCCATAGGGAATCGGATATTTCTGTTTTTGTAACCATGGAGTCCGGATAGCTAGACTCATGCCGTCTTCGAAGCACCTTCCGCGGCAGCACAAGACCAGTGAAACCTTAGGCGGCAATGGATTTTTGCAATAATAAAATGAGCTCTTGCTATAAAAATGCTCATCATTTAAATTAAAAATTAAATTAGATTACCTTTTATTTGATTAAATTACAACAAATACAAAATTAGAGTTAACTTCTTCCTTCTTATTAGGTTGAAAGTCTTTTTTGTTTCGAAATATCCGCGGACCAAATGGAGACTGACGTCAGAGTACTTCCGGTGATGAATGAAAAGGCCTGTGTAATCTGGAACTAAAGATCACAGCCTCTAAATTTACACCGTAAATGAATTTTCTCGAAGTCGTGATTTATCTAAATCGCATTATCGCTTCAGGAAACCCACAATCTCATCAAAATCCATAGGCCCATTTTCAAGTTAAAATTACAAGATTGTCTCGTTTTCTAATATTAGATAGATAGATCAGTAATGGGATCAGGATTATTGTTGAAGCTGTTTAATCAGCTATGTTATTTTGCCGATTCCAATGCGTGTGTCTCGAACACGTTCATTTAATGTGCAAATAAAGAAAAGGAGTAAAAATGAGCGAAGATTCAATGAGCTTATTTAAAAATAATATTAGAAAAATTCTCATCGATTTAAATGATGTGATATCTTTATTGTTCATTGTTTATAAGAATACGAGGATATTATGGATGTAATAAGAAGTATTGATTATTGTAAAATGATAATTGATTGTTGTAATCATAAATTGTTAGAGCTCTAAAATCTTTACGAATTTAATAGAAGGGATTTATCGCTACACCTGAAGAAGATCCTAGTCCAGTCAAATTGTAGTTTTACCAGGAAAGTTTTGGGGTAGTTTTGATTTCTTCCATTCTATATGTTTTTTGGGGTGCTGAATCCGAATCTGAGGTTTGCGAACAGAATTGCGTAACGCAACATTAAAAAAAATGCAAAAAAAGATAAAAAATCTCATGTTTTGGCGGTGTTTTGCTTATAACTCGAAAACTATCAATTTGTCGTAAATAACCTTCCTATTCAAAATGAAAGTACATAAAATTTCCTACAATTTCACTTTTTAGGTATTTTTCTCTGACGAACCGTTCGGGCGGAAGCGCTAGTTGAAAATTGGTGTATTTTGTTGGTCTCCGCAAAAACCCACATTTCCCACTCCACAACTCTAATTTATTATTAAAGGCTGGCAATGAGGGAATTCCTCCCAGTTCTCTGCACATACCTTATATAGATCGTATATGTAAAGGTACAGGTCAGTTTTTCAGAAATGACATAATGATAAAGTTATTTAATGAAGTCCGAAATTGTACAAAGTCGTTGTAGCCGTTGTCGTTTAGAGGATCCTGGATGAGGTCCTGGATCTGCAGAATACGAGCGTTTCACCACCCGAGGATGTTTCACCATTCGTAAGAGTGAGAAATTGTGATGTGGCACCTGGAGTGATTGAACAAACTCGAATGAAGTCAATGAAGACAAGTGGTGGTCTCACTCATGGCCGTGGAGTAACTGCAGGTGTTGTGACAAGATGGACACAAGGGATGACAGCACTGCACTAAGTACAGGTGTTGTCGCAGATGAGAGGATCAACTGCCACTTGTCCAAGGAGATGGGCATGAAAAGGTATACAGCGCATTGTTGCTGCTGATTTTCAAGCTCTAAAATTCAAACGAAACGAAAGAGTGCAGCCTCTTACAATCATGAACAGCTCTATTCAGATACAAGACAGGGCTGTAGTCATCAATCCAACCACACTTTTCCAACGAATGACCATTGTGAAACATCCAGATGAAGAGCTGTGAGAATTTGTGCGTTACGAACTTAGCCCCTACCCTCTCTCTCTTTTCGAGGATAGGAACAACATCGAGCTTGTACAGGGCTTTTGCACCGACTGAACAGGCGGACTTGAACGATGCAAAATATGTCATCGACGGAGGGTTTTTGTTACACCGGGTCAAAAATAGTAACCATTGCTCCCCGATCTGCACATCGTGCGATGGACTGTGTAAAAATGTCGATCCCCCGGAAGACAGCATTGACATAGACGATGAAGAGACTGAAGAAAGAGGCCGAGAACAGACTGAAGACAGACGCTTACACGATGCGGAAGGTATGTTTAATCTCACAATCTATTTCATAATCATATCTTCAAGATATGATCAGAAGTTGTTGTTTTCTCATCACCTCTTTCATTTTCCAGATGCACAAGCCCCGACGCTGACGATAGAATAACCAGCCTTTAATAAGAAATTAGAGTTGTGGAGTGGGAAATGTGGGTTTTTGCCGAGACCGACAAAATACGCCAATTTTCAACTAGCGCTTCCGCCCCAACCGTTCGTCGGAGAAAAAAACCTAAAAAGTAAAATTTGTAGGAAATTTTATGTACTTTCATTTTGAATAGGAAGGTTATTTACGAAAAGTTGATAGTTTTCGAGTTATAGGCAAAACACCGCCAAAACCTGAGATTTTTTACCTTTTTTGCATTTTTTTAAATGTTGCGTCACGAAAGTTTGTTCGCAAACCTCAGATTCGGATTCAGCACCCCAAAAAACATACAGAATGGAAGAAATCAAAACTACCCCAAAACTTTCCCAATGGGGGCCCTTTTGAGCACAAATTGACTGGACTAATCAGTAATGAATTTGTTATAGTTGATCGAAATATTGTAAAAATAATAATAATAATAATAAGATGATGAATAATATGATTGGAAGACACTTGTTTAAATATCGGATTTTACAGATGAGTCACATATTGATAGATTTTTTTAAAATTGTATCCATGTCCTTAAATTCGCCTCCGCCGATAGTTCGTTCACAAATGATATCATTTCCGATTCCCAAGTTAATGATAATGTAAAATTACCTACAAAAAATTAATCATCCTTTTATATTTCTATTTCTTTTAGTAACACGTTGGGAGATTTTTCGTTACAATTATTATTTACTTACCCAAACATACTTTATAAATTTTAATTCCGTTCGGTAAATAATATAAAATAAACTGAATTGATATTATCTTAAAATTTAATAATAATAATAAGCCCCCCATGGACCCTACCTCCTCGCGGTGGGGGCGGGCACTACACTAGTTTTAGGGTAGGCTAAAGGGTCCAACCATCTATGATGAGAACACGTTCTAATATAGATCATGCTGCATCGGGTGTGGCGCAGGATAAAGTCACCCGCGTTCGGGGGTTAGGCAGAGGCCTCTGTTCGAAAAATATACTACAGTCTCCCGCAGGTGGTGGTGGAGAAAGTGGCACCACATCCTGTAGTATGGCTACCACAATGCCCGGGCAACGCCATCCAGCCCGAACGGTCGGAAGTGTTTCGTCCGTGTCAGAGCAGGCGACCACCAAGACTGGGAAACCACACCAGCGCATCCGATGGTCATCACAGATGAACCAGGATCTTATGCGCGACTTCTACACCGTTACACAGTTAGGGACTCAACTCACAGGATACAGACAGGCACTACACCATGCATTCACGACACATTATCCTTCCTTAGGGCTTAGCGAACAGAGGGTAGCGGATCAGCGACGTTCCATAGTAGAAAACAATCTTATTCTCCCATGCACACTGGCACAAATTAGGGAAGAAGTCGCTGAATCCAACCACAGGACACCCCACCCCCACCCCACCCCACCAGAAGACACCTCTATTAAGTGCAGCACATGATCATTTTTACACTCCACTGGCACAATACACAGGCACAGACCCCACACTCAGGCCTCCACTCCCCGGAGTACACACATCAAAACAACTCTCCACAGTCATATAACATCTCAACACACACACACATTATCCCACAACACCTTGACAAAATCCAAACATTAGAAGACATACACACAACACTCTATTCCACCTCACAGGGAACTATTCGGGCACTTGGAATCAAACAACACCATATACCTCCCAATGCACGGTCACAAGAATACATCCCCCCTTGGAGACGTCGCACAGTGGGGCAAAATACCTGAATTGTTGGCCAAAACCCCAAAAATTCAAATTAACAACAGAGAGTAAATAACGCCTGGAATCGAGAGTTAGATGTATCCTGCTTACATTACTGTAGCATGAGTCATATGTGTGTGATAGAATCCCGACAAAGTTAATCGAAACTTGACCGTCCTCGCGATTATTTGTTGCGGTTGCGATTTCAGTGAAAACACCACCACGGATTCTGTTTAAATATTCGTTAGTGCTTACAGTTATTTAAATGCTTTTAACATGACATCATTACCAACAGGTTAGTTGATATCTTTTTAATTGAAGTTGATGTATTGTATTTAATATTATTTTTTAAATTTTACTTAAACATGACGTGTTGAAAAACATTACTTTTCTTTGTAACAATTTTTATTTGAAGGGTTTTAGTTGACATCATAGCATATCATGTCTGTAATTTTTAGTTTAACACTAGTCTATGAATTGTTCTTGCAGAAACAGAAAGAAAAAGCTGCGCATATTTGCGCTTTTTCGATTTATGACCTAGGAATTATTTAAATAAAATATTAAAAAAATTTTTTTTTTTTTTTTCAATTTTTTTTTTTTTTTTTTTTAGGATCTGGTTCCACTGATATATTTCTAAGTAGAAGAACCTTATTTGATAAAATGAGACAATCTAGTCATCTTAAATTGGAAGAGCAAATACTAAATATGAAGAAATATGTCTAAACACGTACAAAGTGTCCTAAGGAACTAATTCCTGATGTTCACAAGAAAATTTCATTTTTTGTATCTGAGTTTAAGAAGAGATGGCAAGAGGCTAATAGAAAAGAAGAAAGATTCCTGGTTAAAAACAAAAATTGGTTGGAAACTTCAATAAATTTCCCGAACTATGCTATTATTTCAAGTCAAAGCATTGATCGCCCTCAAAAAAGCTTTGATGGACAAAACGTTGTAAGACAGAATCGTTGAGAACCAAGCACTCCTCTGAAGAACTATCGTTTGCAGCTCACATGAGTTTACGTTCTGCAGGTCAAATAGAGGCGTTCAAGATAGTAAAAGACGTTACTGCGACATCACCGGCAAGAGCCAGTAAATATCGGGCTGCTTACAAAAGCCACAGCATCACAAAAAGGAGACAACTTACAGGAACAGAAGCCCTTGCCATGTGTATTGGAGCTAAACTTATCAGGCATCAATATAATATAATTAGAGAAAACGACAAACTCAGATTCCCATCCTACCACAAAGTACAATTAGCTAAAAAAAAATGTTACCTGCAAAAAGAAAGCATTGCAGTGACTGATACTGTCGCTGAAATCAAATTGCAGGCCTTACTTGACCACACTGCTTCTCGCCTTTTGGAAGCTCATAAAGACGTTTTGGAACTTCAAAGACCAGAAGACATAAAAAATTTACTTTTGATTTGCAAATGGGGTTTCGATGGATCTGCACAGTCAGAATATAAGCAAAAGTTTAGTAATGACCCTAATGCTACTGATTCTAATATTTTTATTTCATCTTTGGTACCTATAAGGCTGATATCGGAAGAGCAACAGCAAATTGTCCTTTGGCAAAATGAAAGAACATCTTCGACAAGATACTGTAGGCCTATTAGATTTCAGTTTGAGCATGAAACAACTGAGCTAACAAAAAATGAAAAACAATACATACAAATACAAATAGAACAGCTAAAGTCACTGACTTACGAATTAAATGATACACAAATTGAAGTTAAATATACAATGCTGTTTACTATGGTGGACGGGAAAGTGTGCAACGCACTCACTGAAACCACATCTACACAACGATGTTTCATTTGTGGACTCACATCAAAAGACTTTAATAATACAGAAAAAGTCTGCGAAACAAACATAATTGACACTTCCCGACTGGAATTCGGATTGTCGATCCTTTATGCCTGGATAAGATTTTTTGAATGTTTACTACATCTTGCTTATAAACTACCATTAAAAAAGTGGCAAGTACGTGGAGACGATAATAAACAAATTGTTGCACATACAAAGAAAACTATCCAGGAGAGATTTAGAATTGAAATGGGCTTATCAGTTGATAAACCGAAACCAGGCTTTGGAAGCAGCAACGATGGGAATACAGCCAGGCGTTTCTTCAACAACCCAGAATTGTCAGCTAGCATAACAGGCGTGGACCCTGATGTCATAAGACGATTTAAAATTGTTTTACAAACAATTTCTAGTAGCCACGAAGTAAATGTAGATAAGTACCGCTCATATGCCCTAGAGACGGCAAAACGTTTTGTACTTAATATGCATGGTACCCAATGCCCCCAACCGTGCACAAAGTTTTAATTCACGGTCCGCAGATAATACAACATGCGTTGCTACCAATAGGACAGCTGAGCGAAGAAGCACAGGAAGCGAGAAATAAAGAGTTTAAGAAATACAGAGAATGTTTTGCACGTAAAATGACACGCAGCAAAACAAATGAAGATATATTAAATTTACTTTTGATATCTTCGGACCCTCTAATCACTAGCATGCGAAAGGTACCCAAGAAAAAGGTGACGATGTTCGAAAAGGATGTGTTAGACCTGCTCTTGCCACCAGATAGTAGTTTTCGTTCAGATGTTTCGGCTGAAACCACCGACATCAGAGATAATGAGTCTGATTATTCCTCGGAAAGTGAATAAACAAGGTAAAATGTTACAAAATGTATTCAATTTAACTTAATTATCATTCATATGTGTTTTCTTTTTCATTACCTCATCAAAAAATCATTAAAATAATTTTGGCCAACTTTTGATGCATTTCGCCCCACTGTGCGTCGCCTGGAGGGCCACATCAGCGACCTTAGAGGAGACATATCCAGGCTCACTTAATACTGTGCAGGAAACAAAACTAAGAAACTTATGTCCCAGGTTAGAAAGATATTCAAGCACATAAATACTCGCCCTTCACATTCAAACCATCATAACCAGGTTCAGGAACATCTAGACACACTAAAAGAAAAACTGAGTGCACTTGCAAAAAGATTACAAAGATACAAACAGTGCACTCTGCCCAAACAACAGAACAACACTTTCTAATACAATGAGAAAAATTCTACAGATCACTTACATCTTCCTCTACTACAACTAACATAAACACTCCCACCAGCGAGGCATTACATGAATACTGGTCATCTCTGTGGTCTAATCCTATCCCCCATAATGATAAAGCACCATGGATCACAGAGGAACAAAAACTCACTGAACACTTACCCTTCATGTCCTTCCATGAGATTACTCTCGCAGACATACAGACAGCACTAAAACATGCACACAACTGGAAGGCTCCTGGTGCAGACGGCGTCCAGAACTTCTGGATCAAGAGGTTCACGTCCCTGCATGGGAAGCTAGCGCTTACACTCACTGACATAATCCAACACCCAGAACATATGCCTCGTTTCCTCACACAAGGTGTCACATACCTACAGAGCAAGAACACTGAAACAGCACACCCTGCAAATTACCGTCCAATCACTTGCCTCCCCACACTTTACAAACTCCTCACCTCCTGCCTCGCAGACAAGATCTACACACACAATAGCTATGTCCACGCTTGCGCGATTTTATTTTCGTGTTTCGTTTCGGCTTGCGTCTTCACGCACGCAGTTGAAGCATGCTTATGAAGCAGGCTGCATCAGTGTCCACATATACGCTTTAATACGTGCGTCTCGCAGCACAGTGTAAGTCCATTTGTCAAAGGCATCTACACATCTTTGATGTATTTATTCAAAGTATCAAAACAATTTATTTCATCAATGATGCCTGTGGTACTTAAAGGAATAATAGAAGCCCTTCAGGACTTTGTCAAACTAAGTGTTTTATTTAAGATAACATGAGTATTAAAAAAATCAAGTATTTTAGTAAAAAATTATTATTAAATTATTTTTAAGTCAGTATCAAATTTTTCAATTGCTTTTTATATATCAGAGTTTGCTTATCAGATGCCATCACTACAAATTTAATAACCAAGTGTAGTTATATCAACTCTAAGCAGCACGGTAAGACGCAAGAATATCCAAAGTTTTGGATCTGCTTGCTTCGCAGCATGCGATTCAGAAACTAGACGGTTTTCTCGGAAAACAAGCAGGCTTCTCCGCATGCGTCACGTGCTCTACCGCATGCGCTGTGCAGCATGTGTCAAGCGCACGTAAAATCGCATAAGTGTATACATAGCTATCGAGACACATAACATTCTTTCCAAACAGTAGAAAGGCTGTCGCAGGAATTCCCAGGGTTGTAAGGAGCAACTCCTTATTGATTCTGTAATCCTGCGCCAGGCGCGCGCGAAGAATAGGAACTTACATATTGCGTACATCGACTACAAGAAGGCATTTGATTATGTCCCTCATTCCTGGCTCCTACACACTCTTCATATCTACAAAATACATCCCAAGATCACGGCATTCTTAGATGCCACGATGAAGAGTTGGAACACAACACTACACCTATGCACCTCCAACACCTCCATCACTACAGATCCCATTTCCATAAGGAGAGGTATTTTCCAGGGAGACTCCTCTTTGGTTCTGCCCCGCCTTGAATCCACTGAGCCACATACTAGATAACACAAAACACGGTTATAGGCTTACCTCAGGCACTCTGACACCATACAAAATCACACACTTACTCTACATGGATGATATTAAACTCTACGCCATAAACAACGCACAACTTATTAATTTACTACACGTCACCGCACAGTTCACCAAAGACATTGGGATGGAATTTGGAATCGACAAATGTCGCAAGCTACATATAGCACGCGGAAAGACTACGAATTTGGAGGGTTTTGAACTGGACGATGGGTTGGCCATCCAATCCATGGAAGAGGGAGAGACCTACAAGTACCTGGGCTTCCAGCAAACGCGCGGCATTGACAACGCAAACATCAAAAATGCACTCAAGAACACATACCGTGATGGCGTTCAAAACATCCTCTAAACACAACTCAACTCCAGAAATAAAATTAAAGCCATTAACACTTTTGCCGTTCCCACACTAACATATTCGTTCGGCATAATTCCATGGACAAACACCGAACTCGAAGCACTACAACGTACAACACGCACTACATTCACGAAACACAACATGCACCACCCCAAGTCCGCTTCGGAAAGGATGACTCTTCCCCACAAGGAGGGAGGTCGAGATCAAGCTCATCACCGTACATGCAAAACAAGTATACACACTTAGGGAACACTTCCACCAAAGAGCACAACACTCCTCACTACACTCAACCAATGTCAAGGCTGACACACACCTCACACCCCTGAACCTCGAAAACCCTTCTTCAACACACACTACCTCTAACACCCACACTCAGCAGCTGCGTGAATCATGGGCTCGTAAGGAACTCCATGGAAGACATCGCCAAGAACTCAGCCAGCCTCATGTCGACATGGAAGTGTCGAACAGATGGTTGACAAGTGGCGAGCTGTTTGGGGAGACCGAAGGGTTCATGATCGCAATTCAGGACCAAGTCATCCCCACATGCAACTACAAGAAACACATCCTACACGATGCAAACATGCATGACAACACATGCAGGAAATGCCACACTACGCATGAGACGATCGACCACATAATATCACGATGTCCCCTTCTCTCCCAAACAGATTACCTCCACCGACACAATTAGGTAGGGTCGATCGTTCATCAATAGCTAGCACACAAACACTCACTTATTAAGAACATGATCCCGTACTACAAGTACATATCACAAAGCATATTAGAGTCATCCTCACATAAGCTGTACTGGGCTCGCCCCGTTCACACAGACAAAACCATACATCACAATAGACCTGACATCACACTTGTTGATAAGGTCAACAAACAGACCTATCTCATTGATATTGCAGTGCCTATCAGCAAGAACATGCAGAAAACTCACGCAGACAAGATCAGTAAATACACAGACCTAGCACAAGAGCTCCAGAAGCAGTGGAGGCAGGACCGAGTACGTGTTGTACTCATCGTCTTGTCCACCGCTGATCTGGTGCCTCACACATTGCACCACAGTCTCAGCACACTAGGACTTCACAAAAACACTTATACACAACTCCAAAAGGCTGTGATACTCAACACAACACATATAGCTAGGAAATTTATGGACACAACCACACATCCCTAATCATTCCTACACATGTCTTTACACTTGGCAATATGTGCTTTGGTACTTGACCGGCCATGTAAATAAATAATAAAAATAAAAATAACAACTTTCTCGGCCAAAATTCCAAGAGTATGAGAAAAAAACACTACACGGATGGATGTTGAGAAGTAACGTGTGACAGACATTGAAGATATGACAAATTTAAATATAACATCAGCAGATAGTGCAACGGCAATCAAGAAATCCCCAGACCACTGCAATATTTCTGGATTAAGCACCTTATAGTAACACATGGTGCTCTTGCCAAACACTTCAATGAACTACTCGAATCTCCCACTGATTTCCCAAAATTTCTTACACGTGGTGTAACATACCTAATTCCAAAAGGAAAGAAAAGTTCTGATCCCTCTGTATTCCGCCAAATAACCTGCCTCCCCACATTATATAAAAGAACATTTCTTAGACAATAACATAATGACTGAAGAATAGAAAGACTGTTACCGCAATTCAAAAGGATGTAAGGATTAATTGTAATTGACGAGATCTGCATAAGACAAGTTACAAAGACGAAGAGAAACCTAAGTGGTCTACATCGACTTCATAAAGGCTTTTGACGCAGTCCCACATAGTTATCTGCTCGACATTCTAAGAACTTACAAAATACACCCTAAACTCATCACATGCCACAGGAATGTGGTCTACCACACTTCAAGTTAACAATGATGCTTCCACGCAACACTCAAGGACCATCAACATACGAAGGGGGATTGCACTCAATGCACTGTGGTTCTGCATCTGCCTTAACCCACTGTGCCAGTATTCCACAGAATACTCAGTATGGATTTAATATCAAAACCTCTAAAACTGAAAGTCACATACTCAACCATTTATTATATATGGATGACTTGAAAATCTACGCCAATTCAAAAGAACAACTTCACAATCTGCTGCCCCTCACCCGAAAGTTTTCCACTTCTGTCTTTTTGGAATTTGGACTGGAGAAATTTAAAAACATGCATCTGAAGGGAGGGAAATTGATGCAAATTGATGCAACAGACGACAGTGAGTCCTTAACAGCGAGTGCCTCACGGAAGGTCAGATGTACAAGTACCCAGGCTTGCATCAACTTCGAGGTGTCAATCACACTACCGTAGGCTAAAGGAAGTAACAAAAAGAAGGTTCAGTGAACGTTTAAATGTTGTAATCAAGACTCTTCTGAACACGCGCAATAAAATAAAGGCGCTCAACACCTTTGCTATCCCTGTAGTAACTTACACTTTTGGAATTGTCAACTGATCCAAAATTGAGCTTGAAGAGCTGGATCGCATGGTGCGTATACAAATGACTAAACATCGAATATTACATCCAAACTCAGCAATACAACGTGTGAATCTCCCGTAGATGAAGGAGGGCTTGGTGTCGTTTCACTTAGATAACATCAACAAATAACAAGCCTGAGAGAATTTTTCCATATGAAATCTCAAGAACATAACTTGTTTGCTGTGATTTGTAAAGCCGATGCGGGCTCAGCTCTACATCTCAGAAGTCATAAAGCCATTGACACACAGTATTCCATAACAGCGAATTCTGAAATTGAGGAAAGGAAAGGAAAAGTTCTACATGGAACCAATCCAGCCCATCTCCACTGCGAAAGAAATGACAAGAAATCCTCCCATATATCTGGCTGCAGCATGGTGAGTTGTTTCCGGAGGCTTCATGATTGCCATTCAGGACAAGAAATCGCCACAAGAAATTACCGCGTATGCATCCTTAAAGAACAAAATGTAATTGATCGTTGCAGACAATGTGGAGAATCAACAGAAACCTTAGAACATGTTCTTGGAGTAGGTAGCACTCTGGCTGGAACCGACTACACAGTAAAGCACAACAACGTGACCAAGATACTGTACCTTGAGGTTGCCCAAGGCAGAGGTCTTATTCAGGATAGAACACCTTATTACAAATACCAACCAGAGGATATCCTTGACAGCAACAAACACAAGATCTAATGGGATACGGAAATTCGCACTGACAAGAAGATTGAAACGAAAAGACCTGACATCATCTTCCTAGATAAAGAGAGAAAAGAGGCTACACTGTTTGATATAGCTGTGCCACTGAACCACAACCTTCATATAGTTTATGCCAGCGAGATTAATAAATACACTGAGTTGGCCATTGAAATAAAGCAGATGTGGAAACTCACAGCAGTTCACATTAGGCCAATAGTTATATCGGCGACTGGAATTTTCCCAATTAACACCATCAAACTGGAATTTCTAGAAGCAAGACATGTGGCAAAGGAAATGCAGAAATCTGTAATTTTATACTCGTGTCACAATCCAGAAGACTCCTTAGTTTGGAATAACTTGGGTGCATAACAACTTGGAATAACAACTGTCAGTGCATTCATTGATATCCATTAGATTAAAATAAAAGAGAATAAGAGAATAACGACAATAATAATAATAAGCCCCTATGGATCGCGGTTGGGACGGGAACTACTCTACCCTTACCGTCCTACCATGAATGATAAGTTCTAGTAAAAGTGATAATTATGCTGCATTCGGTGTGGCGCAGGATTGCGGGCGAAGAATAAGAATTTGCACCTGGTTTACATCGACTACAAGAAGGCATTTGACTCGGTCCCACATTCCTGGCTACTATACACTCTTCATCTCTACCCCAAGTCACGGCATTCTTGGATGCTAAGATGAAGAGTTGGAAGACATACCTCCATCACAATCCCCATTGCCATAAGGAGAGGTATTTTCCAGGGAGACTCGCCTCGCCTCGCCTTCAATCCATTGAGCTACATGCTAGACAACACAAGACACGGTTATAGGCTTACTTCAGGCACTCGGACACCCTACAAAGTCACACACTTACTCTACATAGATAACACCACAACCAATACACAACTTACTAATCTACTATAAGTAACCACACAGTTCACCAAAGACGCTGGAATGGAATTTGAATGGGCAAAAGCCGTAATCTAAATATACGCGGTCAGATCACGAATTTGGAGGGTTTTGAACTGGACAGTGGATTGACCATTCAATTCATTAAAGAAGCAGAAATTTCACGGCATCAATCGCCAAGAACTCAGTCAGTCTCATGTCGATATGGAAGCATCGAACAGATGACTGATGAGTGCTGAGCTGTTTGGGGAAACCGAAGGGTTCATAATTGCGATACAGGATGAAGTCGTCCCCACATGCAACTATAAGAAACACTCTACATGACGCAACACGCACGACGACACATGCAGGAAGTGCCACACTGCACATGAGACGATCGACCACATAATATCAGGATACCCCTTTATCTCCCAAACAAACTACCTCCACCGACACAATCAGGTAGCGTCAATCGTTCATCAACAGCTAGCACACAAACACTCACTTATTAAGAACACAGTCCCGTCTACAAGTACATACCACAAAGCGTATTAGAGTCACCCTCACGTAAGCTGTACTGGGACCGTCCCATTCACACAGACAAAACCGTACATCACAATAGACCTGACATCACACTTGTTGATAAGGTCAACAAACAGACCTATCTCGTTGATATTGCAGTGCCTATCAGCAAGAACATGCAGAAAACTCACACAGACAAGATCAGTAAATACACGGACCTAGCCCACGAGCTCCAGAAGCAGTGGAGGCAGGACCGAGTACGTGTTGTATTCATTATACTTCCACTTGTCTGGTGCCTAACACATTGTATCGCAGCCTCAGCACACTTGGATTTACACTTTTGCATAAGTCCAGAAGGCTGTGGTACTCAACACAACACGCATATTACCCTTTTAGTAATTCCTGAAGATCGTTTTATAATTCCATAGTATTTTAATTTTTAGAAATGCTTTATTGAATTATAATAACTTCAGCAATCGATTATTTTTTTTAAAGAACACAATGATTCCATCCATTTCTATAAAAAAAATGATATTTTTCTTCAAATCTAAATTACAAAACTAAATTTACAACAAAAATAGAGGTTTTTTTTTTTATTGCGTTTGAAATAAACAATTACATGTTTTTTTGCAATTAAATTATCGAATTTATTTAACACATTTTTTATTCAAAACATTCTGTGTATATATATATATATATATATTATTAACTTATATAATTAAAGTTTGTCCGTCTGTCTGTAACTCGATATAATTAAGCTATTAAGATAGATCCAAGGTTCTCAATGGTACCATTGAATCAAGGGTACTCAAATTGGATGAAATATTAGTTCATTTTGTCATTCCATATTGTTTCAATGAAATTTTAACTGAAATTCTAACAAAACATACGTTCAAAACCAAATAATTTTGTTACCACTGCACCAATATTAATGAAATTTGGCATACTTACTCAGTTTTTTACGTTGATTCTGAAACTCAAAACCATTTTTGCCGTAGAAGCTTCGTTCACAAGTTAGCGCAGTATTTAGATTATACAAAGCGGAGTTTTAAATGCCTTTCGGCGTTATAAGTCAAAAACAATAATTATTCTATAGATAAATTAAACTTTAGATATGGTTGGTATTTCGTTTTTCTTTTTGGGTGGAAAATGATCCTTTAGATTAAACTCTCAGAACCTATAATGCAGGTGTACAGGTAAGAAGTACACCTAAATAGGTCTGATAAACATTAAAAAAAAAAATTCAAATCAAATCATCAATCGAATCATATATATATATATATATATATAAATTGGCTAAGTTCGTCTGTCTGTAACTCGATATAATTAAGCTATTAAGATAGATCCAACGGTTCTCAATGGTACCACTGAATCAAAAGTACTCAAATTGGATGAAAATATTAGTTCATTGTGTCATTCCATATTGTTTCCATGAAATTTTATTCTTGGGAACTGACCTCGACAACCGAAATTCTAACAAAACATACGTTCAAAAACCAAATAATTTTGTTACCACAGCATCCATTTTAATGAAATTTGGCGTACTTACTCAGTTGTTTACGCTGATTTCGAAACTCAAAACCATTTTTGCCGTAGAAGCTTCGTTCACAAGTTAGCACAGTATTTAGGTTACATTTACTTTATATTTGATAGTTGATAATAAAATGATTTTTCAGATTGTTTTATGCCTGGCGTCCGACAGGCTTTGTTTCTAGTATATATATATAATTTTCTAGATTTTTTTTTTTTTTTAGGCTTATACTGTCTAAAATTTTATTACAAAATCGACAGGTAAAAATTGTCACAGAATATATAAGGAAAGACGTGGAATTCCTGTAGCGCCTTACTGAATTGAGGTGGGAATTAAATAATGTGGCGGTCCATAACTTAAAGAGCGCAGTTTAACTATTAATTAATACGTAATGTAATGAATTTGGTTTACAGGCACGGAATGATGCCGGCACTTGGTATCTGCTATCGGTATTAAATAGACAAATCTTACTGCTTTTTTTTGTCTTGATAGCAATAAGCCTTCACTAAAGCAAATGCGTTGTCTATAGCCATGCAGACGTATTTGTAATATTTAAAAATAAATGAAAAATTATTTCATATGATTTAATAACTCTAGGAAGTTTAATATGCACTTAGCTAAAACTAATAATTTAAAAGTAATATAATTACACCATGTTTCGCGTTCATTAGACACTTAAGTCCCTTTCCTCTTCCAAACCTATCATAAAGAGAGTCTCCTCTCATAGGATTCGTTCTTAACTGAGATGCTGATTGGTTTATTTTGATAACAATCATCAGCCAATCAGGAATCACTTGTGTTACTGAAACGATCGACAGCCATTTCCTCGTTCACTTTGTTTTTAAATTTTGAATGGAGTATTATTATAATTTAGTAGAAGAAGAGATAATAGAAAAATTAAGAAAGCGAATCGGCTAAAGGAAATCATTCTACGTTACATTTATTTTTTTCTTTTATTTTTTTCTTTAACTGTTTATAATAATTATTCTGATTTATTAAAACTAAAGAAAAAAAACAGGTTACAGTTAACAAATCTTCGTTTGTTGTTATTCCTGAAATAGAAGAAACCAGAAATGCATCAACCATTGAGGAACCAACAGAAAAAACACAGAAGTAATAAACTCCCACCCACCCCCGGGTGCTCCAGAGGAACCACCTATGAAAATGCCAGTGTATGCACCCACACAAACACTCGTTTTTATATTCTGCTGATGATTCCTAATAAGGATGAAACAGATGTCCCGTTGATGTCGACTCAGTGTGCGAAGACATCTTTACTATCCAGTTGTGATGTTTTTCTCTATAAATAAATAAATAGTTTACAAATAATCTCTAGTTGTTGCTGAGAAGATCCATCGTTCCTGTATCCACCCCCACCCCAACGAAGTATTCATTAGGAAGAACTAAATATCCTTAAAACAACATACAAGGCAAGATTTCCAAATACACTTTTTTTTTGTCTTACTTTTAAATTTAAGGAAGTAATTTTAAAACAGTAAAAAATGAGTTAAGGGAATTAGAGACAATCCAAAACATTACACTTCAAACATAAATACTTTATTGTGTTTTGCATTCTCCCTTATCTGAGCAGATGATCTTGTGATAGACGCCGGTTGGAGGTCATAGATCACTAGACCATTCAAATTCTTTTTCCCACAATGTAGATATTTTATTTCCACTTTTTGACGATTTTTCCTATTTTTCAAAACTTTATAGTCACTTTGTTTATAGAGCTTTTGCCACAAATTTTTCAGAGCTTTTATGGCATTGGTTGAACTACAAATAAGTAGAAAAAAATTCGAAATCTGTTGACGGTTTTTTAGGGGGCGTGCCTTAGAAGGGGGCGAGACCTCAAAGATGTTTCGTTTCTTTTGGGATTAATTCAATGACTAATTAATTACTAATTACTTCTTGAACAACATTTCAGGAAGATTTTAATGTCAACTAGAAATCATTAAGCTTTTAACTTCATTTTGTTTTTAAAGTTTTGAAAACTAAATGAAAAAAGAAACCTCCCTTTTGTTAAATCCAATAATCTTTTTTCTTTCGTTGAAAATTGATTAAATTAGTAATTACTTACAGTATTTTTAAGATGATTAAATTCAATTAATTTTTTGATGAAATCATGTAAATTTAAAATGAATTTCAATGGATTTTTAGAATATCTATTATTAACTGTCGAAACAAGTGATTTAATTCTCTTCTAATCGTTTTCAATGGCGTCTCAACATGGAGAAATTTTCAAATTCAAAAGATGATGATAATAATCTGCAAAAGAGACGACCTACGATGAACTTCATGAAAATTTGAAAAGTATTAGATAAGCATTGAAGGGAGCAATGTAAGACAGACGAACGCGTTAACATTTTCATATAATTTTGACTGTTTTACGTAATTGCTTAGTGGTATTTACTGATTTGGCAAATCTTAGGTAAGCACAAAAGGTGTCAAAAAGGACTAAAAATGTGCTTACGTAATTCTTGAACGGTCTCATATCCATAAATAGGCATGCCAAATTTCAAAGACTTGTCAGTGATTCAGAAGTTATTAAGAGGGGCACAAACTTTGAGTTTAAACTTCACTTTGTGAATTGAATGGAAATAGATAAAACGGTGTCTGAAATGCATTTGTTTTAAGATTGAAGGCCCTCCTCATGTTACGAAGAATATTTTATTTCTAAGAAATTACTATAATATCTTAAAAGCTGTTAATATTTATTATTATAATAATCTGATAAAGGTTCTGCGACCTACGATCCTCGGTGTGATTTGCCATTGACTTAATGAAAATTGCATGGATTTGAAAATTAAGAACGAAAATAAAACTACAAATATAAGTGAACAATCCTATCCTTATTATTCTCTAAAATAAAAATTACCTGTCAATTTATAGTCTCTCATTATTTGAACAGAAATAAAAGCGTTTATTAGTTGTTTGGTAAAAAAAATATCTCTTCATTCATGAAAAAAATCTTCTACATCATGGAAATGAAGGTGATCTGACATTTGGAAGAATTCAAGAGAATTGGACTGAAAATATCGGGTTTGAAGAAGAACTTTCTATTAACGGAAGTTATTTCTTCGCTTTTCAAGAATTCATAACTAAAAAAAAAAAAAAAATATTGTTTTAAAATAGCCATTTGTTTTTAAGTGGTTCTCAATGATTTTTCTCTCTTTTCCAATGGTAAGGAGCTGAGACATAAGTCGGACACTTTTAGATTGAAGTCAGTGGTTCCATAAAAAAACAAAACAAAAAATGATCTATAGAAACGCTTTTCGATTCTATAGAAACTGGTTTTTCTCTAGAAGGATCATGGGGATTCACCAAAACTAAGATATATAGAGAAATTCAATATATGGAGGTCAGACACTAGGACAAAAAAAACAACAAAACAAACGAGGCACTTGGTAAAATAATGGTGAAACACGACAAGTGCAAAGAGAATGGAAAGACAATGACTGAGATCAATGCAACTCTTCATTTCGGAACAACAGGCCCAGATGCGATACTTGTTAGTATATTGTTGTTGATACATGCGGATGGGCATTGACGCATATAAACGACTAATGGTGGAGCAAATGTCTTGCAGTTCATGGGCTAGTTCCCCCTATTACGGGGTGACTGTAATCGCCGTCCCAATATGTCTCAGACGTATTCTATAGGTGATATGGTGATTTGGCAGGTCAAGGAAGTGTCGGATCACAACGTAGACACTCTCTGGAAATATTTGCAGTCAGCCATTATCCAGCTGAAAAAGGGCTCTTGGAATACCTCGTAGTGTACGCTGCTCTGACGGTGAAGACGAATCTGCGGTCAGTGTTAGTCTATCGCAATCCAGCCTTCTAATGGTTCGTCGTGACAAAATAGGCTGCGGAGATGCCATTAACTCTCCTCAGGTGGCATTTTAGGGAAAGTGTTGCCGTCCTGATCTCACGATCCTGCCTGGTATTGGTTACTCTCAGCCGACCACAGCCCTACAGACAGGTTTGGGTGCATTGTAGGATCCATTGCTGCCAACAACGTCTTGTTGTGGCATCACCGCGACCTAAGTGGTGGGCGATAGAACGAAATGTCCAACCGGACTCTCTCAAGCCCACCATAAGTCCTCTGTCAAATTCACTCAGTTGTTGTCCGATCAGTTGAGTCGTGACATCCTCAGAACGGCATCCAACCATTAAAATATTCGGAAGGGCCGAAGCAAACGAGAAACAAAGCTACTTACAACCAATCCAGAATGAACGGTTGAAATGCGCTGTGGCAACGCCACCCTCGCATTCATTGGCTGCCATTTGCGTGTCCATCCATGAGTTTTAGTAGGTTAAGTTTCACAGTTGTTCGACAACATTCTGCGGCGAGTCGTTGTTTTTTTTGTCATGGGGTGTAAATATTTTCACTCGCTTAAGCAATTTGGAATGAATTACAGCCAAAGAACAAATGAATTACAGCCATGCAAGTCTGTATTTCTGGAATATTTAGTATCAGTCGATTGGACGTTTTGGTTATAGTACAGTGCCGTTTGAAAGCCAACATCCAATTCATGACCCGAAGGACAGTTTTCGATAGAGAGCAGTGATTGACAAATAGATTCTGCCGCCTTTGGACACAATAATAATTCGGCAATTCAAATAAAGAAGTTAGGAAATTGATTCGAGAAATTTCCTCCAAAGTCCGATATAAATGGACTCATAGTTCAAGTGGAAAAGAGCTGGTAGAGGTAAAGAGATTTCTTCTTCAGACAGAAGTTGATAGACTGTTTGTTCAGATCGAAAGGGTCTATCAATCAAAAGAAATATTCTAATCCTCTTCTGTTTCAATGATTACTCCTCCTAATACAAATTCTCATGGAATTCAAGTGTTTTTTTTTCCTGTTATAATGATTTTATTTTTCCTTAATAAATTATCCTTTAAGCTTTAGATCGAGAGAGAAATGTTCAAGACAACAGGATTTGTAATTGATTTTGGCGCCTAAAGAATTAGGGCGTTAAAACTTCTATCGTTATTTATTAAAGCCGATGAGAACTTAAAGCAATAAAAAATGAATTAATACATCGTTAATGAAAATAATAATAAAAAAATGGGTTTAATTTTCTTTTTTTCGCAAAGTAAATTGACTTCAAAACGATCTAATATTCAAAAGGACTGAAATATCCAGGAAATATTCGTTAGACAAGAAAGAAAATAGAAGAATTAGCTGAGATAGGAGTTTTTATGAAAGTACTGATGGACTTGTAAATAACCAGGAAAGAAAATTACCTTCGACTTATTTCTAAGCAGAAGTTGACAATTTAACCAATTTACAAAATGATTCAGATTTCAATGGAATTACCTCGTTAGTGTAATTAAGCTTTCGAATGATATTTCCTTGTATAATAATAATGCATTTTAAAACAATTCATTAAAACTTTAAACTCACCTCCCTTCCAGGCTTAACATTAACAATAAATAAATAAAGACACCTTCAGTTCTTAATAATGTTATGGATATTTTAATGTAATTTAGTTTTAATAATCAGAAGGGAAATTGAATTGATTTTCTTTGAGGCAATTTTTCTGCCTCAACTATCACGTGACCATTGGAAAGTAATTACGATAGAATCAATCAGAGACAAACGTTGTTTCTATCGGAAAACACATAAAGGAACGTTCGTTATTCTTAACATACGTAGATGCATTTAATCTTTTCAATTAAAACTGGGTCTATGTTGCTTTATTTTAAAATTCTTAAAAATTCATACATGTATATATATATATATATGAAATCGAACAGGCAAAACTCAAAGCATACTCTTCTAGTTTCGCAAAGCAAAGATTTCAATCAATATTTTGCAATTTAGAAAAAGTAAAGAATATAAGAATAAAATTAACTTATATTACTAAACTATATAAAGCCGGACAGTGATGTGGGATTTGAAAAACACCAATACAAAGACCATATCACTGTTTCTGTGAAGATACGGCCAATCTATCCTCACGTCATCAGCGGCAAAATTTAGAAACAATTTAGAAAACAACAACGCAATATACCAAGACTTTGCTCTTTTTATATTCAAAAACCATAACCAAACTATCTAAAATATCAATACAAAAACAAAATTACTAAAAAAAGAACTATAATAACTCTAATAAAGATGATTTCTTTATTATGTATTAAAAAAGTATTAAAAATTATTACTTAATTATATTTACGTTATTTCATATAGGCCTATTTAAAAATTCAAAATTTAAAAGAGCAAAATCTATACTATTGAGTTAAAGTTAATTTTATTCTTATATTCTTTACTTTTTCTAAATTGCAGAGATTGATTGAAATCTTTGCTTTGCGAAACTCGAAGATAAGGCTTGAGTTTTGTCTGTTCGATTATATATGTCTAATTTTGAAGTTTATCTATTATTGCTTTTTATTAAGGTATTTATTTACTTATTTTATATTTTATAACTTTAACTCAATATTATAGATTTTGCTCTTTTTAATTTTTAGGACAAATGCCCTAAATATAAGTCACTTCAGGTATCCATCTGCTTTCAATTTAAGGAAGTTCTGATGGATTGAAGGCTGTCGAGTTGGAAAAAGGGTCAATATAAAAAACTTGTCTTTCTAAACAACCTTCCTAACAATAAACCTAACCTTGTGGCAGCATCATGGGATTCTTTTGTTTGGCTGATACAAATACTCCCTCGATATCTTTGCGGATCAGTAACTGGGTTGGTCGAACTGTGGAAGATTTCGTGGACAGTTATTCTCCTTATCCATGTTGAAATTGATTGAGGGTCTTCTATTTTCCTTTCTTACAGTGGATGAACTTCGCATTGTATTAACCCACACAAGTACGCAGAATAAATTAAAGGTAATTTCGAAGCTGAGTCTGTAGGTTTCGGATATTATTCTATCATTAGATTCATTAAGTCTAATATGGTAATGAAGGAAGAACTAGATGGAACCTGAAAAAAGACCAAACGCGATGTATTTTCTGATTGTTCTAATGTATTTTTTTTCTACTAGGAGTTCACAGAGAAATCGAGGAACTTCGCTTAAAGAGATTCATAAGATGATTTTTAAATAGGCATTTTAAACCATACCACGAGGCCACCTTTTTGGAACAATGAACTTTAAAAAATTAAAGAGATGCAATAGAAAGAAAGAATGGGAAATGTTTTTGGATAGAATTAACTTTAAAAAAAAAAGAAATCAGCTGAGTTAAAAAGATCCATTAGTTCTGCTAAGCGTTCAGATCTTTTCTTAAGGATCTTGATTTCAAAAAGACGGAGTCAATATATTTATTTCAAGATTGGATAGGAAGGGAACTTAACGTAAGATGCTCTTCCTTTCATAAAAAGAAGTAAATTCCTAACATCTGATACTGAAATTGCCCGGTTTTTTTTCCCTTGACCAGTAATTTTAAATTGACTAAAGAAGAAAGGAAATCCTTAAAAAGTTTTCCTTCTCTGATGATTTAATTAAAGAAGAGCTGAATAAAACCTTGGAAGTAAAACAGAATTTCTTAAAAACATGAGAAAAGACAGAAAAGACTTAATCAAGTTTAAACTTGAAAAATAATAAGTAAAGGGAAATTATGGAATCTTATTTTGTTGTTTCCTTGGATTCATTATTGTTTCCTTGGGTTTCTACAACATTAAGATAACAATATTTACAAATATAATAACAATTTTGAATTTCAAAAGAATTCCACTAAAAATAAAAAAAGTTTTTTTAGGAAACATAAAAGAATAGGGAAATGAAGAATAATGGATAAAAATGAAGAACTAGGGAGATCTGATGAACGGCATTCTGAGAGTGATTTGGACTAGTCCATTGACGTGCTCCCATTGGTTGATAAAGAATCTATTCTCCAATCAAGACGAAGCTTTACTCTGACTTTTATTCAATCATATGTTGTATAATTACTTTTGTATTTTCTTGGTTGTTAATGTTAGCCGTTACGTATTTCACTGAACTTTTCAAGAAAATTATTTGTGTTGAAAGGGTTTTTCCCGCCTTGGGACCCGAAAGGCTCCGTTTTTGTTAAGGATTTTTGTAAGTATTTTAAAATGTGATTATTTGTGTGTATTTATATATATATATATATAAGAGCCGGACAGTGATTTGTGATTTGAAAATTCCAATATCAAAAAAACAAATCACTGCTTTCGAAATGCCGATCAAAAAACAAATCACTGTTTCCATGGAGATATAATTAGTCTCCACTTCATCAGCGGCGAAATTTGGAATTAATTTAGAAACTAAAACGCAACACAATCAAGACCCTGTTCTTTCAAAATTTAAAATTAAATTTAAAATATAAAATTTATCTAAATATCAATATTAAATCTAAATTTAAAATAAAACTACCCTATATAATAGCTAAATTATCCAATTTTAAATCCGAACAATCAAAAAGAAACTAATAACCAAATTATTTAAAACTGAATTTAAAATTAAAATTAAAAAAAATGAAACTACCCAATATAACAGCTAAATTATCTAATTTAAATATCTAAAATTTAAATTACAAATTAACTAATACAAAAATGACTTAATTGACTAAATATAAAATGAAGTAATAAAGAGTGCATCTCTTATCTATTACTTATTGAAATTAACCAAATTATCTATATCTAAATCTAAATTTAAAATAAAACTTCCCAATTTAATAGCTAAATTATCCAATTTTAAATCTGAACTATCAAAAAGAAACTAATAAAAATTGCAAAAACTAAATCAATTGTAAAATCACTAATTAACTATTAACTAAATTATCTAAAACTAATCTAAAATTAAAATTAAAAAATAAAATGTAAAATCACTAATTAAGTATTAACTAAATTATCTAAAACTAAATCTAAAATTAAAATTAAAAAATTAAACTACCCAAAATAACAGCTTTCAAATCACAAATCACTGTCCGGCTCTTTTATAGGTTTAGTAATGTAAGTTAATTTTTATTCTTATATTCTATACTTTCTGAATTCTAAATTGCAAATGATTGATTGAAATCTTTGCTTTACGAAATTTGAAGACCACCAGCTTCAAGTTTTGTGTATTGGATTTATATATATATATATATATATATATATATATTGAGGGAAGAAGAATTTGAATGGTCTATCTTCTATTTGTGATCCAAGATCATAAAGTGAGTCACAGATCACGAAGTTCCCTGTGTTGGGCAGAACGCAATGGAGTCAAAATATCAACACTTTTCTTTGCTTAATTTCATTAAATTGATTTCAAACAGACACTACTTTGAAATAATCATTCCAGAAAGAAGATAGTAAAGCAAAAAACCAACGGCAATTATTCACTGATTAATTAAAACTTATTTCAGTAATAATATTAAAAGGGTTAAAAGAAATGAGTAAACAAACGAAGGCACAACAGAGGATGAGTTGTCACTGTTTGTTTATTCATTTCTTTGAATCATCGGCAAACGTTAAACTTCTATTCATTAAAAGAGTTAATTTTTTATTTTAAAGAAAAAAAAAAAAAAAAAAATCAAGCCAAAAATGAAAGTTAAAAACTCAGAAAATCAATTATGTTAAAATAATCCAAATTAATGATATGTATGTAATGATATGTTGTATTTCTATGGCAAGAGATCAGGGCCGTTTCTACCATTAGGCAAGACTAGGCGGCCGAGGGACGGAAAAAATTATTCATGTCGCGACTTGAATAATTAATACATCCCTCCCTCTTGCGCCCTGTGCACACGTGTGCACAAGGACATTTTTGTGTCGCAGGTCATTCTCAAGTGTCGGTTGTATTGAGTGGTGTCAATAAGGGTGGGGGAACTGGGAAAGGGAGGGGGCGACATTTTTCGGTTCTCGCCTAGGGTGGCAGAACACCTAGAAACGGCTCTGCAAGTGATCTACACGGCTGGTCTGATATAACACTCACTCTTTCTAGCACCGGGGCTACACGAGGCACGTTGCTAACAATCGTGTTCACCAGCACCGCCTTCTTCGGCGTTACACGCTTTGTAACAGATTCGTCCACAAATGATATCAGTGACCCAAATTTCCCTGCTTTTGCAACTGTTTGCACCCAAATTAAGTAATAAAGTTGCCCCAAATCCAAAATATATAATTCTACAAATCGTGGTCATTATTTATTTTCTGTTCAATGTAAAAAACAAACAAAAAAAAAAACAAAAAACTTGAAGAAAATTATGGAGATATGGATTATGGATTATGGATTTAAAGGAATCTGATCAAATGAGAATCCATGGAACTAATGAGGATTAATTCTCTTACAAATTATCTCCTGTTGAAATCAGAGTTTTATATTATTTTACTTTGCATACTGCTTAGTCTTATAATAAACCACTTATGGGAATTTTTTGAAATTTCTTGATCATGTGACTTTTTTGGAATTCAAGTTCAAAATTTTGGTATAAATTTTGGAAAAAAGTTTTTTCTCAAGACCCCCTACACGTTGCATATCAAATGAAAGGCCATTAGAAATAGAAGAAAATAGCCTGACTCCCAAGTATCTAGCTCAATTAGGAGAAGAGCAATTACAATTTTAGTAAACGCCCGCCGAGCAATTTTGGGCTATTTTTGAAAACTCTAAATGGCCATAACTCAAAAACGGGTTGACATAAAAAATGGAAACTTGACATTTTTCTTGGTCTACATGAATTTTACCTCAGTGCCAAATTTCATCAAAATCTGAGATGGTCAAGTTGAATGGGTGTGTTGATATGACATGGAATGACCCAAAATCCTCTAATAAATGAAAAAATCCGAATCCTCTTTCGAAGAACGACTCATAACAAGAATAGGTGTTTTCTTTTATTATTCTTATCATTATTTGCTCATTTTTTTTTTTTTGAACGAATACTTTTTTATAGGAATTATAAAGAATTTTTTTTCTAACAAGGCTGATGGAAGATGACACCTCCGTGAGATCATCAAACACTGACCATTGTCTTCTTCGAGTGAAGATCAGGTTTTGGTGTATGTTTGGTCTTCTGATCGACACCTAGCCATTGGAAAGAGGGTTTTTCGATTATCGTATAATAAATAACCACTTTTCATCAACAGTGATGATTCGGTCCAAAACTGGGTACGTTTGTTCCTAACAAAGAGAGGGGCAGATTTCAAGACGTCTGTCTTATAGCGCTTCTGTCAATTCTTTCACTTGATCTTTAATCTTAACAGCCTCCTTGAAATGCCTCCCTCAAGATCTCCCTTACGGTTACTTTTCGTCTTAATTATTGAGACGTTTCGCGTGTCTTCCAAGAGGTTCATTTTAAAGGTCCATATTTTCGGAAAGAAATTTTTCAAACCAGCAGCGGACGGTTCCTTTCCAAAGGCTAATTTGATGCTTCAGAATAATAATGTAATCATTAGGCGTATTTCTTTGGTATCCATTTTGAAATAAAACGATAATTTCATTCCTGCTTCAAAAGCATGAAATCAAGAAATCACAAGAACCACGGGACCAGCTTTTATAGGACGTTTCCATTCTGTCGAGGGAGAAAAATGGGCATCAAAGCGGCCATTTCCTATGGAACACCATTATTTATTACTGTTATTGAGTTTTAATCTCAGCGTTATCAATGGAGCTACAAAATGAAGATTTCTTAAGAAAAGTAGATCCAAAATTGACAACTAAAATTAAATGAGATTTAAGCTGGAAGATTTCACTCTTAAATATGAATTTAAAAGAAAACAGCTCATTTGAATGGCTTAAGAGGATGATGATATTTTAATCCTTACTGAAAAGTGTCTCATAAGATAAAATAATTTATAAATATCAGAATATATTAAGATATATGCAAGTAATTTTAAATTTTCGAAGATGAAATTTCATGTAATACAACATTCTTTAATTTATTTAGAGAGACATTTTTGTGAAGTGACCAGAAGGTTACAGACACCGAAATCTCACATATTTCGATAATATATAAGTATAATCCTAAGCTCTTAAAGATGTTGATCAGCATTTTTTTTTTTATGTTTCAGTGCATTTGGTTGTTATGTAAAGTGTACAGTTGTTGTTTTACGTACAATGGATCAACATATTTCAAGATTCTCAAGATATCTAAATAATAACACTAAATTCTTAAATAGAAAGTTAATCAATTATTTCGCGCCTAAAAGATAAATGACATCCACACATACATCTCAATTAAAAAAAAACAAAAAAAAACTGAATTTGCTCCGGCAACAAATAATGTGAAATTGGAGGTCATTTGCATAAAACAAACAAACAAAACAATCCTTTGACGACTAATATAAGGGACTTCTTCTACCTAAGGACTTCAATTCAATAAAATATCTTCGAAGAATACCAGGCCACCCCCTCCCCCGTCTCCCCTGGTAAGTATGAGATAAACACAGAAGAAGAGATTCCAAGCGGTTACGGCAAAAAGTGATATTGTATTCCTTTTCGAATGAACTCATTATTTGATATCGCGCGCCAAAATATACAATCAGCCCGTGCTCTTAAATAATAACCAATTTAAATTCCTAGCCTTATTTACTGTTAACAATTTGGCTTTGTGATTCTTTGAATTTATAGTAAATTGAGTTTACAGTTAATAAGGTTAGGAATTTATATTGGTTTTTATTTAAGAGCACGGATAATCCAAGAAGAATCGATTCCAATGAAAACGGTTATGATTTGTTGAATAGTTGAACAAATAGTGAATTCCTTTTTCATTATTTTTGATAAGGCGCGCCATTGTTTACGGAGAGAACGCACCATTTTGAAATTCAACAATGCTCATTTTGCATTTGTCGCAACAACGAATCGCAACAATGCAAACGAAACAACCTTTTTCCATTGTTGCACTGCGCAGGACAGACAGAGAAACAAAAGATTTTATATTAGATTACGTCTTAGATTGCAACAGGGAATTTGTAAACCACTTTTGTAATTCCATAAGATAACTGCAATACAATGTTTCCATGACATTATTTTACATCATTGTAGCAATGAATTAGTAGAAACAAATAATTCCCTGTCATTGTTAACAACAGTTTCCCACAGGGTGATAGCTTCTGTATATTCCTTCGCTTAATTTTAGATTTAAAATGTTACTCCAAGTGTTAGAGAAATAGATTAATTAGAACTAAATCAGCAGATAAATAAATCCAGACTGAAACATCACAGAGACAACGTTGATCTGTCAAAACAAAGGCTTTTTTTGTGTGGTTATTTCAATGAAGAAATCGAATTTTGTCCCTTTTTCTCTTTTAACATAAAAACTATTTAAAAAAAAAACCTCTAATAATCATTCAATAATTTAAAATAGTATTCTTTAATAAGTTCTTTTATACCTTTATCTAATTATTCTTTAATGTCTACGATATTTTTATTTTAAGATTTAGATATAGATTCGTTTTTTTAGTTTTGTACGGATATGAACTTGGACGTAATGAATCATTTGAAATATCTTTAGATGAAAAAAGTGAACGAACGTTGGTTTGCAAATGGAATTCAAGAGATTATGAACTTCAAAGTAATGAAAACCAGACAAGTGATTTATTTCATTAAAAAATATAACGGAATAGATGAAGTCTACGAAAATCAGAAGAAATAAATTACAGATCGCATCGAAATCAAACCTCGACACAAAACAAAAGGAAAGTCTACAGAAACCAATTCGTGGCAAGATTTACTAAATGATCTCCTTTTGAATCGTTAAACAGCAGTCATTGGTTTCTTCTACCCAAGCAGTTGCTTTTGCTTCGGAAGCCTTGCATAGATAACGTAAAAAAAGCTTTATTAAAAAAACAAACAAATTACATCAATTAAAAATGAAATATAGATCTAAAGCTAAATTAAAATTTAAATTCTAAAAAAATACATGCAGTACAAAACAAAATCTACAAAATTGTCGGGAATTTGCGCAGTTGAGTCCATCTTGGGTTAGTTGGACCCCTCCTCTCTTCCCGTTTATCGTCCCTTAGGACCCGATTATCGAGAATTCGTCGAATATGTAGTTTTTTTGTTTTTGACAAAGAACACATATGAAATTTCGTGTTTTCAACTAAAGGGGTTTAAGAGATCTGTTGACACCCCTTAGCCCGGATCCAGGTTTTTGTTGTTTATTCTGGGGAACTCCATGCCAAATTTAGTAAAGATCAGTTGAGAAATGGTGACATTGTTTCAAAATAAACACACAACCAGACAAACAAACCAAACTTTCGCGCTTATTATATAGAAGATGAAGTTGCTGCAATTACAAACTACAGGAATTTTAAGAAATATACTTTTTAATAGACATATTTGAATAGACAATAGCTACCTTGTGGATAGAAAGGATCCAACAATTATCAATAAATTTAAAACAGAAAAACCAGAACTGAACCAGAATTAGAGAATGACGACATCAACTTTTATTTCTACTTTAACCCAAAAATAACAGAAAATTATCAATCAGATATCAGCATGATAAGCAAAAAAGTAAAAAAATAAATAAAATAAAAATAAAATAAATTGTAATTTTTATCTTTCAGGAGTAGCACTACAAGAAAACCTAGGTGAGAAAGTATTTAGCAACAGCTCGTACTCCTCCGTAACAAAAGAATTGGTAGCATTAGAGGAAGATACATTTAAGGCAGAAAGTCACAATTACGACCATAAACTATGGTTGATAAAACTGTGATGATTAGATCCTATAAATAACATCAAGAATTTCTTGGGTCGAACAATATTAATAATAACATATTAGAACAGCATCATTTTAGAATTGTTATCTTGTAAAGTATTGTTTTCAGCCTAAAAAACTCTCAATAACTAATGCTCAACCAAAACCCTTTTTTTTTGTGAACAATACCTGGAAGCGGAAGGGTTAAGTGTGAATGACGATGGATTAAGATATAGGAAACAGGAATCAAATAAAGAAGAACTTATTTCATTACAAAACAGAAGCAAATGATTAGGATGTTTTATTTGATAAACCTAAATATATCGTTGAATAAATAAAATATGTCATTACTTTTTTCAGTACTTGGTTAGATATGCTAACAGTAAAAAGGTTTTTAACATATTAGCAGTAGCACAATTACAACCAAGATGAAGTTGTACCCAAGCCTATAACGAAAAAAAATAGCTTTATTAAATAAGTTAAAAACCTATTAAATCAACTATAACTATAATATTCCTGTTCACAATCAAATGATATTTAAATCTTCTCATCGATTGACACCTTTAGCACTTGGTGATATTAAAACCCTGACTAATAGAACAATCGGAAGTAACTTGGAAATGTCTTACTACAAAAACACATTATTTTATCTTAGACTTTGTTGAGACGATACCATTATGAAGATCCAAATACTATTTCTGGCGACCACCATTACGTTCATTTAATCGTTACATAATATCATTAGCCTTTTCACTATTTCTTCACAAACGATGTTTCTATACTTTTCGAAGATCTTTGATCATTTTTCTCTTTGCTTGCTTCTCAGTTTATATGGCTGGAATACACAAAGACAGACAGATTGTACTTGTTATCAGGGAAGAATATTAATAATCAACAATGCTGGAGCTTTTGTCGCAGCATTTTCTTCACATTGTTATGAAACAATACACAGGCTGTAATGGCCAACAGGTTTTGAAAACTACATTCATTGTTAATTGTTTCTTCAAAAGTTACAAAAATTACCAAAAAATGTAATGTGTTATACACTATTAGTTACTAGGCCCCCTGTACAGATTGATCGATATAGATGTTTGAAGAAGAGATATGTTGAAATGAATGTTAGATGAAGTATCGTTCGGGGACCTAAAGTCTCTGTCTCTCTCTCTGCCTGATGTCGTTCGGCGTCTAACCTCTGTCTCTCTTGTGTGTCTTCCGTTGTCTCCTTAGCTTTTGACAAATCTGTTGTGCTCTTTCCAATCGTATCCTCTCAATATCTTTCACAATATCGTTTATATGTGATGTATGAAAATATACAATCAGCCCGTGCTTTTAAATAACAACCAATTTAAATTCCTAACCTTATTTACTGTTAACAATTTGGCTTGGTGATTCTTTGAATTTACAGTAAATTGAGTTTACAGTTAATAAGGTTAGGAATTTATATTGCTTGTTATTTAAAAGCACGGATAATCCAAGAAGAATCGCTTCCAATGAAAGCGGTTATATAGG
>JAFIDM010000006.1:21613111-21632237 GCA_023159025.1 Thereuonema tuberculata
AGAGTACGGATAATCCAAGAAGAATCGCTTCCAATGAAAGCGGTTATGATTTGTTCAATAGTTGAGCAAAAACTGATATGTTATTCCTTTTTGAATGAACTCATTATTTGATAGCGCGCGCCATTGTTGACGGAGAGAACGCAACATTTTGAAGTTCAGCAATGCTCATTTTTCATTTGTCGACTTCCTCGCAACAATGAAAACTGAACACCCGTTTTCCATTGTTGCACTACCATTGTGACTATTGGAAATCACAACAATTGCGCCTTTTGCATTTGTCGACATCCTCGTAACAATCACAACAATTGCGCCTTTTGCATTCGCAACAATTCCACAGGCACACTCTTGTCCATTGTTGAACTGCGCCGGACAGATGGAAAAGATTTTAGTAATATATAGATTCTTTTAAAATTGCAAATTTTAAGAATTTCTTTAGCAGTTTGCTTCCATCTCTATGCCCTTTTCTCTTCAATTTTATTGAAAACAATAAAAAATGAGAGAAGTTCTGTCAACAGGGATTACTTGGACCGTTAAGGTCTTACTTGAGTCCAAATGAAAAAACGCTTTTGACTTCTTTGATATTATACGCTGCAAAGCCAACTTAGTTGGCAGTGCTCCTGTTAGATAGAAGCACTTTACATTACGAGGACTATTGAAACTGCTTCTATGAGTATCCGCTAGGTTCTTTTGATTGACGAAGTGGCTGCCTTTGTTCTTCTGCAAACTTTGACGTCGTACTCAGTTTTGTTGCATTTACACATTTGGTAAGTAAACATTTCAATGACTACGTATCTGATAATAAAGATGCAGCTGTAAAATTTGTGATACGAGATACATTTGTTGCAAAATTTGGTGTTTCTAAAATATATGCATAAAACGTTAACGAAGGAGTTACCTATTCAAAAGTTGGCCCAACCACTTCATATATTTTTGGATAAGCAGCTTATATTAAAGAGATTGGTAGACATATAAATGCTGTTTTCATAATGCACAACTTACAGACATGCCTTTTTCCTATTTGTTTATAGATCTGAAGACAATGCCAAGGACATTTAAAAGACTGGCTGGAAGTCGTAGATTACACTGAAAATCAACTTCAACATTGTTGAGAAGCAGCTAAAATCAGGCAAAATGACGCAAAGGTAAGCTGAAACTTTTAGTGTAGTTTCAAAAGGAAAACTGTTGTGGGTGCTTGAGACCCTTAAAGACAAGGCTGTTTTGCATTTCAACCAAATGTGATCACCCGTTCCAAAATGGCGACCAACAGAAATTTCTATTTTTTGATTTTTTTTTTCTATCTTTAAAACCTTATCCTGACGTTGTTTTTACAGCTTCTGCCACAAACGTTTTAGAGCTTTTAGGGCATTGGTTTAACTACAAATAAGTAACAAAAAAGTCGACATCTCTTAACGGATTTTTAGGGGGCAGGGCTTAGAAGTCAAGTGTAACCTAAGTTGTAAATTCAGTTTTAAACATTTTTCACCTTTGGAAAATACACTTACCGCGATGGATGAGCGGCAGATATATTTCTAAGATATTCTGATCCACTATAAAAAAGAAATTGAAAAATAAGTTTAGCAAGTAACCAGGCCTTCGAAAGATATTCCCAGAGGAAGAAGATGAATTAACCAACCACCATGATAACATAGGTATGGAATTTCAGATGTCTCGTAAATGACCTTGATCTCAGTTGTTCTGAAAGGATTGTTCTATCCTTTCAGTGATAGAACAGTAACTGCATTCAAACGCTTATCATATCATGCTGCGGATTTTTTTGTATTTATGACAATTAAATATGAATTAATAAATTTAAAATGTGGGGGTGGAGAAACGATTCCTTTGTTCCATCAATAGGACTTCAACCGGGATTCGTTAGTGAGTCAAACAATAATAATGGCTGTTAAACAACGTAATGCAATCTGAGAAATAATGAAATAAGTCACTTAAGATATTTGCTTTAATTATTATCTCATTGGATTTCAAAGTGAATTTAAGAAGTGAACTTCTATTAGGAATTTCAAAGAAATAAATTTAGTTTCAGGATGGAAAAAATTAATAGTTTTATCATAATAGATTAGATAAAAAACTTAGAAAAAGAAAAATTCTAAAATTAACAACCAACAAAATCTTATTAAATCCTTTTTTTTTATGTCCATTAAATTTCCTTATCCTATTTATAATTTAAATGCTAAATTATAATAGGAACAAATTATAATAAATTATAGTTCTTTTTCTAAATCAGCTGAAGACAATTACAATGCTCTCGTATTAAATGTGATTCATAATTAATATTATTTTGCTAAATCCAATAAAATTCTAATTTTAACTTAATTTTGTAGTCTATATAATTAAATTGAAATACATAAATAGCAAAGTTTCAAAAAGACACACAAGCATAAAAATTTTATTAATAAAATTTATGAACAGTGGATGGCATTCCCAATGTCACAGTGCGAAGAAGTGCTTTCCTGCATTACTTTCCTTGTTGCACTGCCGGGAAGCATCGGGCGGCTAATGTGACATTGGGAATGGTATTTCATTCATAGTATTTCATCGGTATTTCATCACAGTAAAAAAAAACAAAAAAGTATTAAAAAAAACCCACCCAATTCCAATTGAATCCACATTAATAATTAACTTTCTTGAAGTAAGAATTAAGAATTAACTTTATTGACAGTGAAACAAATGAATTTCGACGTAAATGCAGGGAGTTCTTTTACATTTTAACTCATCCCAACACATACAATGAATGTTTGTCAGTGCAAGATATAAGACAATATAGTTTGCACAGAAAATACAAAGGCTCAAAATAGTTTTAAATGAAATATAATTTTTAAAAAAATAAAAATTTTCTTTTTTCTCCCCTCCAACACAATGAAATGTCCCTCTCCTTCTCCCAGCATTCCAGGATTTCCGGTGGTCTCTTAGAGCTTACCCTCAGCTATTTATGTCACTTAATTTATTACTTTTTAACCAGATGAAGGATTCATCCATAACGAAGCCGAAACTAGTAGTTTCTCTTTTAAAATGTTTTAATTTTTAATGACTTTTTATCATCAATTTGTGCGACGGCAGTTCTTGAGAATTATGATGTCAATTAACTTTCTTTTTTAAAACAATGATTTATTTTGATTGTACTTTCATTTGTTCTGACTTAAATCTTTCAACTGGAAACTGTATCTACTGCTCATTTCAAAAACAAGTAGATCTATTATTATAATTATTTAATTTTACAAAGTTTTTATAAAATAAATAAATTGTTTTTCCGATTGAGATATTAAATGAAATTTTTATTCCAATATTTTTTTAGGAACAAATAACTTCTCGTTTTTAAGAACTGAACATGTTTCTCATAAGTTGCCAATAATTTATTTCTTCAAATAAAATTTTAACTTCAGTCAATTATTTTCCATTTTTAGCAACAGTTTTGTTTCTATGACCTACCAGTGACCTGCAGTAGTAGCAAACCGATCGGATGAGAACCCGCACTGCATTCTAAGAAAATCTACTACTTTAGGGGCCTTTTTTTTTTGTCTTTTGGTTGGAAAGCTATCGTTTAACCCCCTCCCCCATACGAAAAAAGACAAAAGCTTTTGTTTTGATTGAATGACAAAAATTCCTTTGACCAATCAGCAAATGCTTTCCTTGAATACTTTTAACATTTAAAATAAATATTAAATTTTGTGATTATGTTTTCTTTCAATTAATACGTATCTAGAAAATGACTAAATTTTTTGCGAAATTTAAATTGATAAGATTTCCTCAGCAAGAAATTCCTTGAAAGAGATTCTGTTTCGAATATTCTCGATTTAATGGCAATATTATCATTAGAATAAATAGTCTTCCTTGATCCGTCACCCTCGGGTTCCATTGGTGCCATTTTGTATCTCTTTTGCATCAATATGGTTGGGTTTGGATCACTGCCTTGAAGAAACATTACCGGAATAAAAACAGACAGGATTCATCTATCTATGAAAATAATAAACAATCCATATTTCTATATCAGGAGCAGTGGACAGCAGTTGAAGAACTGTTTTGCAAATCATAAGAGTTGCATTAGGACTGGTGATATACAAGCTTCTAATACATGTAAACCATATTTACGACGTAGGACTTAATGTAAATTTTGATCAGTTTGTTATTTTGATTAAGCACAATGACGCTGAAATGATGGAATCGTACTTTATTATCCTAATGCAACCTTACAAAGAAGAACAAAACTCCTAACTGAACCGCATTACTTCAGGTTTCTAACACCAGATGGCGATGATATTAGATTGCCATGACAACAATAAACATAGGATACGAATGCTGATGGATCCCTTGGGACACGAGAGATAACGTCATATTCCTTAGGTGGTAATCTAAGTGATCTATTACCCGTTTCACTGGTTTAAAGATTTATCTGCCAATTATATATTGAGCCGGATTTTAAAGAGCAATAGGTTGAACTCGTTTAGAGTTCTCTCCGAACAGCTTCCCTGTGTTTGTATGTTATTTAATTGTGTTCTCACCTTTTAAACTTATTCAATGAACTTTCTAACACACGTAAAAACTTTTAACTAATTTAGAGGAACAAACCCTTTTGTATGTTTTTCTTTCTTTTTGACACTTGAGCCGAACTTTCCCCTGATATACATCATGAAAACTTTGAGAAATTTAAATCTACGACGCCATAAATAAACTATGTGGTCATTTGAATATGTCAAACTTTTTATATTAAAAGAAAAAGAATAAATATCTGTATAGTTTTAAAACCGGAAGAATTTTCCTTCAGTAGATAGATCTTTCAGAATAAATTAAAAATATTATTCACTCAACAGTTCAGTGTTATTTTAATTTGTTCCGAAAATATTTAAATTGTAAATCAAGTATAATAATGAAGAATATCATATAAAATGTAGAAAGAATGAAAAAAAATAACGTCTTTGAAAAGTAATACTGTGATCAAAACCAAATTAAAGCCTCATTGATAAAAATCTTATATAATAAAAGCGTTATTCTGTCTGTCATCGTGTCATAAGACTCTATGTTTTTCTACTTTTTTGACCAAACTATAAGAGATAGATTGGTCATGTAAATGGATAAAATGTAGATCTTTTTAAGACAAACAAAATGCTACAAAAATCTTTCGAAAAAAGTTTTGGGTTTCCAAGAGGGCGCCATTTAAAGAGTCAAATTTTGACTTTTTCTCAATTTAAACGAAAAGTGTAAAAGTTGGAAGAGAATATTATATTGAGAAAATGTTGGTATTTGAAAGTTCTATCGAACGATATATCAGTCATTTCCAAACGTTTCTGCGTTTGCAAGATACATGTAAAAATGTGGAACATTTCATGTTGGCTATTGTGAGAAGTTTGTGAAGGCACGTAAAAATGAAAATTCCTAAATCGTTCAATTTTAGTGAATCAATCAGTGATGATGATGCATTTTTTTTATAAACACCTATGGGATGGGGGGGGGGGGGGCGAACCCCCCCCCCCCCCCCCCCCCAAAAAAAAATAAATAAATATAAAGACAAGAAAAAAGAAACAAATAATGAAAAAACGAGAAGAAAACTTTATTTAAGCGTTGGAAAGTGATCATTGAAAAACTTATTTTTAAATAGGCCTATATATGAATGGAATTTTTACAAGATGGTTAGCCCCCCTCCCCGACAGTATATAAGCAGCGCGAGAAGACGGGCCAGCTCATTATGGGCTATATAACATCCTGCTACGACCAATAGGAGCGGAGCAGTAAACGTAAACGTCAACCAATCTGACAAACTGACCATGAAGTGTATGGCGACAATCCCAGGTGTGTGGCGCCAACCCGCAATACACCTGAGTTAAGCGGAGAAGTCCACAATGGGCTGGGAAGTCGTATATTCTCCGATCTCGATATTAATTTGCTAAATAAATAAAGTTTTTTTTTTTTTTTAATGCTGTACATGCAAGGGTTCCGGAGCGAAGCGACGGTACCCGGCTAGTTCTCTCAGAATTCATTAATTATGAATTTACAACAGACATAGTTTTTAGAAATACCTTGTATTACCTTCGGTTCAATTTGTTATTTCCTTATGTTCTGTTAATTCAGCTTTTACGACAACCTAAGTCAAATCCTATCCATCTTCTTTTCCTTCTAGTTTTATGAATTCCCCGCTTAGCATTTTTTCGATAGAAACTTCCATTTTTATAAATAAACTGATTCGAAAAGATTTCTTCCAATAAAAACATTGACCAACCGAGTCATTCTATTTGTTTCAAAGCTGAAACGATTATTTTAATCCAATAAAACCAAGTAATTAACCAAAGTATTCATTTCTAAAGCAAATGCAAGAGACCACACAATCTCTTTCATATTTAATGTTTGGTTTTGTCTACAATTTATACAATGAGCCTGAGAAAAAAGTTGGAAATATAATTTCCTTATTTCTTTCTCAGTTCGTGATTTTCCGCGAGGCATAACGACACAGTTTTTGCCACAAACAATTACTGGATGACACAGAAATGGATTGGCTACATTTGAATATTAAAATTCACTGAACTTGTGTTTAAAATCTAAAGATATCATCCTGAGTTTATATTTTCTTTACTTTTGTTTTGTTAAAAATAAAATATTCGAAATGTTTGCGATCTGTTAACGGATTTAATTGCTTTAGATCAGTGGTGCCCAACCTACGGCCCGCGAAGGTGTTACATGTGGCCCGCTCTTTAATTCATGTTTTTTTTTTTTTTTTTGGTCGTTGAATAGGAGATTCCGTTTTTTTTTTTTGTTGTAAAATAGGAGATTCCGCCACATTGTGGCCCGCGAGATTCACAGTAAAGTCAATTTTGGCCCGCATATTATAAAAGGTTGGGCACCACTGCTTTAGATAATTTACTTATGCCCAAGTGCACCAAACTTCAATTAACTTTGACGGTTGCATTGTGGACGTAGCTAAAAGAAAATTTATTTATAAACTTGATAAATTTCTTTTTATACATGTTTGTTTCCTTTCACACAATTTTAAAACAAAGTCTAAAATTTTTCTCAGCAGCATCCCCCCACTAATTTTAGTTACGTCCACAATGCAGCCGTCAAAGTTAATTGAAGTTTGGTGCACTTGGGCATTAAAGATTGGGATGTCAAGTGTTGATTAACATAGTGTAATGGACCCATACTGTAGTAATAAAAAGTTACTGCGCGGGTGAGTTTACTTTCTTTACAGGTAGGTGTATTGCCATTTTTATATTATTATTTTTCTTTTGTTGTCTTTAGTATTTGTTGGAAAGGATAAACGCCTGTGAAGCTCGGGCTGAGTTTTTCTTCACTGCGCATGCTCTGGAGAGCTTAAGTCTAAAGTTATGTTTTGTCCGGTAGTTAGAATTTTTGTTTAATTTTTGACTTGATCGCGTTAGTTTAGCGACAATATGAACACAAGAAACAAGTCTAGAAAGTAATAAGAGTCCATTTCATTATTGAAACAGTTTATTATGAATCACTTGGAAGCTTTTTCCAACATTTTTATACTTTTAGTAGGATTTATTCATGAAATCTATTTGTATTTCTATTTGTTTTACTGTAATTATGATAAATCTAATTTAAACAACACATTCTCCTCAATTCATGACATCCATCCAGCCAAAGTATTCTGTCCGGAGACAGATCCAATTCTATGGAATTCACGTGGAACTCCCAGAAACACCTGGGGAAAGATACTGGGGTGGTTTCCCGTTGCCTGCCCCAGGACGCCATCAAGGAATAACGTCAGACCGAAGAGAAAGTGAAGAAGAGGCTGAAAGGAAATTGAAACAGCCAAGCCACGGCCGGGAATCGAACCCGGGTGCCCACACAATGCCCGCACGGCAGACCGCCGTCAAGACCGCTCGGCCACGCCGGCACGGCCAATTCATGACATGGGTTAATAAATTTATTACTAAAAACTGTACTACACTCGTCAACTCTAACGCACTATTTCAGAAAGAGAACTTCCTCTGCTTTTTCGTCTTCTCTGCATAGTTTAAAGGGATGGAAATCAGTGCAAAAGATCTGTAATTGAAAATTTCAGGAAGTATTGTGGACATGGAATTAAATTCAAAGAATAGTATTTCATTTTGTATGAATCTGATTTGTCTAAAAGAACCTTTATTGTTAGAACCTTTTTGAATATTTAAACTAAACAGGGAAGAAGCAGAGGAAGTTCTATCTTTGAAATAGTGCGTTCGAGTTGATCATTAACAAATACATTGTCCTACAGAAAAAAATATATAAATATTTATATATTAATCATTTATATGCTTTTGAAGAACCAGATTTAAAAAGGATAATTAAAGTATATTAATTTGTAGCTAATTTTACCCTCGAAAGAATTTTTCTTATTTATTTTCATACCCTAAAATGAAGATTAATATATAAATCATTAGCTCCATTCGGTTTTACCACTGCTAGTAGATAGCAGGAAATTAGATCTATTAATAAAACAAATAAACCACGGCTGAGATACATCAAGTTTTTGAAGAGTTCGTAGAATAATAAAATTAGCAAATGAAAAAGAAAAACTCACCAAAAGCTGATCCTCTAAGCAGAGTACTGATATAAGGGATTGAAGGCTTAAGATTCCAACAAAGATCCAAACTGTAAAGAAATAAAAACACATTTAATTGTAAGCAGACTTTCTAATTGATTACTTTGAAGAACTATCAAAATAAAAGACATTTTATTTATTTACTAAAAATCATTTTGATTCAATTATTTTCAAATTAAGAAAAACAAATTTATACTCATGGACAAAAAAATTAGCGCACCAAGAAATAATTGCGGGATCGTAACGAAACTTGCAGTGAAGGTACATGTCGGGGAGATATGCAAATGATTAGAAATGCAGCGTGATTGCGCATTACGTATAGCCGGTAGAGGGCGTTGAACATCGTACTCTGTGGAGTATAAAACAGGTAACCAAAGCTTGTTTGAGTGTGCTAAATCATTTACAAAGGAAGAGCTGAGGTAGACATGCCATTACGCCGTGTTCGAAGACAGTATACGCAGTTGTCGCAGTTTGAGAGAGGGAGTATCGTCGGGATGATAGAAGCTGGGTGGTCAGCTAGGCGAGTAGCTCGTCAATTAGGCCGCTCTGATTGTGTTGTGAGGAGGTTTTGGGACCAGTGGACCCGAGAGATGTCATGTACACGAAGACCAGGTTCAGGACGCCCTCGACAGACCAGTCGTCGAGAAGACCGCCACATAGTCAGAAATGCACGCATACAGCCAACTGCTTCATCGGCCGCCATCCAGGCACAGGTAGCACCTTCACTAGGGGCCGCTGTGTCTTCTCGAACCATACGAAGGCGCCTGGCTGAAGGACAGTTGGTATCGCGGCGCCCATTACGTGTGCTGCCCTTGACGCCCACCTATCGACGCCTCCGTTTGGAGTTTTGCCGCGCACGAGGAAACTGGACTGCAGCGGAATGGAACCAGGTCGTCTTTAGCGACGAATCCAGATTAAATCTCGGCAGTGATGACAATCGTGTTCGTGTGTGGAGAGCCCGTGGTGAACGCTTCAATCCTGCCTTTGCTGTACAGCGACACACCGCTCCCATAGCTGGTGTGATGGTATGGGGTGCCATTGCCTACAATACACGGTCACCCCTAGTATTGTTCCGTGGCACCATGACAGCCCAGCGGTATGTTCATGAAATCCTGCAACCACATGTGTTGCTCTCATGCAACGGCTCCCAGGAACCATTTTTCAACAAGACAATGCTCGGCCTCATTCGGCAAGGGTGTCACAAGACTGTCTCTGCACTGTTACTACCCCTCCTTGGCCTGCCCGATCCCCAGATTTGTCTCCAATCGAGCATATCTGGGATCATTTGGGACGACGAGTTGGGCATCCCACGAGTTTGAACGAACTAGAGGCAAGGTTACAGCAAATATGGAACGAAATGTCTCAAGACATCATACAGAACTTGTATGATTCAATGCCCGATCGTATAGCATCGTGCATTCGCGCTAGAGGGGGTCCAACGGAGTATTAACTCCTCCGTTCTTTTGCCTTTTTCTCTGAAATAAATTATCCTTTTTCTTTGATTTTCTAATCATTTACTTATATCAAAGTAGTCATTACGTATGTAAATTTTCGTTTCATTTTGACGACTCCTTCTTGGTGCGCTAATTTTTTTGTCCATGAGTGTACTTAAATTTTGTCCTTGAAACTGTCTCTGCTCGTTCATCAATTGGATTCTTTTTTTTTATTATTATTATTAAAAAGTGATTTATTTTTCGATGCTCCCACATAAATTCCACTGTTGCAAAATGGCGTCACTCAGAAGTTGCATCTGAGGACGAAGAAAACAAACAGAGAAAAGATTCAACGGCTTCTTTAAGAAAGTTTTTATTTAATAAAAGAAAAAAAGATTTTAAAGAAAAAGAATCTTTAGAATATTAAGATTTCTTTACAATCCTCTTATTTTTCTGTTTAATAATATTTTCTTTTTTTACTTAAAAAAACGGCATAAATTTCAAATATCCATTTCTTCATTTGTTTTTTAAAAACAAATTTCAGTGGTTTCTATGAACTCATTTACAAGTGAAATCTTTATATAAATTTTAGGGATGTTTCCTTCCTTATGATGTAGGCGGCCAATTAGAACAGATTTTTGGAAATACAACCCCCAAATGGGTGAAAAAGAGGATGGAAAGGTGCGTACCTCTGAACCCTTTCAGTTGGAAACACGAAATTTAGCATGAATGTTCTTTGTCAAAATGGAAAAATGCGTATTCGACGAATTTTCGATATTTACGTTATTGAAAGATATTCGTAACTCTGAAACCGCTTAAGCTAGAAACGTGAACAAAAATTCCTGAATGGAGAAGGGTTGGATTGAGGGGTAATAACCGTGTCCTCATCAACTGCCGCTGAATGTGGGAACTTGAAATTTTAGAGATATTTTCTCCTAAAATTTCAAATGAATTGGGTAAACGTTTAGTGAGAGCAAATGTTTTCCCTTAAGGGGGTGGCAGGACATCCTCCGATCGCAATGAAATTTGCTATGTAGTGGTTTACGGGTTACAAAATACGAAGATAACTTTATCTCATGATTTTTACCAACTGGGAAAGGTTCCAAGTGATGTCACAATTACAATGTCTTCCTTCTCCACATCAGGACGATTCTTTTTTTAACCCGCACGGGTATTTTACTAGTCAATAATAAAAGTCAGTGATGGTTAAAACAAACATTGGTAAATGTTTTAGAGAATTAACTTATCTAATTATAATCAATGAGAACGTTTCAGAGAATCAGCTATTGGAAGAAATTCACCCAAGGAATTGAATCATTCCTGAGAAGCATCTCTAGTAGATAACAGACAAAGTTGCTTCGGGCGATTTTATTTCAACCAATTAGAAAAAAACGCTTCTGATAATAGACCAGAAGAAATTGTGTAAAAGAAGAAATCCACAAAATTGAGAGAAAATAAAAAAACGAGGAAAAAAGGAAATTTGTTGTCATTGGACTGAAAAAGAAGATGAAATCATTCATTGTATAAAGAATCGGATGGTTGTTAAACAATGTGGTTTTATGCAATCCATTTATTCTATCATTCTACAAAATATTGATATTAATTTCATTACATATTTTATATTCAAAACTTTCTCCTCCCACAATTTCATATCTTTTTATTACTTTAATTGGTGTTGTTAAGATTTCAAAATTTAACAAAAGCCTTTTTCATTCACTAATGTAATTATACTTTGAAAGGATCTTATAATAAAAGTTCAATTCTTTTAATAATTACTGCAGACATCAATGATAATTTCTGATGTAAAATTATGGAGTGAGAATTTTACACAAAAATCATTAATTTTTACGCTGGATCAGTCAATTGAACAGAAAATATTCAGAATTGTTATATCTCACTTATTAGAGAGAATCCCAAAGCGTTCCATATATTTAACTCAATAGAATAATAAGTTGGTAATTCGTTTATATCCTTGATCACTGTCAATACTCACAGAGTTATTACTGTACATTGTAACCAAAGGCCATGGAAGCAACGACTATTTTAATAAGAGGACCATGTTCCTTGAGTCATTCTTTTTATCATTTGGTGTATTTTATTTCCGCTACTGCTCTTTCACTAGATCGTCTTACGCTTAAATCTGAATCCCTCTTACATTTTTGGTTAAATATGAAAAGCAAGATGAACATTCTTTTTCTGGAAGGACAGTTATTACATCTCAATTGTGTTCCACAATGAATAATCAATCTTCAGAAACCATTGAATACAATCGTTCCTTTTCTAACTTTTTGTGCTAAAGCTAAACTATCAATGAACCGCCTTTTGGGATTAAAAGCAAGAAAAGGCCATTCACGAAACCAAGTCTGTCTGAGCTACAGTGAATCAATCACTTAGTTTAATCACATTGGTCTAAAATCATACATCTGATGGTGAATCTCCAAATTAATTTTAATTTAACAAGTTTTTCTCTCTTTATTTCCTTTATTATTACGTTTGTCTGCTTCTCAGGAATATTTTTATTACAACTCTTTAATATTATTTTATTTAGATGTAACTCATTTTGGACTGACGAGGGAGAATTATTTGGCTAATTGTGGGTGGCAATGGTCTCCCATTGCTCAAATCAATTATTTCGTCGATATAATCTTGTAAAACTATCGTAAGACCCAGTTGTTGCAGGAAAGCTGAAGTTAGCAGACAAGCGAAAGACAGCTTTCAAGTTCGGAATTTCCATTCTAACGGGCGGGAGTAGGTCTCAAACTTAACATTTGCGAAATCTTCACATGGAACAGACTCATATTGTAATGGCTTTGCTCAGTGGTAAAAATGAGAAACCCTATAAATGTGGTGAACATTTTAAAAGTGATAGAAAAATACATTGGTGAGAAAAGAAATCTTTTACGCATTAGAAATTATAGAAGAGAAATAAGTCAAACAGTAGAAAGTCACTGGGATTGAAACCCAGGGTGATTTATCAATGATAGGTCATTGATTCTGAATCAATAGAATTACAAATCACATCAATAAAGTGAATTGAAAACTATTTGTTTAAATGCACTACAAACTATGTTTGCAAAGTGTTACAGTTTTCTAAAAAACCTCCACGTCCTCACACTTAAAAAACAATAAAAAAACAACAAAAAACAACGTCTAGGACCCATTCAAAGCCTCATGGAAAAGGGATCTGATCCTCCACGATTATACTTTGAAAACTTGGACAATAAATAACAAATTAAACTATTCCCCTTCCAAGTAATTCCTTACCAAGTTAAAAAGAAAGAATTGTATCAGCTCTAGTGTATCAATGAAAGAAATAGAAGGAGAATTGATTGAAGACATTTGTTACTTATGTTAATGATATAATAACACAGAAACCAAATAGGATAGTTCTGAGTGCATCTTTAAGTCACCATTTGAATAGGAAATGACTTTAGGTTGGATTCCATCAGAAGCAGGCTTTAGCTGTTGTCCAGTCACTTATACTGTCTAGATACATATGTCTAGACTCGCCTTTATATCTGTTCCCAAGAGCCCAAAGGCAAATTTGGACCAAATGTAAAGCGACAAATAAAAAAGCACATCAGGCAAATTATCTCGAAATCACGTCGAAAGATGGCTACCAGAAATGTTTCTCCCTGACGTCACACACGACACACTACTGCTGTAGTGGAAAAATGGATGGACAAATTTCAATGCACGAAACGTTCTTCAAATGTTGGATAAGAAAGAAATTCGAGCAGAAATTATTCCACCAAACACTACACGATTTATTCAGCCACTGGATATCTCCTTCTTTAGGCAGCATAAACTTGTCATTCGTAGGCTCCAAGATTGTTTCAGACACAAGTTCTTTAGTCAGGAAAGCTGCACGATAGTGTGTTAATTATGAAAATGCACTCAGTTATTTACAACCAGTTTTGTTCACCAGTGTTACAAACTCATTTTGTATTCACGATAAGCATGTGGATACGTGGATATCGAAAAGCAAGTGAGTATTTTTAGTAATGCCTTGGAGACTCTCTTACAGTCGAATTCATGGACTGGTAGTTGTGAAAAAGGGGCTTTTGTCAAATTGCTTTAAGTTCCTGTTCCCGGATCACTTCGTCATAGAACCCCCCCCCATTGTTATAGATGATGACAAAAATGGTAAGTAGTCTAGAAAATTCAAAAAATCCAAAATAATGTGCGATTTTTTTATTCGAGTGCAACAGCTTTGTCCTGCAAGAACAGGCCTTTGTTTCACGATAGATTTAAAGGATTACATCCGAGAAATGACCGATCTGCGCAACGAGAGATCATTACCACCATAATCAGCGACCCAAAATTAGTCAAATTAACAATTTGTATTAAAATCGGGTTCCTCATGAGTATCTTGTAAACCAGTGGTGCACAACCCGCGGCCCGTTTGCTGCGTGTCAGTTAGTATCAAACTTAAAATTAAATTGGAGCCTTTCCAATGCTGCCAACATCAGATACATTGAATAATGTGATAACAGCAACTGTCACAGGCTTCACTATTGGAACGAAACACAACTATTTGATAATTTGAAGTTTATTTATTATTATTAGTATTATTATTATCAAATCATTAATTAGGAAGTTATAGTAAGAGTTAGGGGGTTGGAGGGTGGGACCCTCCATTAGAACTTTATAAAAAAAATTATCCCTCAAACTTCCTAAGGTTGTGAACCCCTGGTCTAGACCTAATGGACTTTTGTTACTTTCTTTTATTTCCAATACAACCTTTTTTCTCTCAATGTTACAATGCATCGGTAATAGTTAGTTGGAAAATCAATTCCTTTCCAATTTAAAATGAATATACTTTTCCCACATGCACATTAACAAGATATTCTAAAAATAGATCAGATATTAGAAAACAATAGTGGATTACTAAGCAGAAAAAATAAAGACAAAAACCAAAATCTGCAAATAATTATTGTTCACTGATCACCATAGTCATCTATGAAGATGTAAACATCTTTCTCTTCCCTTCATCCAACAAAAAGAGAAAAAGAAAACCTAACAACTTTAGCTGCTGTGCCATTCTAAGTAAAACAATTGTTAATATAAAAATCCTGTCATAAACGGAACAAAACGAAAAAGAACAGCTACTGTTTTATTATTAACACCAACACTTTGCTGTGGTAATAAAAGCAAAAGAACCATTTAGTAGCTAACAAGTTTAACCCCTCCCCCTCCTAATTACTAAGAGTAGACCTTCCTTATTTATTTTTGTTTTTACTTTTCTTCATTTGATAAGAAATTATAATAATCAGGCGACATCCAAATATTTTTTTCCTCCAAATTATATCGAAATAATTTAGGATTTAAAAGTTATGTAGAAATTACGGTATGAACAGAAAGAACGAAATTTGTTCCGTAGATGCTTTGAGTGTTTGTAGGAGAGAGAAAATTATGCACAAGATAACACGAAAAGTAATTGACCCAAAACACATCCAATTTCAAGAGGCAAGAGAATACATTTTCTTAGTTAGACCTGATTACATTTTGAGAAAATTTAGGCCTTTTAAAAATGCCACTAAAACCAAAACTCTGAAAAAATACTTTTATTTGTTGCTTGAGAATACAACAGTTTACAAAGAATGCTATAACTCAAATGTAAACTGTCCAAATACTTAAGAAAATACCTAATACATGAACTGCATATAAATGTAAATTGTAACGGGTCTGCGCACGGGATTTTTCCGCCCTGCCAGGGGGTGGCCGAGTTATCCGGACTGCTGGGTTATCGAGTGCCGAGTTTTCGGGATTCTACTATACATTCTGGTTAACTTTATATTTTAACTTAAGTATAATTCTTTTATATAAGGAAGGACACATTGGTATTCATAGCCTCTGTCAAATATGGATCAAAACACTAAAAATATTCAAATAATAAAATATATTTTAATAACAGTTGCCCTTCAACGGCTGTATTTCTTTTTGTAGGGCATCTGGGCTAAACTATTGTGGTTGTAAGTAATGCAAGGAATAATAAAAGTAATTCACTTGAAATTTTATTATTTAAGCTTTAAACAGGTTTCATTAGTGATTTTTACATCTATTTTAAGATGCACGTTTCTTAAAGTTTCGGAAGGGTTGCCTTCAAATAAGATTGTGATGTAATACCTATATTCTCTGAATGAAAAAGTTGACGTGAGACTTTCGTTGCCCCCCCCCCCCCTCCCCCTTGGTGAGATTTTGCCAGACGTCCCCTCCCCCTTTTGACCTCACGTAATTAATGGACTGCCCCTTAAATTTATTCTATCCGGTGTGTACATACACCCCAACTCTCCGGATTATGAGATTGAATATCTCATTCACAGAGGACTCGGACGCTACGGACAATCGATTCAGAAAGTTATTGCTGAGATGGAGACTGACCTGTTCACTTGTATTGTGTTGTGTGGTGATTTCAATAAGGACATTAATGGAAAGTAAACAATTATTTGCGTATATTCAAGCTGAGTACGAGTTAGAGCTGAGACCCATTTGCCCCACTCTGTTGGGAAATACAGCGATAGATTTAACTTTGTTAGAAATGTAGATCTACTCATGAAAGCCTATATAACATACTTTAGTTATCATAGACATGGTCTGCAGCGAATATGTTTGAATAAATTGTCCAACTATATGTGTATTTCATTTTATTTCGCGATTAGTGAGAAAATTTGATTCCATGTTCGGTAGGTGAGACAAACGGAGATATACCAAGGGCAACTTTTTTATACTGTTTCTATTACTTGTTAGAAAAAATTAAATTTATAGTTGAAAATTTTTTAGAAATTGTAACAAATGACAAATTTATTACAGTTTATAATAAAGTTTCAAAAACTCCACCGTTAACATCAATGCACTTAAGCTCACTGTGGCGGGAAGGACACATTCAAAATACTAACCAGTGACATTGTCTCATATAAACATTATTTCTTAAAATTCCCATCCAATGTATATTTATTCTTAGGACATCTAAGATTAAAAGGATTAAGAAAATAGGTGGATGTTACATTTAAGTACAGCATCAAAGCGGCCCGGGCTGAAGTTTTAACCAAAAAAAAAAAAAAACGGTCAGGTCTTCGAGGCACCTCTTCTGTCCTATCTTTCATAATTTTCATAGCGGCGCTTTCGTGGGTATCTCTTTTCACTTTGCCAATGGTAGCATAAAAAACTATATCGATTGAATATAAGGTAAAGGCACCAGTTGTGGATCGGCCTAAGCATCAACTTGGTTTTTACCACGAGAAATAGCTAAATAATTTTCAGTTTTGCATTTATTCCTTTATTAAGCTCTTATAATTGACATTCTATTACCTCAGTTCGATAAAAAAATATTTACTGCATTTTCACAGTCTTTTTTTGTATTGTGATTTTGATCCACAATTGGACCCCAGGAACCAATTGTGGATCCCCTCTCAAAACCTAATGTTTTTGCTATACTTGACAGTACATGAACTAATAACAATGTAAATAGCCGGCGCTTGAATTTAATGTTGGATGAAGAGCGGTTATTCCAACCGATCCACAATTGGTACCCGGAACCAAATACGGATCAGGATTACAGGTCGGGAAAAAAACTGCAAAGTAACATTTGAAAGTTAAACAAAATATTCTCTTTATTATTTTAGGTTCATTATTGATCCTTGCACGTGAAACAAACACATTTTTTCGGATCTTGCAGCATTTGTAAGTTCCTGGCATGTCTGGTGGTATCACAATTTGCATTGCAGTTTGCAACCCTGTATCCAAGATTCCCCGTTACAGTCATTCTTATAACTACCATCACAATATAGTTCATCGTCACCTTCCTCTGTGGCATCATTGGCACATCCTCATCTTCATCGTCTTCTGCAGACGTATTTGGTCTGGGATCGTCAGCAATTTGTTCATCAATTGTTGACTTAGCTCTTTTCCTCTTTTTCTTCGTCGTTTTGTTTTTTTTTCCTTCTCGTCTAATTCCTTGAGGAATTCCTCAGAAGTGACGCACCTTGTGGTGGTGAAACAAAAAGTTGCATTTCTTGTATCTTCGACAGGATTCAGTAATTCCCTTATAGTTGCAACCACTATTGACTCCGATGATACACTGGCTCCATCTGACGTTGTCTCAGGAGTTAAATCTCTGAAGAAATTGGCGCTGCGGATTGCATCGGAGTCTAGTGGCCAGATTCCACTTCTATGGTATTATGGCCGCCGATTCAGATACAACACATACGATGTTGCAGATTTTCCCGCAAACCTGGCCAGAGGCAGCAAACACTATGTTTTATTTTTTCCCGGTTATATTAAACCTTGCACTATCATACAAACATTAATTATAACGTATATCCATTGTAGAATAACTACAAATAATTTACAGGCTAACTCACCTTAATTTTCTCTTGAAATTCTTACAAATTAGTTAACAAATTCAAATGATGGCATCACTTGAAACTCCAAACAAACTGTAATACCAAAACGAGGCTCAAGAAGGGATAGGGTTTCTATATATCTGCGCCGTCTATTGATAAGCATGTTAATTAAGACGGTAAACTACTTGATCCGCAATTGGTTCCTGATCCGCAACTGGTTCCTTTACCTTATATTAATAACACAAAGAAAACGTCACTGTTTCCTACCTTAAGAACCTAAGGGAAAATTAAAACATATTTTCGATAAATATCGATAGCCTGTAATAATCCTAAAAAGATTTGTTTAATTATTGAAAGAAATCAACATCTAACATTCAGGATAAGGAACTATTAATGTGGTTAAATGTAAAAATCAGGGTTGTTTCTAAATTGGAGAAAGCAAACAAACACTAAAAAATCGTTGTTGGAACATTAATATTAATAGCTTCAGCTCATGCAGTTTAGAATAACTATTGCCCTGTTTTCCATGAGGCCAAAATTCTAAAAGTATGTCATAACAATTTTAAAAGAAAGTGCACAGAGAGTTATTGGATCCATTTCTCAGATTTCCATAATAGTCAGTTGTCTAATAGTCATATTCCCATAATAGCCAGTTGGCTAATAGTTACATTTCCATAATAGTCATATTTCTAAAATAGTCAGCTGTCTAATAGTCAGATTCCCATAATAGTCAGTTGTCTAATAGTCAGATTCCCATAATAGTCAGTTGTCTAATAGTTACATTTCCATAATAGTCATAT
>JAFIDM010000006.1:21632247-21699145 GCA_023159025.1 Thereuonema tuberculata
CAGATTCGCATAATAGTCAGTTGTCTATTAGTCATATTTCCATAATATTCAGTTGTCTAATAGTCAGATTCCCATAATAGTCAGTTGTCTAATCAAAGGATGAAATTCTACTTCAATTTCTTAAAATTTCCAATAGAAGAAAAAACAAAATTAAAAAGGTTATATCTGAGTTATGATCTTGATTTTATGTTTATTTCATTTTGTTCCCATGATTGATACCAAAAGGCTGCGCATGTTTTTCTTTACTTTTATTCGAACAACCATATTATCGATCTTTTTATGTCAGCATCATTGCGCGGCCATCTTTTAGAATTTTCTCCTACAGGACCGTTGTCCTTCCTTAACCCATGGGTTGAAACTATTAAGTACTTTAAATTTTTATTACTTTTTTAAGATGAATTAATATACAGTCGGACCTCTATTTAACGAAGTCGCTAAATCCCCCCAAAAAAGTTTGTTATATAGAAAATTCGTTAAATAGAGATTCACCTTTTTTTATTCAATATTATTAAAAAAAGTAATAATTTTAATGACATAAAGCTTACATTACCACATGCACACTTAAATTTTACTAATAAAGTCTGTTAATTTTGTCTGAGTTTTTTGTTTTTTGAAAGTGTTTTTGCTCATAGTACGTCTCGCATCTTTGCAATGCACCAAAAATCCCTTCAGTATTTTCTTCAATTCTAATCCGCGTCGGATTGTTTCAAATGATTTTAGCATTTCATCATACGAAGGTTTTTTAATTTCTGCATCATAATCATTTCCATTTTCATCATCTTCATCTTCATCACAATTCATAGCTGTATTGTTTTTATTTTTCACACTGTCCAAAATATCCGATTCAGTTAGTGTTTCCGAGGTCTCAACTTCAAAATGAAGTGAAAGATAATCATCAATCAGCGCATCATCGTTAATTTCTTCTTTTTCCCTCAGCTGTATCCACATTTATTTCATTTCTTCTAAGAGAATATTGACAATAAAAACATTTCAAGGAGAAAAAAGAAAAATAGATACCACGAAAAAGTTCGTTAAATAGAAAATGCACTTCGCTATTTGGAGGTTATTTTACGAAGAAATTAGCAAAATGTTCTTGGTTCCAAAGAAAAGTTCGCAAAATAGAGTTTCATTATATAGAGGTCCGACTGTATATAGGTTTTAGTAACTGTGTGTAAGAGTTTTTTAGGTTAACTATTTCAAACCACACACGTTATAAAATGGGATAAATTATTTATGAGAAAAGATAAGATATTACTTTCTAAACAAAATACATTTTCTTAACTTTATTCTTTGAAGATTTTGTGCAAAGAAAAAGAAAAGTTCAAAAGAAATAGATTTAGTTAAGAAAAAGAAAAAGAAAACGACAAAGAATAGAAAGTGAATTTGAAATTATCAGATAATGTCTAGTCCTAGTGGCTTGGAATTCTTCAATATTGTCGATGTCTTATTTTCCACAATAATCTCTCTTTTAAGCCAGAGGTGGTTTTGAATCCCTACTTCTTTTCTTCCCTCCCTCATTTAACAACAAGGCCAAAAACAACGCATGTTAAATGTTTTGCAATTCATACACTGAAAGCTCAGCTTATAAAGTTTTTCTTTATTCACTAAAAATATAATAATAAAAAATGAAATAAATAAATAATAATAAATAAAACAAATTAATTTACTATTGTTTGCGTGAAGAATATTAAAAGCAGAAAGAATAGTTTTAATGAAAAGAATAATAAAAAAATAAATTACATATGGTTCCCCTATTTTTTGTAGTTGGATATATATGAAGATAAATGTCACTCTTATTAAACTGTCGAGTCAAAATAATCAGATCACCTCGTAATAGTTGTTGCCACTAAGTCATTCCTATAAACATTACCGTACCGTTAAACCCAACGCTGTAGGTGGACGGAATGAAGGCAGACTGAGGAGAACACACTACAGTAGGAGTCCGGACACTTCAAAGATGAGAGGCTGACCAATTCAAGAGGTTGTCATGTGGGAGTGGCAGTTTTAGACAAAACTAATCATGAAACACTTAGGAATCGGTTGGAAGACGGTGACAACGGACTCGATGCGCGCTATTCGCAAATTCACCGCAAACGCACCCTTCCGTTGAGGACAGCTGACATTACTATTGGGCTAAGACTGCTTTCCACATTCATGTGATCGGTTTAGGATTAGCATAATTCTAACAACGAAAGGAAATCGTTTTATAGGAAAGTTATTAAATCCTATTAAATCATAAAAAAAGAATGTTTTTTTTATTAAATCTTTTAAAGTGCGAAGGTTTTCCATCAACTGATTGCTTTTTTTGATACAGAATAATATTTATACTGTCCGTTTCTGAATGGCAAAGTGCCACTGCGGGACGATTCTACTCCTCCAAGGGGTGATACGCTGAGATGAGTATTTTCCTAAGAAATTCTTTTGAACATTTTCGCTTTTAAAAAAAAAATAACGGAGGAGCCTTTTTGCAATAGTATTTAATCTTTCCATAATTCTTTCCGGAAAATCGCAAATAGAACGCAGCTACTAGTAAACTAACACTACAAAAAGTAAACATCCCATCTTTGTTTCTCCTCGCCTCTATTTTGAAGAAGTCGAAGGAGACCTGACGCATGCGCAAAAGCGTTGAAGGCTCTCGTAAACAAAACCGAACAGTACTTAACATTTCTTCAGTTTTTGTTTTTTATTTTAAAATTTCAAAAATAAAACAAAACAAAAATGTTTAAACAATTCTTTAGCTTTAAAAATTACTAGAAATGAAACAAAATACATCTCTTCTTCTTCTTTACAGCTATATTTGCAGGTTATTTACTTTAGCTTTGAAAAAAGTGAGTTTTAACAGAGTTCATGGTTTGGTTTGCTTTAAAAGTAAATATTAACTATAAATAATTCATAATAACCTCTTCTTTCTTAACAAAATATTAACTATTATAAAAGTTGTCAACGAATTTAGTCTTAATGAATAATAATTTAAAGTTAATTCCAAGGGTTCGAACCCTTTCGGGAAATTGATAGAAAATTTGTATTGTTTTCTTTTGGTAAATTATTACCTTCTAATTCCTAAATTCTTACTCAATGTTTTCTGTTTTCAAAAATCCCTTTCCAAGTTTGTTTCTTGACTAAATTGAGTGAATTGTTTAGATTTGTTTCTCACGTTTTAAAATTGACGATTGTGAATCGAAGAAAATACGCCCCATTTGAAATCAACTAAGGATTGCATATCATAGCAAGAACAATATTTCGCTTTTATATACCGGGGGAGGTTATAATTGAACTGACAATACTTATGTAGAGAAGGATCTAATCGAAAGATGACGATATCTTGATAAGAACATGGAAAGAGAATTTGGTTATAAAAAAATATTAGTTATTTTGAATGCCTCCAGATGGCGTTGGTGAAAAGAAATACCAATTTGAACAAAGATAAACCTTTTCATTGAAATCAAGATATTCAATATTTGAACCATTCGTTTGCAAAATAGGCTGGAAACACTTCTTTTCAGTGGATTTCTTAATACTTTCCAGTGTTTCTTCGATTATCCTTTTACTTGCTTCATTATAATCAATAATGGCAAAGTCTTCGTAGCTAATGGCTTAAATTTCTAACTTTCACGGCATAATAATATCTTTGATATTTCATTTGATTTCAAATAGAAGAAGAAAAAATAAGGTTAATGGTAGAATCATGCATTGGTTGTCATATAGGAATAATACAAAATTTTAAAAATCAGTGAAGTAGCATCGGAATCTTACATTATGAAACGTTATTCTGTCTTTCATTCTGTAAGCAAAATGTTAAATTACAAATTACTAAAACGTCGGAGCAAGGAAATCTTTTGGAAAATGATTCAAGAATTTTCACAAAACACGTTATTTATCATGAAGTTTTGTAATAAAACCTAATATGTTTCGTTATTAAAAATGTGTTATCAAACACAAAATATTAACATTTTAGCCATATATAAACCACCAAAACACAAAGAAAGGTAAATTTACTGAAGAATTAGGGAATTTATTCATAAAAAACGAAAATATATTAAACAACTGTCCAACTATACTACACTGTACTAATTGGCGACGTAAATATAGATCTTTTCAAAATGAATAAAAACAATGCAGTACAGAAATACCTAAAACTTATGTGCAATAATGGTTTCAAAAATTGTCTTTACGGAACAACAAGAAACAACTGTACAAATCATGGAAATACGAAAACAAATATAGATCATTTCCAACATCACAAATTTAAATGTAAAAAAACTACATTTAATATTAAAAAGCAAATTTTCAAAAAGATTGTCTTTTCTTTTTCAAGCCTAAAAAATAACAATGAGTTGAAGAACAATTAAATTCCTCGAGAAAATATTAACAATATCATTTACTTACAATCTTTGACATGATATAGCTTAACAATTTAGTTCCTTGATTGTAACCTTATTATTACATTTTGTGGACATTTTATCTACAAAACTTTTAGCTAATCTTATGAAATATTTCTCTATTTCAATACCATCATTCCTATTCATGTTTTTTCTTTTTGTGTTCCGGATAAACATACTTTCTATTATCTTTCTTAGTTTGGTGTCTCTTTCAATATATAAAATTTGTATCTCGTTGTTAATGCAATGATTTATGTTCACACAATGTTCTGCCACTTCTGATTTTTCAATGTACTTGTTCCTAATGCTGGAACCATGTTCCGTCATTCGTTCCTTCACTGTTCTTTTAATCTCGCCCAAATAGAATAAATCGCAATTCTTGCATTCTATTTTGTAAATTATACCCATTTCATGTTTCTTAACACTATTATTCAATTTGCAACATAAAATGTTTTTCAGTTTGTTTTTCAGAAATTAACAAAATTACTGATGAAATCAAATTTAAAGTAGAAAAGGAAATGGACAATAGTCTAAATTTTTTGGATATATGTTTAACTAGAAATGAGAATAAGATAATTATGAAACATTTTACAAAAAAATACAAAAAGTGAACACATACTAAATTATGAGTCAGGACATGGTATAAACATAAAAAGAAACATAATTGAAAACTATATGCAAAGGATTGACGTCAACACGAGTAGTGAAGATGAATTCAATAGAGAAATTATAAATATGAAAAGGTTCCTTAGTAAAAACGGTTATCAGGAGAAATTCATAAATAAAACTATAAAGAAATACCACACATTGAAAATTAAAGAGTTAACAACAAATAACAACAGAAGATATTTCATACCATACTTAAACAAAAATAGTCTGACTTTAAAAGAAATTTGCAAAAGTTTTGGCTTCAATGTTGGATTTGAATATAACAACAAACTGAAAAACATTTTATGTTGCAAATTGAATAATAGTGTTAAGAAACATGAAATGGGTATAATTTACAAAATAGAATGCAAGAATTGCGATTTATTCTATTTGGGCGAGATTAAAAGAACAGTGAAGGAACGATTGACGGAACATGGTTCCAGCATTAGGAACAAGTACATTGAAAAATCAGAAGTGGCAGAACATTGTGTGAACAGAAATCATTGCATTAACAACGAGATACAAATTTTATATATTGAAAGAGAAACCAAACTAAGAAAGATAATAGAAAGTATGTTTATCCGGAACACAAAAAGAAAAAACATGAATAGGAATGATGGTATTGAAATAGAGAAATATTTCATAAGATTAGCTAAAAGTTTTGTAGATAAAATGTCCACAAAATGTAATAATAAGGTTACAGTCAAGGAACTAAATTGTTAAGCTATATCATGTCAAAGATTGTAAGTAAATGATATTGTTAATATTTTCTCGAGGAATTTAATTGTTCTTCAACTTATTGTTATTATTTAGGCTTGAAAAAGAAAAGACGCAATATTTTTGAAAATTTGCTTTTTAGTATTAAATGTAGTTTTTTTACATTTAAATTTGTGATGTTGGAAATATTTAATGGTAGAGGCTGTAGAAGGAGGGATCTACAAAAGAAATAAGGGAACTTTAAATATAGATCATATTTTCATAAATAAGCATGATATCGAAACACCGGGAATAATATGTAAAGAAAGAATCTCGGACAATAACAGTTGAAAATGAGAAAATAACAGATCCAAATATTATCTATAAAGAACTAATCAATGAGGTTAACAAAACAAAATTCATGAAAATCTACATATATAAAAAGAAAAGTCATGACTCACTCTCTGACTGACTAATCAACGCCCACCCCAAACCCTTGAACCCAGAAAGCTGAAATTTTGCACAGAGGTTCCCTTTATGATGTACACAAGGAAAAAGGCCGGATTTTTCGAAATTCCCACGGGAAAGGGAATAATATGGCAAACTGACCATGAAATGTGTGGCGGCAACCCCAGGTGTGTGGCGCCAACCCGCGATACACCTGAGTTAAGCGGAGAAGGCCACAACGCCTTCTCATATATATATATATGGGACGTCATATATTCTCCGATCTCAATATTAATTTGCTAAATAAATAAAGTTTTTTTTTTTTAATGCTATAAAAGCAAGGATTCCGGAGCGAAGCGACGGTACCCAGCTAGTTGTTTAAAAGAGAAAAATAAGAAGAAAGAAAGATTTTTATAAAATTTTTGAGTAATTACTCATTAGAAGAGATTGTTATATATTATTTGGAGCTTTTATCTTAAATGTAGTTAGATTTAATTATTGTATATTGTTGAATTGACACAGATGTTTGGTTCATTGAATGTAAAAGGATTTAATTATTGTATATTGTTACTTTGAAAAGATTATTGCATTTGATCGGTTAACGAATTCTGTAGAGGAAAAAGAAAAGAAATTTTCTTGATCTCAAAATAAAAACCTAATGAAGTTTTCTGCGAAAGAAACGAAACATCTTTAAATAAAAGGAGGAAAAGATTCCAACAGAAATAAGAAGCTTCGAATGTACAAACGAAGAATAAAGACAAACACTGCTGAAGTTTAAATCATTTGAAGGACAGGTAACGAATTAGAAGGAAAATCAGGCAAAAGATTTAGAAAGTGTCTTAGGGAGACAATTCTATGACAAGAGACAGAAACACTTTGGAAGGAAACACCTTGAAAAGAAGCAGAATAGGTTATGTGAAGAAAAATAGGTCTTCTGAGCTACACCAGTTATGGTGTGTAATAATAAAAATGCACGTGACTCAAGAATTCTTCCTTAATTTTTACTAAGATTCTTGTTTTTAAAGTGTTTTTTTTTATTATTATTATAAGTCTGCAATATTGTTACTACTTACTTTCATAGAAAATTCGAAATGGTATTTTTTTACTTCCTCTATACATTAGAGAACACTAGAGTGGTTGTAATCAAAGAGAAAAATGTAATGGACGAAATTCAACCAAATACTCTCTGAAACATCAAGTTTCAATTTATATAAGACAAAGTAATAATAAAAATTTTGCTACCAAGGAAAATTTGGAGCTAGAAGCGTTTCATTTGAGATTATTGAAAAAGTAATTGCTAGAAAAAAAAACACTACAAATCAATTTTCGTGTTCCTATATGTTACAAATAGGATTCAATAAGTCCTCCACTTAGATGTTCAAGAACTGCATTCTGTGAAAGATAGTTTCCATAGAAACAGATCTGCATTGATTTCTTTCATTTGCTGTCTTATTCTGTCAATCAGGAACATGTCCTTGAAGCACAGAGATATTCCTACAACCAAAAGTCACAGAGTTTTGAGATCAACAGAACGACACGGCCAAGTCCAGCGAATCACACGATTACTCCTTGTGTTTTCTGTGAATATTGTTGTGGTAACACTCGTTGTAGCGGCAATCTAATGCCTCCGTCCTGTATTAATGTAGGACAGTCAGAGCATCATCGCTGTTGCGGAACAACGATGTTAAGCAGCATCTCTTCATACTTACCAGCCCAGATGGTACAAATTATTGGTCTTCAGGCGAATTTCTTCGAAAAAAGGTCCACGGACCGATGATGCAGTGAAACAACACCTCACTGACTTTCGGTGACTGTAAAGGAGTCTGATGGAACACATGAAGTTTATTCACAGTTGTATGTTCAGAAAAAAACAAAACAAAACCTACGTCTCGTCACTCCTCAAGATCTTCATCATCCATCTCCATTCAAGCTAAGAACAAATCGAACTGAGGTTCCTGTGAAACAAAGCTTGAATATGTTGAGATCTCGTAGTGGAAAAACATTTAACACAGGATATTGTCTGAGCAGTGCTAGACCAATGGTCGTTATTCATTCCGTCTTCCACGAGAAGCTGCAACTTCGTCACTTGTTGAGGAATAATCTGTTTGCTCCTTCGTCCTGACCTCGCTGCTAAAGATCCGCTATTTTCAAATCGTAAAATCATTTTTCTTAGCTTTGTCATTGGACCTTTTCTCCAATGCGGAATTCTCAAAGCGTAGTTTTAGCTTTACCCTATTGTTGATAGGAAATCTTTCAGGTAAGATGAGAGCCATGACACTTCAGTCTTATCCCAATTACACTAATCATTTGCCGTCTGCCTTACGTCCACCAATTTCTTGAGCAATAGTAAGATTATGAACAATCAAAGCCTTTTAAGCCTTTTAAACTTATCATAAGTCTTTTAAGCCAAATATTCCCAAGTGGCAAGATTGTGTACTATTTGTGTTAAAGTGTTTTTTAATCGAAACGCCATCATCCAGAAAGTTCTTCCATCAATGAATTTCGTCCACTATATTTCACGTACAGGGCTTTGACCTCTTTAATTATGAATATATAAATATAAACCAACATTAATGACGTACAAATACTTTACAGTAAGTTACTAAATATTAAATAACTTTTGGTATTTGTAAGCTCTGTTTAGCCGTTCCGGCATAGCCTAGGGAATTAGGCGAAGGCCTCCCACGAGGCATTTATGTCGGACGCTGGGTTCGAATCCCGGCGTCGGCATGGATGTCTGAAAAATTTCCTGTATTTTGTCTCTTTCTTCATTTTTCTCTTCAGGTCTGAAATCATTCCTTAATAATTTTCTGAGGAAGGCAACGGGAAACCACCTCAGTATCTGTCCCTTGAAACTCTTCTAGGGCTTCTTGGGAACACTAGAGATCAAAAAGACCTTCGGTGCAAACCCTACAACGCCTCTATTGTGGAGCCATGAAAAGGAAACAATGAATTGAACGTTATTTCTATGATTACATTTCGTAGCTCTGATGACAGCGAAGTACAAAAACTCAATACAGTAGAGTCCCGAAAACTCGGCACTCGATAACCCAGCTGTCCGGATTACTCGGCCACCCCCTGGCAGGGCGGAAAACCCCCCCGCGCAGACCCGTTACAAGTTACATTTATATACAGTTCATGTATTAGGGATTTTCTTAAGTTTATTTGGACAGTTTAAGTTTGAGTTATAGCATTCTTTGTAAATTGTTGTATTCTCAAGCAACAAATAAAAGTATTTTATGACGAAAAAAATCGTACTTCTTTTTTTAACACCTTTCCCGATAACCCGGCAGTTTCACAAACTCAACCACCCTTCGGTCCACATTAGGTCGAGTTTTCGGGACTCTAATGTAACTATTTAGATGAAATTTCACAATTTTTGAGTAATTCTATACATTTGATTTTGGTGATTTCATTTTTAAAGCGAATGCTTAAATAATTCAAAGAATGAATCAATAATTGAAAATTTAGTCTTTCTCAGTAGATTTCTAAAACATTTTGGTTAGTTTAAGGATCATTGAGATTCCGTCTCAATCAAAATTAAAGTTTCTTATTTAAAAAGTTAGGATTAAATTTTGCTCCAATTATGATAATAGTTATTAATATTAACTAAAACTTGTTTAAAGTCATAACTTTCTGAATAAAACACAAATGTTGTGGAATTGGTTAGACTGGAGGAAATCTTGCATTTCTGTGTCACTTGAATCTGCTGCTTTAGTTCTAATGAATAACTTAATACGTGTTGTCTTCCCAACAAAAGACTTATAGCAGCTGAATAACAAATAAATAAGAAATACTAAAGTAATTCATATGAGCCCAAAATCTTTCATTAATTTATTTAATACGTAATTCTTGCTGTATCGTATTTACATTGGAAATCTCGACTGAATAATTTTATTATTTTGTTATAAGAAACAATTACCCTATTGGCCCGAATATAGCGCGAGGTTTTTTCCGAAAATACAATCTCAAAAAAAGCACTCGCGTTATTTTCGCATTCTTGCATTTTAATTAGTGCCTGAACGTAGACCACCTGCAATACAACTCCCGCGCATTTCCTCCCGCGCCGCGCTCTTATCAGCTGTCTGCTAGTTCAGCTTCGTTTCTCATTTATTTAATCATCATAATTTACGATTATTTTTACGACTAATGTAATTTTTACTATACAACTAGCTTCATTCTTTCCGTTAGAATAATATCCCGAAAATCCTCTACGTGCCGCTAGGTGAAAGAACAAATAATGCTCTACCCATAAATGAAATTTTAGGTTATTCATTCATTGTAGTGTAAATAAAAATTGCTTGTAGCCTACATTTTAATTTCTTTTTATTTTTTATTTTTCTTGAAATGATTTCGAAAAATAGGGGGTCGTGTTATATTCGAGGTCGTGCTATATTCGGGCCAATACGGTATTCCTTGCAAAAACATCTTAATCTCTCTTGACTTGATTCTATTAAAAAAGTCTTTTCTTTATCTTATCTTATTTCCATTTCTTATTACTTCTCTGCCGTCATGCAACACCCGTTTGTCTTTCTTTTGATATTCTCTAATTGTTCTGTCACGTGATCTTTTTTGTTTATTTGTCTTAAGCCTTTGTGTAATAAAGAAGCAACTTCCACAGGAGTTCATTTACTTCTCCTATTTTTTTATCGGAATCGGTTTTAAAGATTTCAAAACAAAAGACCTGAATCGACTGCTAATCTTAGAAACATTTCTTCAAAATATTCCAATAATAATATATTAATTATTTTTATATTAAATCCCATTTCTAAAATCAAACAACAAAAATGCTTTGAAATCAACGATCTATTTTGAGATACGACTTTTTTTTCTTTGTAATAATTTTATAAATTATAATTCATTTTTTATTATTATTTCGAAGAAATCTTTTGTAAATAGGTTCTCCTTTTTTATTGAAATGGTTAATTAATTTAATAAGAAACAAAACATTTTATCAGAAAAACAATTTTGAGTTAAATAGAAGAAATTAGGATCTCTTGTTTTATAATTAATAGATGAATTAAGACCACCCACATATTACAGATAAATTAAATTTATATACAAATAAAAACTACACTAGTCTAATCAAATTAACATGTGAGAGGTAAAAATTCATTCACATAATAAAAAAAAAAATAACAAAAACTTGGGTTTAATAAGAAATATATTTAAAATACAATATAACGTTTCGGCAATTCTAGTTCCATTTGCTATTTTCAAGTGATTAATAATAGACAACAGAAATAAATGATCAATCTGAGCAACATTTTCTAAAAATGAACAATCATTTCTGTCTGTTATTGAAAATGGCAATTGGAACTAGAATTGCCGAAACGTTATATTGTATTTTTAATATATTTCTTACTAAACCCAAGTTTGGTGATTTTTATTATCTGAATGAAAAATTACCATAGTACTTTCGGAGCGATCTACACTCCGTTATCAAGTGACTCATCGGTTACAGAATAAGAAGTTAGAGCAGAGTGGAACACGTGACATCGGATTGAATAATTTAGGAAGGGTGGAAATTGAAAAACTTATTAAAAATAAAAATTTGTTCATTTCTTTCTGGGGTTTTTTTTTTTATCTAGTGTACTTTTTATTATTTTTTTTCTAAAATAGAAAAATTCTATTTCTTTTCTTTTTACAATAAAATTTAGACTTTTTTTATATTTTTGAGAAATGATTTTCAATGATACAAATATACTATAAGGACAAAAACTGATTTTTGACTAATCTCCATAGAATTAATAAATATGGAATGTTTTTCTTTTTCTTAAGTGAAATGAATTCGTCTTAAGAATAACTTCTTTTAACAGTTGTGATTTTCACGTGGATCAGGCACGGGGAAGGTCCGGATTAAGATCATTTTAGTTTTAATGTTTCATTTAAGCAAAGCTAAGTCATTTCTAAAAATTTAATTTAATGTAATGGGCAGCGATTATCTTACTGTTATGCTCAAGGCTATGACGTAAGCACATTCTTAGACCCCCCCCTTCCTCCCTTGTAGGCAAAAATAAGCAGATGCCCCCCGTTTGCCAAATCATTAACAGTAAATACCACTGAAATACTGAAAAACAAACGAAATACTGAGGAAAAAAATGTTTATTTGTCTTAGGTAAGCATTGTTCTGATCCCCTTGAATGCTTATTTGAACTATGAGGTTTTTGTATGAGAAGCTTGATCGATAGGTTTACACGCCTTCAAGTTGATCTTTAATGGCTGTTGACTCCTAACAAGGACGAACCAGCTGTCTCAGATACCCTCGACGATAGCTCGACGTGTGAATAGAAAATTATCCATTCCCAATATTCTCTTTTTTTTTTCAATTTCGATTAGTTATTTCGTGAACTATGTTTTTTTTTTTTAGTTTAAATAAATAATGAATGATTAAAAAAGAAAAAAAAAACAATCTTTATTAAAACCATAAGACTTTCTTTTTAGTTTTAATAAAATGATCATTAAGAATAACTTCCTTTTCTGAAGTTGGTTTATATATATATATATAAATGAGTGGGTAAGGGCGCTTGGCTGCGGGTTGGAGGTAGCGGGTTCGATTCCCGGCCTCGGCGGAGGACGGGAACTTTTCCACGCTTCTTTCTCCTCCAAACGGACCCTAAGGTCTACCCAGCCCTCTATAGAATGGGTACCGGGTTTCTTTCCCGGGAGTTAAAGGCGGGCGAGCGACGGGCCGACCCCCCGTCCTCAACTTTGTCCCGTAGGTTCTGATCTCTGGAGCCTACCCTCCAGCAGCATTGCGCGGTCCTCTGGGCCTGATCGCAACTTTAACCTTTAACTTATATATAAATAAATAAATTCGATAGTTACAATAATATTTGTCACCTTTCACTACATGACTGAGATTTTGTTTTATATCTCGAAATGGTTCTTCTTTTTATTCTAGTTATTTGTTTTAAGGGTAAATTTTTCTGATTGTTTAGAAAGAAATCAAAGGGAAAAATATTCAGCAAAATTCTCTCTATCCTAAAGACGAAAGTGACAAAAAATAAAAGTAGTATATCTTGAATCACTGGATGAAATATTAAAAAAAACACAAAAAAGAATACTATTTTTATTTCATTTATCGCAGAATTAATAAGATAGGTTGCCTTCAACTGTAGATCGCATCCAATCGGATAATAAGTAATAAGATTCACTATTTGTACGAATTGTTAAACTATAAAGATTAAAAAAAAAAAAAAAAAAACTACTGAGGTATTCCTATCCCTCCATTAACGTAGAATATTTAAAGAAACAAAATAGCAATAAAAGACGTGTTTTGATTAAAGGCTTCTGTAATCTAGGAAATCACTATTAGATCAACGACATCTGATGGAGGAAAAACTAAACAAGAGACGAAATCATTGTAGGCTTCAAAGAGTTCAAAAGATAGAAATCAACTTGTTTTAGGATAATAACTTGGTTTTTCTTTTTTCCCTGCTCATTTTCAAATAAAGTGTAAAGCAGTGGTTTTCAATCGCAGGAGTCGTCAGAGCAAGAAGATATAATGAAAAAAAAAAAAAAAACCCAAATTTTTTCCCAAATCAGTAACAACTGGCGTTTTTAAATAAGTTTATTTTAGTTTTGAGTATTTCATAATATCTTTAAAATGCTGAATTATATAAGAAGTGACTTTGTACCTATTTTTTTGTGAGTAAGTTACGTTATCTTAAAGGCAATGAAATCTATTTCATAGGTCAAACAAACGATTGCTGATATAAAGCCTAGAAGGTGTCTTTTTTCAATTCAATAATAAATACAATTAAGGTAATAAATGAATTTTGAAGACGGCCACAATGATTATGTATTGGTTATTATTGGTATAATAACAATATATTAATGAGAAGATTTCCTTGTTATTATTTTTTTAATATTCCGGAAAGTTTTAATAAAAATAAATAAAAAATACAAAAAGTAGAACATTTTTTTTCATTTTTTATATATATTTGGTTTTATTTTATTTGCTCATTTTATTTGGATAATACTCAACAAAGTTGAACTTTTGTTTCATGACATGAATGAAATAGACTGATTTTCACTGAACACGAAAATGACAATGAAAAGTTAGTAACGTTTTTGTGTTATAGATATTGACTTGATACATTGAAAAATCAGGATTTTTGACCTATTAAGCACTATTTTGTTCTCATTTTCTGTGTGAAATTTTCAAGGGCAGCTTAGCTATGATTAAACTAATAAATTAGTACCTTACCAGCTGTTAAACATATAAAAAAAAACACTCTTTGTGCAATAAAATAGAGAAATATAAAAAAATACCTTATTTTTTTTCTCTTATGAGAACTGGAATCTACCATTTTTAAAAACCAGCAATAATCGCCCATCATCGCTGGATCCCATCTTCTTTGATATCGTTCCTCCATTGTAGCAATATCTTGGTGAAATCACTCTCCCTGCTCATCACTTACAGCCCCAAGTTCTCAGCAAAGTCCAAATGTGAATGTAGGAAGTCGATTTTAAGTGACATACGGCAGTCCATTGTTTTGTAGTTTCTTAGTAACTCCTCTATTAACTGGCGATAATTTTCTGACTTATGATTCCCTAAAAACCTTTGACGACAGATACAAATGATATCCATGCTGGTAATTCCTTAGTCTTTTCTCAAAAATGCTGTCGTTCATAAGTTTTCTAGTATGTGGACCGACATATATGCCTTCTTTTAATTTAGCATCGCTGATTGAAGAGAACAGAGTCTTTAAGTATTGAAAGGCTTCTCCACTTTTTATCTAAAGCTTTCACAAAATTTTTCACTAGTTCCAGTTTAATATGCAGTGGAGGAAGAAGTACTTTTTCACGTTGCACTAGCGGAGGATATTTAATATTACGCTCACCAGGAATATATATTTCCAGATTGGCCAGTAATTGACCCCATAATGTTGTGCTGTTGCTCGACTGTCCTTGTAATCCTAGCAACAATGCTATTACTTTCAAATCACCACAAATTGTCCAGCGATGTTCATTAGAATTTACTGTATTCAATATTATGGACATGTTTTCATAAGTTTCTTTCATTGCGACTGAGTCAGCCACTGGAATGAAAGGTTTTGTATTGCCGTGATGCAATAAAACTGCTTTTAAACTCAGTTTTGAAGAATCGATGAACAGTCTTCATTCTTCCGTATTACATTCACTATCTAATTCATCCATCAGCCCGTTCATATTGCAGACACAAACAGAATTTTCCGTTACAAAATAACTCATCAGCTTTTCGTTTCTTTTTCTTAAATCTTAGTATCTTCTGCTAATAAGTTCCATTCTTGTAATCTAGAACCTAGTTGCTCAGCGTGTTGCTTGGAAAGACCTAAATCCCTAACTAGATCATTAAGTTCTGTCTGTCGTATCATATGTGGTTGTTTATGATGTTCGGGAACGAAGGCGGGATCAGCGGAGGTTGAAGGGCAGTCTGAGGATTCTGATAGTTCGTCTTCCTCTGGAATGACATAATGTTTCTCGCTGAGCGGAGGGATAGGGACAGGAAGTTCAGGAGAATATGGCACGGGTCTTATGGCTGATGGGAGATTAGGATACACAATGTTATCTTTACTTTTTCTTGAAAATCCCTCTGTTTTGGTAATGCAGAAGTAACAATCCTCCAGATGACTGGTAGGCTGCCACCAAATCATTGGAACAGCAAAAGGCATGCTGTTATTTTTCCTCCGCAACCACTCTGTTAACTTCACGTAACACAACACACATGTTACCCGATTTTTGTCTTGTTCACCCACTTTACAGCAAAAATACAAGTAAAAAGCAAAGTACAAGGAAAAGCTTTTTTCACATTGTCTGTAATTGATCGACGTTGTGATTTCAAAGTGAATTCATCACAAACATAGCAGAAGCTATTTGCAGAGGTTTTTACATGAAAGACGATTGCGATCCATTTTATACTATTACAAAATGATTAGTACCGCTCACAACACTTCCACAATCAGAACTAACCTAAAATTGTTCATTTCTTGGCTCACAATACAACAACAATCCTGTTTCCTTTAGTCAGTTACAGCCGGATGTGATGTACTGTCCGCGCAGCCGCAAAATAACGGTAATAAAACAATAAATCACCGCGAAGGGTAACACTCATTCAACCCCCAAAAGTAAAAGCTATTTCTTATGATACCTTAAAATAATATTAACTGAGACTCACACTAGAAAACAATTTTTAAAAAAGTTCAAAATCTTATATTAAAAATGATACAATACATTAAAAAGGTCCATGGAAAGTTTCGAGGAGTAACATGATCCCCATCATCAGCAAGATCTATGTTATGTTGTATCATTTCAAATATAAGATTTTAAACTTTTTTAAAAATTGTTTTCTAGTGTGAGTCTCAGTAAATATTATTTTAATGTAAAGAGTACAACATACGTTAAAAATTTTAAACGAAACTAAACGGAAATGATATAGAATAGAACCACATTAAAGAAAAGAACCTATTTCAACGGGACTCAGTTTTTACACATTTTATATAGTTCCCTAATTTATAAAAAAATGTGACGTGCAGTAACTTTTTCAATGCCATATTCGTGATCAGTGCCTACAAATTACATAGAAATAGTTATTCTCGTCCTTGTTATGAAAACCTTGTTGAGTAAGTTAAAATTATTAAAATATGTTGGAATTCTATTTCCTCGTCTTCATATGATCACAAAGTTGTTCACAAATTGATTAAAAAGACAAAAATTAAAATAAGATTTAGGATTAATTTCGCAAATATTGAAATCAAGGAGTTGAAACTCAATTCATTTCTTATTTTATTCCAATCATGTCTTTGATGAAATAGAAATGTCATTGATGTCTTTGGAATCGTTATTTGGATGTGTTTTAAATCACAAGATCTCTTCGCAAGTTTTAAGTCAGATAAAAAGATTAGTAAAAAATAATAATAATAATAATTCCCTAACTAATAGAAGGGAAATAAAAATGGCGGAATAAACTGATCATTAGATTTACAGATCAACCAACCAAAAAAAAAAAAAAATCAGTTAAAATAAGTAAGAGACTGAATAATAGAAATAGTTGAATTCAGGGCAGTTTTAAATATTTTAAAATTAAACAAATAAAGGTAATAAAAGAGATTCCAATAAAAGCTTTTTATTTATGTTAAACGAAACTATCAATTATATTTACCATTTCTTGAAGAAACGGCGCTATCTACCCCTATCACCTGTCCTGATACCCAGTGATTTTCATTTGTTTCACACATCATCAAAGCCATATTAATGACATATTAACCACTAAAAAAAAAAAACAACAAAAAAAAAAACTGTCTCACACTAATTTCTCCCTTTATGTTTGTGTTTTGTAGAAATCATGGAAAAAGATTAATCTGAAAGAAAAAACAAACAAACGAGAGGTTTCATGAACCAATTATCATTGGACTGTGGATTGAGAATTAATTGCAATCAAGTGGAATTGTTTTCAAACACTCATCTTGACCGGAAGTGCATTTTTACATCCGTATTTTATTCTCAACGCTGGCTTGAAATAGATTTGAGCTTGTAAATTGGCCATTTGAACCAATTTTTACAGATGGTGCTGATGATGCTGCTGTTTGTGTAGTAGCTTCCTATTTATCGGAGACAGGAAGTGTCTCTACAGGTCCTAAGATTTTTATTTTGATCCACGTAAGGCTTATTTTGTTCTTTACGTCCGATAATCACTGGTTTGAATAGAATAGGATGTTTCTACTCGGATTCAATTTGAGAAGGATGTCATCAATTAACAGATAGTTTTTCTCTGTGAATCCTAAAAGTGGTAATCGACAAAAAAAAAAAAAAAGGAATTTATGTTTGTTTATGTGGGTGGCAGTGAAGCCATGGGAGGTCTATTGTACTAATCCGCGGAGAGAAAGACTGAGAAAGAATGGTGGGAGAAGTGCAGGGGAAATGAGAGAACCACGAGAAAACCTGCCCAGCGCGGAGGAAAGGATTTGGTTTTTACCAAAACTCATTATTAATATAAACTAAAACATTTGATATTAAGAAAAAGAAATTTATGTCAATTAATTATTTTATTAAGATTTCCATAACCCACTCTTATAAATTAATTTTAACCATTGCTAATCTAGATTTAATTCGGATTATTAAGTTTTTGAAATGAAACAGATGTAATCGAGTGTTCTTAGGAAATGGATTCGTTTTCCTCCGTTTTATTCTCATTTTAAACAAAGACTTGATTTCATCAAAATAGAAGATTTATCTCATTTTTTCTTCTTCTGTGTGATTTTCGTCTTTCTTTTTCTCTTTTGACGAAATTCGCGTAAAATTTGCTTCAAAATATAACTAAACATTAAATTTGATTCTAAATTGTAATAACACGTTTGTTTATTTATTTATTTAATTTTTGGGTTTATTGTTTTTTACTTTTCGGTTTTCAAATTACGAGAATTAAATCACTTGAATGAAGAAATAATAATAATAATACTCAGATAAAAAAAAGAAAAAAGTCTAAAAGAAGAATCTCTTTTAGGACATTCAAAAAGGAATTGAACCACCTCTGAATTCAATGATAAAGATTAAGATAGAAATCATAAAGGATAGGGGATAAATAAATAAAACGTAAAACATATTATCAAAAATTTAAAGGAATTTTAAAGAACAGGAAATACATAATCTTAGATTATTAGATATTTCTAGCACAAATATCAAAAAATAGCAAAAAATAGCAAAAATATCAGTGAATTTATGCTTTGTTTAGTTATGTGCGTTCTTTGTTTTATTTTACTGTAAAATGTTTCTAACGCACGTTAACTTTATTGTCTACATATTTATCTATAGAAAAGAGAAGTTGATTTTTTTATCTCCTCCGAAACCATAAGACACAGAAATACAAATAAGGTAGCAAATATTGGATATAGTATTGAGAATGCTGACGTTTTCATTTTTATCTACGTCCCGAGAAATTCCGGGTCTCCGAGATGGACGTCACATACAATCAAACATGAGGTCCTCAGGAAGCGCTCGAGGGTTGTGAAAAAATTATCTCAGAATCCAAGATCCAGGTTTATTAGTTTAAATTAAAAATTATTAAGTAGAAAATAAAAAAAAAAAGTTAAAAAATTTATAAACAAAATATTTAAGTTCCTTGGTTGTAGAACTGCGAGAACATTAATTTTAAACACGTTTTCAATGATAGTGAAATGATAATAATACAGACAGAAAAAGTAAACACATTCACACACAAAACAAAAAAAATCGCTTATTTGAAAGAAAAACAAACAAACAATCCACGCCCATAATAAACGATTGCCCTCCGATTGAAAGGAATAGCTGTTTCATCCTTGTTAGGAATCATCAGCTAGATTTAACCTCGAGGACAGCTCAGACGACGCAAAGGACTATTTCCGCTCCCCAAAGTATTGGTCACTTGCTTTCAGGAACCAACTTCTATCAATTCCCATTTAAGGAACAGAATTCTCCATTAAAATTCTATTGTGGTTATAATTTTGTTATTTTTTCTGCCAATGAGTCTGATTCTAAGATGAGATCAATTGATAGATAAAAATACTAGAAACTGTAATTACAAAGTATTAATATTAAAATCTTATTAAAAAAAAATAAAACAATAATCTATTAAGTAAATCATTAGAAAAAATATTCTGATTTTTAAATCTTTCTTAACTTTATCATCAAAATTAATCTTTCCAAATTAATAGAAGAAAGTTGAAAACTATCCATTATCCAAAGTTAATCTGACAAGTAACGGATTAGATAAGTGTTTTCTCTGAAGTAATCCTCCGAGGTGGATTATCCTCACTCTCGATTCTGGTGTTAATCAAAAGTGGACTTTTATTCTGCGTTCGTTCGTAGATGCTCAAGAGGACGTTTCAAATAAAAGAATTCTTCAATTCAGTTCGTAATTGTTGGACTAAAGTAGGTAAAAACAAAAATAGTAACAAACCAATTGCTCTAAGAAAAATGCTTTCAATAAGAATTCCTTGGAAAATAGTTACAGAAAAAAAGTCAATCTTTTCTCATTTTTTTTTTCTTTTATTTGACAAAGAAAGCAAAAGGAAGCGAATAAATCAAGTGAATGGAAATCAACTGTGGATAAATTCTCTCTTTTTGTCCATTTTATGACTATTTCCATTTAATGTTGAAAGAAAAACAAAATCCCTCTTTCTTTCGCCTGTTTCTTCACCTGATCACATTTTCCATTGATTGTTTTTCTTTTTTTTTCGAGAAAATGTTGAGTTTCTACTGAGAAAGAAAAAAAGAAAACCAACAAATGATGAATCTCGAATAAAGAAAAATGACATTTACAAAAATCCTGTGACTTTGATGGTTTTACTGAATAGACTTATTCTCAGAAGAAACACAAGAAGAAAGAAAGAAAACTTATTCAATATTTTTTAATTTAGCTAAAAAGAAACTACATTTATTACAATACGCATAGTCTACAGTTTATTTAGAAGTTCAATCCCTAAATAATTTTTCCTTTAAGATACATTCCAATGGTCTCTTAGCTGATGAGTCTCTTTGTTTTTTTCCTTGCAGATGATCTTTCTAATAAGAGATGTTATCTAAAAACAGAGAAATCATTCCTCTTGTGTTTCTTTCGGCTACAATTTGTTTTCGATATTAAAAAAAAAAAAAAATCGGATCTTTTAAATCTATTGTCACGAATCTATTTGCCTTGACTGGCGTTGCACTGAAACGCTTCCAAATCAAACTTTGATTTCACTCCCAACCAAGTATTATTTCTACAGAATCAATACATATTTAACTAAGATCATGAATATAAATTAAATAATTACAGAAAAAACAATAATAACCACGAAATAAAATAATAATTGCTAATATCATTTTTAGTCTATTACGAAAGTCAATTGCAGAGTCTGACCCTAATAACCACTGGAGCATCTTCTTGAAGCTTGGTTTTCAATTCGATGAGATCGGATGAAAATCTTTCCTTGTCGAGCGTCACAAGAATAAACAATGGAAGAGAATCCATTGCTGAGACGATTCAAATTAAATGATAACAATTTAATTTCATTTCTTTGTTTTCAACCAATGGCAGTAAAAAGAAACGTTCGATTTTCTTTTTCTTTTTCTTTTTTTTTTTTTTTCATTATTTTTTTTTTTTAATTTTCAAAAGAATTTCAAATAAAGATTTTCTTTTTAACTCTTTTGTTTTCATTCTTGAGTTTTTAATGAAACAAAGAATTCCTGCTTTAGTTTTTATTCCTTTTCTAATGATTTTTCCAAATCAATTATTTTGTGGATTACTTAATTCAACCTTTTATTTTTAGTTTTATCTTAAAAAGCAGATCACTTTATTTTTGACTTGATCGCGTTAGTTTAGCGACAATATGAACACAAGAAACAAGTCTAGAAAGTAATAAGAGTCCATTTCATTATTGAAACAGTTTATTAAGAATCATTTGGAAGCTTTTTCCAACATTTTTATACTTTTAGTAGGATTTATTCATGAAATCTATTTGTATTTCTATTTGTTTTACTGTAATTACGATAAATCTAATTTAACAACACATTCTCCTCTATTCATGACATTTATCCATCCATAGTATTCTGTCCGGAGACAGGTCCAATTCTATGGAATTCATGAGGAACTCCCAGAAACACCTAGGGAAAGATACTGGGGTGGTTTCCCGTTGCCTGCCCCAGGACGCCATCAAGGAATAACGTCAGACCGAAGAGAAAGTGAAGAAGAGGCTGACAACACAGGAAAGGAAACAGCCAAGCCACGGCCGGGAATCGAACCCGGGTGCCCACACAATGCCCGCACGGCAGACCGCCGTCAAGACCGCTCGGCCACGCCGGCACGGCAGTATTAATATACTTCAAAGTAATTTATAATTTGATAATAAATTAATAAAAAGTTAAATAATTATTAATTGATATTTATTATCAAAATAACTTTACAGAAAAACACTAAATATCAAACATTGATTCTTTTAAAATACTTCCAAATCCTAAATAGTGTTTTCTAAAGGATTCAATGATTATTTATTGTAACTAGGAAGAAATGTTAATCCCAATAGTAATCATTAAATCATCTCTTCATTCAAATTAAAACAAATTTTAAGAGTTAAGATTTTTAGCAAAAAAACCCAACCCAAAACCTTTTGTCTAAAAATCATTTCAATGTAAAAGGACTCTTTTTAGAATGAATTTAAAATTTCTTTTCAATCTTAAGGAAGTGAAATTTTAATTGGAATCAGTTACAATTAATATTTTAGATTAACTATCGTTTTGCTAACGACATTTCTTCAAAAACAAAAGAGACATTAATTTACTCTTTTTTGTTTTTAAATAAAACAGAAAAACAAGTAAAAGAATTTCAATCAGTAACAGATAAAAAAAGGAATTGGTCACCAAAGAATTAAAAACAGATATCGATTGATTCTAGTTTATTTTTGGGTAAATTCCAATGGAACAACAAAAGATGAAGGCAAACAGTGATTCATTTAAAAATACAGAAAATAAAATGAAGCAGTTGATTGGAAAAAAATCCTTAATTACTTTGAGAAAGTGATTTTCTGAAATTCTAGTCCAATTATCTTTCCAACAGATTTGATGACGTCATTCTTTGGGAGTTCCTTTTTTTAATGAATTGATGAGTCTCAGATGTCCACTCGCAATGAATAGCAAAGAAAAGACAGAAATAAGTTGGTTTTATCGATTGCTGGTCGTTTTTCTTTGGTGTCTTCTCCTCCCACCAACGTTCGCGAAGCCGTGCAGCGTGATTTCCTTTGCGGATGCCCGTTGCCATGACTACAGCCTCCAAAGGAACCACTGATTGGTCACTTTCTCCTGGAATCGTGCGGCACTGGTAATGGAATGCAATGCAGAGGAGTGGAGGGAACACTCGATAAAGCATATCGTTCCTACACTAACATTTCATTCAGGTAAAATAATATTCACTCCAGAGAATTCACCAGGTTATAAAAACTGCATTTATCGATCACTTAGAAAGGAATTTTACAATCTAGAGGCTTTGTCTAATTACAATATAATTAAAACAAATCAAAGATTGATTGATCTCTAAAACATCTTATAAAAATAAAAAGCTCTTCCATTACATTTAGGGAACAATCAGTTGAATGCATTATTTAACGAATTATTCAACAGAATTTAAAAATTGTCATTTTGCAAACGAATCAAAATCTCTGATGTTTTAATTTTGATGGAAAACAATTAAAATAAATGTTTAAAGGTCATAACAATGAATAGTTAAGAAGTGAAATCAGGTTTTGTAGGTTTACTAACTGTTAGCAAATTTATGAGACCTTTCGTTTGATTCTAGATGCTTCTAGATTGTTAGTAAGACTTTCCCTTACTAACTGAATATTAGGTGTCACTGGGTAATTTATGGGCGAGAAGAATGATGGCCAAAGTTCCCAAACCATCGTAGACTGACATCTATTTGCTACATTTTTTCTGTTTTATTTCAGAATTCGATGTCATTTGGCAACTGGCGAGTGGACAACGAAAGAAAAGAAAAAAGAGTTACCTACAGATTCATTTAGTTAATGGGTCGGAAAACACTCACTCTAAAACGATGTCCAAAGAAAAGAAACTTCAGAAACGCACAAATTACACACATCAAAACGGGAATTTTGTGTCAGAGAAAACTTAATGTTGGAAACTGGCCGATAGATGTCGCTACAGTAGTTGGAAGTTCTGTAATATCGAACATAAAGGATTATTTTCTTCTAATTTTCTTTTTTTAATTTAAATTCACTTAACTTAAAAACTTTAAAAATTAAATAAGAAACAAACAAAGGAAACAAGGTTTCTTTATCCTATCGATTAAAAAAAAAAATATATATCCAGCTGACAGAAATACAAAGAATTACAATAAAATGAACTCGTCAGTAATATTTTGTAAGAATTTTTTTTCTTCTTTTAGAAAATGCTTTAATAATTCATTAAACAATAAAGCTAGCTAAGGCCGAGAAAAAAAAATCTAAATTCTTACAATCTGATTTATATTTAAAATAATTTTTAAGGGGTGCACAGAGATTATGATAAAAGTGTTTTACGGCCACAACACACAAGTTAAAAATATTTATAACAAATTAAAAATCCTGTTATACAACCCAAACACAGGCTTTTACATGAACCAAACTTATTTTACAATTGAAATATTTATAAGTGAATCAGCCCCCAAATGTCACATGCTTGTTTAAAAAATCACACACGAGACATCTGGTGGTCATCTAGTGAAACAGGAACTGTCGATTAATGTCGTCTGCAAATGAAAAACCTACAGCCTTGCGAAAGGAAAGGTCGCTTCATTCCGTGATGATCACCTGGCAAATCTAATTTGGCTGTAGTTTCTCCATTAACCGACACTTCCTGTTTCACAAGATTACCACCAGATGTCTCGTGTGTGATTTTAAGTAAGCACGTTTGGAGGCAAATTCACTTATAAATATTTCCATTGTAAATTAAATTTTGTTCTTGTAAAAGCCCGTGCTTGGGTGAAACCGGTTGTATAACATGATTTTTAATTGTTATAAATGTTTTTTAACCTATACTTGGCCGTAAAACATTTTTATTATGATTTGTATTTTACTGATTAGAATACTCTATCTCAGTGGTTCCCAAACTAGGGTGAGGGTGGGGGTGATTAGTTTTTGTAAAATACTTAACATTATTTTTTGGCAATTTCCTTAGTAAATTTAGAACAATTAAGAAAATATTGTTATTTTGAAAAAAAAAGAGAAAAAGATTTATTGGCTTAATTTAATTTGATTCTAAAGGGAAGCAATTCTCTTCCCATTGCCTTGTTTTCACTGAAGATAAAATAATAAAACATTTCAAGAAAAAGATAAAAAAATGACTTCAATTTGAATTTAAAAAAATATGAAAATAGGAAATAAAAAATGCTATTAGGACTAAAGACACTTTCTAACGATTTTAGTTTTTTTAAACGAACATTTGTTAGGACAGAAAACTTTGATTTTATCCTTTTGTCATAAGTTCACTGACGGAAATAGAAATCAAGACGAAGTTGTGGAAAGTGAATGGAAATTACACAGAACATTTGTCTACATGAGCTGTTACATTGATATCAGTTTCAACTCATAGGATGCAGAAAAGTGAAATGCCGTCCTCCTCAGTAGACACTAGTCCGTCCAATCCGATCGTAGAAGTAGGTGTTGGATTTTAAACTATAGAGATGGTGTTTCACACCTGCTGCACCTGCACGGGTTGCCAAAGAGCCCGTTGTCCACTCATGTCCCACACATACTCTGTTGGCGAAAGATCTGGTGACGTTACCGGCCAGGGTAACATGTCGAAGAACATGTAAGGTTGCAGCTGCGGTATGGGGTTATCTTATTGAAACAAGACCCTTCAAAACCGTTCACGAACGGCAGAACAACGGGTTCGGTCATCATTCTGATATCAACGTTCGCTCTCATGATGTTAGGGATAACTACCAGTGGTCCTGTTATCATAGGAAATCCCTTCCCATACCAAAATAGCCTGAGATCGGTCCGGACGACGGACGCAAACTGCCTCCACCAGACCTCCTTCTGACCTGTGTACGTCCATCACTAGTACCGAGGTAGAAAGAGCTCTCGTCCGAGACTACCACAGAGCTTCAATCTGCCTTCCAATGGGCTCTTGCGCGACACCAGGGAAGATGAACTGAGCTGTAAGTATGCCACTGATCGAGCAAAGGCCAAACTCCAGTAGACAATTGAGAACAGTTCTTGTGGTGACTCAGCAGATGCCCTAGAATCCGTCAGGGCCATCCTGCGAATGTGTTTCTCTCTCCAGTGGACGGATACCGGTCTTCAGTTACCAACAGTTGTAGACAGCGAAGACGATTCTTTCGGCGATCTCTCGAAGGCTTAATCCACGTTCAATCAACTCTTAATTGGGGATTTCAGCATTAGATTAGCTCCAAGAGAAGGAAGTTTCTTTGGATTCTTATAAATCATTTCTATTTTTATTTCATAGAATTTATACTCTTGGTTTTATTTGTGAACTGTTTTATTAAAGACTCCCTCAAAAATCTCCAACAACAACCGTTGAAGGTAAGATTTTCATTTTTCGTTTTTAAGTAACTGAAGAAAGTTACAAACAAATAAAAGAAAAAAATACACTGAATTAATTGCAATATTACGAGAAATATTGAGATTAATTTCAAACAAACAAAAACATTCTTTTATTGTTACAAGAATTCTTCTCAATCTCATTAAAAATGAAAGAAAGAAAGAAAGAAGATAAATTTCTACCATTAAAAACAATTAATCAAGAAAATTATTAATTAGGAGTAAATCCAAAATAACAGAAATAAAACCATTGAAAGAAAACAAATCACAAGTGAACTGAGAAGCAAAAAAAATTTTGAAATTGAAAGTTTTTGAAAAGAAATTGACAATTTTTTTTTCGTCTTTTTTTAAATTTCCAAAATTCAAAGAAAAAGAAAATGAAATTGAGAAAATCCAAGTGAAAATCCCAGATCCAACAATTCCCATTTTCTTTGCAACATTTAAAAACACTTTTTTAGTTAATGTTAATTCTGGTTTAATTATAAACTTTATTTTAATTTTCGTTGCTTAAGATATTTTTTATTACAAAATCAAAATATTAGAAATAATTAATATCTTTCAGTCTTTCAAAATTTATTATTTAATGGAATAAAATTAGAATAAGTAGAATATTAATGTATTTTCTGAACTAACAAAGATTGAAATAATTTTGAATTTTCTTTTTTAACGTTAAAATTAAATGAAAAAGAATTAAACATCAGAGGAGCAAAGCATTAGGAAATAGAAAAGGAAAACTAACTATTAATCTGTAATCAATGGAACAAAAAGAACAAAATTATAAATTGAATAACAGAATTATCGAATGAAACACTTCTGACCATTTCAAGCGACAACGTTTGTGGTGATTATAAAATTATTCTTGTTATATTTGTACAAAATCAAATGGATAAAAAAGAAGCTGAGCAAATGGGTGAAAAGGATCCGGGGGATAGATTTCTCCTTTAATAAACGAAGAAGAGAATCCTTCCATTTCCGCTGGACGATACCCTAGTGTATCCAGGTGTGGAAGGTTATCATGAGATGCAATGTGGAGTTTTTCGAATATAATATGTGAGTTACCTCTCATCTTCTCTTTCAAATTAGTGATTGATAGCCCAGCAAAGAAGAGGGTCTAAAACAATGCTAGAATATTTAACATTGGCGATCGTTCTAGTAGCAATTAAATGCCGCTGAACAGTTTAGGAGATGGGAATTTCTTTTGGACTTGGACTTCCAGAGATTTCGTACGTGAAAGATAACAGATTCAATCTTCAGTGAAATTTATTTTAGTGTTTGAATAGCATTTGTAGATACGTTTTTCTCTGTTGTACATCTTTCCTATTTCTTCACTTTTTTTTTGTTTGTTAATTTTTTCAATTAGGTTAATTCTTCGTATGATCATTTGATTGTTTTCTTTTTCAACTGAATCCCACAAATAACTTGAATGGAAAAAGGAAATGAGTTCTATTTCACCAACTGAGGATTACATGAAAATCAATCTATTTAATGAAAACAATCTTATTTTTTAAAAAACTGGAATTTTCACCTAGTATTATATAAAATCTCCATAACTTCACGTTAACTTTCAAAAATCCTTTACTCGTGATATTTCGCAAATTTTATTCAAATTTCCTTCTTCGGACGATTAAAAAACTCCTTCTCTAATACATGGAATACATAACAATGATATGGCTTACAAAGGTATAATATATGCAGAAAGCCAAGTGTAATACATCCAAAATGTTACAATATTATTAAAATACAATAGGAAAAACAATGGGAAAGACTACCTCATTATCATGGTTAGGTATTACATCATTATTTTGAAAGTTAACGTGTAGTTATGGAGATTTTATAGAAAACAATCTTAATTAAAATAGATCTATGCCGTAAAAAAATGGATATTATTTTAAAAAACTCCGTTACTTGACAAATAAAATTAAGAAGCTGTCAAGAAAACAATTCAAAACCCACTTGTCGTAAAAGTTTGAAAGAAAAGTAATAGAACAAAAGTTTTCTATAAAAAACAAGAAGTGAGCTTATTTAAATTATATTGAAAACAGGAAATTACTTAGAAATAATAAAATTTTCTTTAAAAATTACAAGGAAAAATGAAACTCCATTAATAATTCCATTAGCAAATAAAAGGTTGTCATTAGAAAATGAAGAGAAAATATCCACGATGGAAAATTCTCACTTCAGTTATTGGTAAAGATTAAAAAATAATAATACAATGGATTATAAAGAACGATTTATGTAAAGCCTTCAGAACAATGGATTACTTGTAACAAAAACCTTCTTTATCTGAATCCAATTCACAGATCGTTTAAATTCCCTCCAGTGAAAACAAGAGGATTTAAAAACAATCTTTGATCAATCTTAAATCTTAAAAAGTGAAGTTTTCTTAATAATTGTAACAAAATAGTTATCAAACAAAATTTTAGAAAATCCAAAAAATGATCAGGACTTCAAAAAAAAAAAAAAAAAAAAAAGAAGTAAAATACGTAAATAAAATCTTTGACTTATTCTCAGTCAATTTGGAAAATATAATGACCATTTGTAACCTCCAGAAAGTCATTAAAAGATAAAATATAATTAATAATAATAAATATCATTGAAATGTTTTTCAAGGTTGAAATACCAAAAACCTAGGTAAATGAGTAATAGGCCTGACAGCTAAATGGTAAAGCTAGGCAACTAGGGATTAGAGGAACGGGTTCAATCTCCGATGATGATTCTACTCTAAATTCTCTTCCGAAGTCCCTTCATCCTTCTTGAATACCGAGCTTCTTTTCCGCAGTTAGAGGCTGAGGAAAAGTTATCCCAAGGACCACATACTTTAAACTTTATAAATACGCACTAAAGTTGTAATATTTACAAATTTCAAATGTAATCCTGCCATTTGGGTTGTTTTTCTTTTTTAATCTAATTGTTTTATTTTGTTCTACTCATATTCTGTATACTTTATTTCTATACTTTATTTTTTTTTTATTATTAATTAAAAACCTGATAATTGCTGTAAAGGTAATTTAATTTACTTTCTTTGTGTTATATTCTTTTATGTTGTGTATTATGTTACTTTAATTTCAGTACCACATTACCTTCAATAAGTAACTTATATACGGATAAAAAAAATAAATAATAAAAAAAAGTATCCTAACAAATCCTACAAAGGACAAATGATTGTATTCATTTAATTGGATTGGAACATTATTACATCGAGAGTAATAATAATAATCTACAGTTAAACCCGGATAAAATTTTACATACGGCACAAAAATCAGTGATTTTGAACACATGTGGTGTAGTTCGCACTGTTCTGAATCAGATAGCTTTGAATAAGGTTTGCTATTTCGGCCCGTTATTATTATTATTATGATGTCCGTTATTATAACCTATTCAATTACAATGCAGAAGCCAAGTTAAACTATATTAAATTTAAACAACATATAAATTATACAGGGTTATTCAAAATGATTGTCGCGGTTTTAAAAAATCCCTCGTACAAAAGAGATAGTGAAGACGACACCTTATCTATTGTGTAAAGAAACTCAACAAGTTACAGACATGCATTACAAATGCTCAATATGGGCGTCATGTGTCAGACATCGACACGATAATCCAATTCCGACCATCCACGCTCCAGCCTATTAGTTTTCTTCTGAATATGCACCTTCAATTCAAGGATGGTCGCAGATATAGGGAGTACGTACCTCCAGAGGAAAAAAAACATTACATGGCGTTAAGTCCGATGAATGGGGTCGTCGGTCCAGCGCTATGGTAGTTTAAAACTGCCCTGAAATCTCGATGGAAACGATTGTAGTACGAATCAGCGCCACTGAATGTCTGTAACTTGTTGAGTTTTCTTACACAATAAACAAGATGTCGTCTTTTTATCTCATTTGTACTATGTGTTGTGATGTTTTAAAAGCGCGACAATCATTTAGAATAACTCTGTGTATATTTACTGTATATATAGAGGTTGATCCAAATTAAAGAGGAGTTGTTTAGACCTCTCTTTAGGGAAAACTACTGGGCGAATCGCAACCAAATTTCGTACAAATACTGTCCTGAATATGCGGTTTCTGAAGAAAATAACTTCGGCCGCTAAGGGTGAATTGTGACGCTGCTATGCCCGTAATTTGCATATTGCGACGTAATCGAACAATTTCCGCCTATTAAAGGAGTCGTAAAGCATTTTTCACAAATTACGACTAGTCACGAAGCTCAAGTTAGCGGATCGCACGTAAAACTCTACTAGCAACGAAACAGCCAATGCTTCTGCTGTAATTCCATCACTTCAACAGAGGAATTGTATTTCAGCACAATCTTCATACAAGACATGTAAAAGCCTTACTACGACGAACGTTTCCCACCGCACGATCACTTGATCTGAATGTTGGTTATTTTTGGCTGTGGGCTACTTAAAGAGCCTCGTTTATCAAGACAATATTCCGAATTGGTACTTCACTATTTGCATTCTGATTGGACCAGATCCTTCAGCTACGGGGTTCTCCAAAGGGTAGAATCCCATGATTGTTCTTTTTTGTCTTTAGTTGGCTGTATAAATAAGGAGTTGTTTCCTATATTGTACATTACATTGACAAAGGCTTGTAACTTCGGCAAGCCGAAACGTATGTGTATTTTGTATTTTTATCTTTTATAAAGTTAATTTTTAGAAACTGTATGTTTGGCCTTTTCCAATTGAAACAATGTTCCGAACTTAGCTGTATTAAAAGACATGTGAACTCCTCAACGCATGTCAGTTTCATTCTCCTGTCGTGTGTTTTGTGCAGCGAATGCAATTCGAAGAGGAGTCGTATCTAGGCACATGGAGTCGTATCTAGGATGTTAGTAGGATTCCACATACGATTGCAATAAAAATTCTGGTTTTTGCCGATAATATTTATTTTTAAGTAAGTTTGGGTAATATGGTAATTACGAGACAAGCAGCGCCACTGAGCGGCCGAAATTTGATTTTTATTTATTTTTGTTCAGAAATGAAAGCCCCATATTCAGGACAGTATGTGTACGAAATTTGGTTACGATTCAGCCAGTAGTTTTCCTAAAGAGAGATCTAAACAACTCTTTAATTTGGATCACCCTCTTTACATACATTACTCTCAATATATGCCAATATACAGTATATCAAATAGAACAAATAACAAATATATCTCCTATATTTTATATCAGTCTCAAATACAACAAATAACAAATATATCTCCTATATTTTATCTTAACATAGATAAAAAGCATTCAGAAAAAAATAAAAAGTATCAACAGAAAAGTCCATAAACCCTATCAGTCAACTGAAATGAATTGATATGCTTATTATGGATCCAAAACATCTGTAGGAACTCCTCCATGGTCTCTTTGACAAACGGACGTAGACTCCATGTCCGTAGGCTTCTTTTCCGTAGCATTTGTGGCGTTACAGTCGTGAAGGAATTGCACGCAGCAATCTGCAACTCACAAGCATTGGAAATGTACTGCTGTTTGCAAACTCCCTGCTTAATGATTCCCCACAAAGAATTGTCTGACTTGATGAGATCTGGGCTGCGTTGTGGCCAAGGCAAAGGTGAAGGAAAGTTCTCAGATGCTCATGAAGGAAAAGCTCATGAATCACACACTCATGGTGAAATGAGCAGATGCTCTGTCTTATTGAAATCACACAGTGTCAGCTATGCCTTTCAACAGGAGTTTAGTCAGCAACCATTCGTTAATCATAAGCAGATAAGTTGTCTGATTCATTAGACCATTGAAGAAATACAGTCCAAGCAGATGTTCCGTCCAAATCGAAACATGAGGTGGATTTTATTCGAGTTCTTGAAATAAATGTGGATTTTTCCTTCGACCAAAATTAACGTTCCAATCTTCGAACTTCGATAGATAGAACAGTCATCAGTAAACAGAAATCTTCGTTAATCTGCTCTTATTGGGAAATGTTGGAGGAGCAGGCCGTTTAAATCCACGCCGTTTAAATCTTCGCGCCGTTTAAATCCACATCTGAAAACTCACTCATTGACATCGGGCGAAAAGATTTCACTTTCAAATCCTGTGGTTGACCGGGGAATATCCAGTTCGGCAGCACGAGTCGACTTCATGGGAGATCGCGTTATGGATTCTTCCACAGCAGCACATGTTTCCAAACATTTTGACGGTCTTCCCGTCCGATGTGAGTCCTTCACGGATTCTGACGTAAAAGTCTTCCGTTCTCCTGCCAATAATGTTTTCTTGGATGGTGGCGTCTTCTGAAATCGCAGCTGAAAACTCGTAATAATTTGTGAAAGTGTTTGTCCCGTAGGCGGTCATTCGTGAATCCAAACTGCAGTCACTAAACGCTCTTCAATTGAGAATCTGCTTAAATCAGCCATCTTTCCATCACTGCTTGTTTATTGAATAATAATTATTGCCATTATTCGATTGCTCGCATTGTGTTGTCAATGTTTTACAGTATTCAGTATGAATACTACATTGAAACACACATCAAGAATACTGAATACTACAAAATATTTGCATATAATACAGACTTTACACAAAAAAATAATTAAGAAAAATATTAGGAAAATAGGAAGACAATTGCCGCAATTAGATAATCATGTTATTGAAAAACAATTTCTTCAGGAAGATTATATTTTACCAAAAATGAGGGTCGTATCAAAAGTGCTTAAAGACAGGAATGATAAAAACCAGTTTCCTACTAGACCCAGTACACGTTACCGTAACTGTATTATTTACAATGTTTCAAAGTTTGTTGTGGAAAAATTGCAGCAGTTCAACAATAATTCTATTGGCCATGTAAAAAAATAGTAATGATTTTTGTAAAAATGTAAAAGATTTGAAAATTAGCAATGATAATGTTATGCTTTCAATCGATACTAAGAATTTGTTCACATCAATTACTTATGAATTAATCGTCAAAGCATTAGATTTTTTTATTATTAGTAGAATTCTATAATCATGAGAAAATAATGGTGGTAACTTTGGTTCAGTTTTTATTTTCTAATTAATATTTCACTGCAAATAACTACGTGGTACAACAATATAAAGGAATGGTCATGGGACTGACGTCATCGGCTATCCTTGCTGAAATTTCCACGCAATTCTTAGAAAATTTAACGTTTACACAATTCCACGACTCTATAGATTTCTTTCAAAGATATGTTGATGATATCTTTATCATTATCTATATCAAGATAATACTGATACAGTAAACTCCCGATTATCCGCGGAATTGGGTGGCGCGGCAACAGCGGATAAGCGAATTCCGCGGATAATCCGAAATAGGACGAAAATCAACACCAAAAATGCTTTCAACATGTTTTATTTACATTAAAATGGCAACACATACAATTACAGTATATACATTATAAACAATTATTTTATTTTAAATTATTTATTTATTTTTAATTTATTATTACGGGAAGGCTCTCCCGTAATTTAGTGTAACCTAAGCTCCGCCCACAAGGTCGTTCTTTAAATTGTTTGTCTATACTTGTCTTCACTTACTTTGTTAGCCTCTTTTATTGTTTACCTTATTCTAGATTTAATTTTTTTTTTAATTCCGTAATTTATTGTTCAGTAAAAAAAAAAAATGGAAACAGGAGACGTCCTCGGATAATCGGGAGTTTACTGTAATATTATCTTGGAGCAATTCAATTCTTTAAATAAAGATATAAAGTTTTCATTAGAATTGGAAAACAATAATAGGCTTCCGTTTCTCGATGTATTGGTAACTGTTCAGAATAAAAGTGTAATTACGGAACCGTACAGTAAACCTCAAGCAGAGGCTTGAGTTACTCCATCTCATGTCAAAAGAAATCTTATAATTATGAAGGTAAACAAAGCCTTTATGATTTGTTCGACAGAACAATTGTTTCTTGAAAATTCGACGAAAATAAAAAATAAGTTTGTTAATAATCGTTACCCTCAGAAATTTGTTTCCGACACTATACAAAATTTAAATCACATTTATAATCCAAACCAAAAAAATAACTTTGACACTAGGATATGGACAGCATTTCCTTATCATTCCAACATCTATAATAGATTACAACAAATTTTCGAAATACTGACATTAGAATAGGGTACCAATTAAAAAATAAATTAACCTACACCACACACAGTAATGATGATAAAGCATTAGACATGAACAAAAAAGGTTGTATATATTTAATTCCTTGCATGAAACATGGGTGTATTCTACTTGGGAAATACTGGACAAAGTATAAAAAAACGGATGGCTTTTTTACAGAACATAGAAGTTGTATAAAAACCGGTAACATTAATGGTTCCGGGATTACGTATCATACATACAATACAAACCATGTTAGTGAATGTGATAAGTTTTTAATGTTAGGCAATAATAATAAAAAAGACACTAGAGAAATGTTAGAGTCTTATTTCATCATTTTATTAGGGTCCTATAATATAACTGTACCAAATAACAACATTTATAAATACATTGACAATTATAAGTTTCAGACACATTCATCGAGACAGAGGAGACAAATCCAAGAGCATATCAATAAACGACGAAGTGAATCATGATAGACGACGTCATGATGACCGAATCCTAATTCTTCTGACAGATGGCAGTCAACAATCACCTCTTCCACACCCAATGACGTGGCTTCAAGTTGGCACCAATTGGAAGCTGATTATCTAATTACACTGAAGCTCGGTTATAACGCGGTCTTTCGGATCCAAGATTTCGAAGATCGCGATATAACCGAACTCTCATTACTTCGCGACGTCCAATGTCGTACATCGCACCCTATTATCGCCCACACGATTCCAAATCGATTTAAATTGGTCATTTCGCGATTAACTACATCATTCAGAGCTATGTGAGAGAATTTTATATTTATAAATTCATAAATCATTACCTTTTCAACACTTTGATGGTGATCTATATTAGCCAAAATCGATTTGGCGCCGCCATCTTGTACAAACAACGAGTCACATGGATCAAATCTAGGTATTAATACGCCTATCAGATTACATGGGCCTCTTTACTGGATGTCATTCGCAGAAAAATAGATCTCGATATTCATTTTGGTTAAACGAAGAAGTCCGCGATTCTGGTATTTTTTTAAAAATATATTGTATTTGACGCATTTTCATGACTTTAAGGTGGGTATAGAGTCTCAATTACTGTAAATAATAAGGAGACAAACATATTAATTTGCACCTTTGATTTGATTTTAGGCGAAAAAACGGTAAATTGTGCAATTTTACAATTATACACCTTTTCCAAAATAGAAGGGGTCCAAGACCAAAACGCGTTATATCCGAATTCACGATATAAACGACCGCGTTATAACCGAGCTTCAGTGTATTATCTTAATGGTTGTTTTTGTGAGTTTGAATTAGAATACGTACCTGTTTTTTATTCTAAGCATATTTCAAACGATAGCATTGCTAGGCCTCGCCAACTGAATCGTGTGTAATGAAAAGTTAAGAATGAACATAGCAAGAATCATCAACAAACGGAGAACGTGATGTTATACACGGTTAGAAATGATGATTGTTCAACAATGAACTTGTGATGAATAATGAAAAACGAGTGTGAGAACAAAATGGAAACTGAATGAGTAAAGAAGTTCTCAGATGTTTTTCCTTAGCAAGTTTTTAGGAATTGAGTTATGTTAGAATTCCTGATACCAAACGTAAATACGTACGATGGATATTGAAAGGTATTGTATCGGAAACGAGAAGTTTAATTTGTGTGAAATGACTTAAGGCAGGATATAAGTCTCAAATCTTACTCCGATAACATTCGAAAGTAGAAGACATCGAGATTCATCGAATCATCATTAATCGACAGTTCCAAGAAGTCATTCAATGTTGATACGCAAGGTTAGCGAAGAATCAAGATCAACGAATGTAAGTAAACCTTTCATTACGATAACACGGACGGGTAAACTCAGAAGATTACATTTCTCTTCGTAGAGTCATCGAGGAATATAAGATTAATTAAAACAAGTTACATGTACAAGATTAAAGATGCAAGACTTTAATTACTGATAGGTACAGGTTAACTAATACAGGTTAACTAAAGAGACTTTAATTAACAGTTCAAGAAAAGGGTTGCCCGTGCTAACAAGAAAAGAGTTCGATCGCTTATGCCTTTATAGTGATAGGTCATACAAGTGAATAAAAGGACAGAAATAATTGTATACAAAAGTTTGTTTAAGAATATATACGTTTGCTCTGAACTTTTGTCTTGGTTCGTTTTTTTTGGACACATTTTAGTTTTACGTCTTAGTTCTATAATCCCTTGTTAGGACTAAACTCTCTGGAGTAAGGGTTAATTATACAACACCTCCTTTCACAGTTTGGAATTGAAATTACGTAAACATTTAGAACATATGTAAGTGTTCATAGAGTTGAAGAGGAGTTCTGCTGAGGAACTCGAAAGACTTCTAAGTATTTTTTAAATGTTTCTATAAATCTTTTTTAAAAAAATTTTTTGAGTGCTGTTTTTTATTAAATTTTTTAGTTACGTTATTTTCGCACACGTTAAAAGTATTTTAAACATCTATTATTATCTCATCAACTCGTGACGTATCATTCACACTTTCTAAAAGCATAGACAAACTTAATCTAAACAAAACATTTATTTAAATTTACAAAGGTAATTATCAGTAATACTTGTACAAAGTAGTCACTTTCTAATAGCCCTAGCGGTGTAATAATAATATTATATGTTTATCTTGAGTTACTTCGCTAAACATGTTAAAATTGAACATTTACTATGTAGCGCGATAGATGATAATAATAATAATAATAATAATAATAATAATAATAATAATAATAAAGGCACAGGGAATCATTCGGGCACTTGGAATCAAACAACACCACATACCTCCCACTGCACGGTCACAAGAATACATACCCCCTTGGAGACATCGTCTTGAGGGTCGCATCAGCGACCTCAGAGGAGACATATCCAGGCTCACATAATACTGTGCAGGAAACAAAACAAAGATACTTATGTCCCAGGTTAGAAAGATATTCAAGCACATAAATACTCCCATTCATATTCAAACCATCAAAACCAGTTCAGGAACATCTCGACACACTAAAACAAAAACTTAGTGCACTTACAAAAAGATTACAAAGATACAAACAGTGCACTCTGCGGAAACAACAGAACAACACTTTCAAATACATTGAGAAAAAATTCTACAGATCTCTTACATCTCCCTCCACTACACCCAACACAACCACTCCCACCAGTCAGACATTACATGAATACTGGTCGTCTCTATGGTCCAACCCCGTCCCCCATAATGACAAAGCACCACAGATCACAGAGGAACAACAACTCACTGAACACGTACCCTTCATGTCCTTCCATGAGATTACTCCCGCAGACATACAGACAGCACAAAAACATGCACACAACTGGAAGGCTCCTGGTGCAGACGGTATGCAGAACTTCTGGATCAAGAGGATCACGTCCCTGCATGAGAAGCTAGCTCTTGCACTCACTGACATAATCCAGCACCCAGAACATATGCCTCTTTTCTTCCCACAGGGTGTCACATACCTACAGAGCAAGAACACTGAAACAGCACACCCTGCAAACTACCGCCCAATCACTTGCCTCCCCACACTTTACAAACTCCTCACCTCCTGCCTTGCAGACAACGTTTACACACACATCGAAACACATAACATCCTTTCCGAACAGCGAAGGGCTGTCGCAGGAATTCCCAGGGTTGTAAGGAGCAACTCTTTATTGACTTGGTAATCCTGCGGCAGGCGCGCGTGAAGAATAGAACTTACACATCGCGTACATCGACTACAAGAAGGCATTCAACTCAGTCCCTCATTCCTGGCTTTCTTCATCTCTACAAAATACACCCCAAGATCGCGGCATTTTTGGATGCCACGATGAAGAGTTGGAACACAACATTACACCTATGCACCTCCAACACCTCCATCACTACACTCCCCATTCCCATAAGGAGAGGTATTTTCAAATACCATAAACGACAATACGCGACACTAAGGGATTAACAGCGGGACAAAAACCTACAGCGCTCCTAGCGGCGCGGCCTCCACGAACGAAATCTCATATCTGCTTATCTCACAAGTCAGTATGGTATAATTTTATTTCAATTATAATTATCATCCATATAAATACCTAGATATTTATAATTATCATGTAAAATTTTTGTAATATCATAAATAATAAAACATATATGCAAAAGTAAGAAATATGTATCATTTAAACTAAAACTTATTACACTCAGATCTCTGGTAGATTCTGTTTTAAATTATGGATTACAATGTTGGCGTTTTTTCACAAAATAACAATTATATAATATAAATAAGTTAATGTATAAAATTTTTGATAATATTTGTATTAATTATAAACATCAAACTATAGAAAATAAATTAAAAATAAGAATTAAATATAAAATTTTATGTATTGAAGAAAAGTTTACCTATAACACTCCTCTAAGCAATTTTTATAAATATAATTTTCTTTAATTTTTTTATAATTCCAATAGTTTAACAAGCATTGGTTGGTGACAAGCATTTGGCTTTTCAATAATTAAAAATACTTTTGGTTTAAGAACAAAACTTTTTCGTCAATTGAACTGGGAAAACTATGATAGCAATAGTATTAAAGTAATATAAAATCAATTAATTTCTGATGTTATACACAATAACATTATAAGAAATTTCTAATTTCATCTAAATTAATTAAATTAATCTTTATGGACATATTAAATTTCCAGCACCTATAATACAAGAGTAATTTTAAAAATTACACCTAATAGGATTGGTTAACATTTAAAAAAAATAAAAAAATTATGAAAAAAATGTATATTTCCGCCTTATCCTTATTGAGGACCGATATTAAAACTAATTTTTGATTTAATTATCTTTTAACGAGACTGCTTACACAAGATAGTGTGGATAATTTTTATTTTTTATTTTTCTAAAATATTTATATTATACGACGAAATATTATATTTATATTTCGTATTTTTATTCATTTATTAAATTCCTATTCTTCTTGATCTGTCTAGGTCAATATTTATAAATATGAACTTCTTTAGGTACTATCTAGCAGCGTGCGTTTGCATTGAAATTTGATTTCTGGAGGCCAACCCGGTAGGTGCGCTGCTGCCGAATTGTTTCTCAAGTGAACAAAGGTTAATCCCTTAGTGTCGCGTATTGTCGTTTATGGTACTTGGTATTTTCCAGGGAGACTCCTTGAGTCCTATTTGGTTCTTGCCTCGCCTTGAATCCATTAAGCCACATGCTAGACAACACAAAACACGGTTACAGATGTATCTCAGGAACTCTGACACCATACAAAATCTCACACTTACTCTACATGGATGATAGTAAACTCTACGCCACAAACAACGCACAACTTACTAATTTACTACAAGTCACAACACAGTTCACCAATGACATTAGATGGAATTTGGAATCAACAAATACCGCAAGCTACATATAACATCCGGGAAGACTTCGAATTTGGAGAGTTTTGAACTGGACCATAGGTTGGCCATCCAATCCATGGAAGAGGGAGAGACCTACAAGTACCTGGGCTTCCAGCAAGCGCGCGTCATTGACAACGTAAACATCAAAAACGCATTCAAGAACACATACCGTTCATAACATCGTCAAAACACAACTCAACGCTAGAAATAAAATTAAAGCCATCAATACCTTTGCCGTCCCCACACTAACATATTACTTCTGCATAATTCCATGGACAAACACCGAACTTGAAGCACTGCAACGTACAACACGCACTAAACACAACATGCACTACCCAAAGTACGCAACGGAAAGGATGACTCTTCCCCGCAAGGAGGGAGGTCGAGGACTCATCAACCTCTTCACCCTAGACGAGTAACAAGTACACTTAGAGAACACTTCCACCAAAGAGCAGAACATTCCTTACTCCATTCAGCCACTGTAAAGGCTGACACACACCTCACACCCCTGAACATCAAAAACCCTTCTCCAACACTCGCCACTCACACTGAGCAGCTGCATGAATCATGGGCTTGTAAGGAACTCCATGGCAGACATCGCCACGAACTCAGCCAGCCTCATGTCGACATGGAAGCGTCTAACAGATGGCTGACGAGTGTTGAGCTGTTTGGGGAGACAGAAGGGTTCATGATCGCGATACAGGACCAAGTTATCCCCACACGCAACTACAAGAAACACATCCTACACAACGCAAACACGCATGACGACAGATGCAGGAAATGCCACACTACACATGAGACGATCGACCACATAATATCAGGCAAGAAATCAGAGGTCCAGGAAGATATACTAAAATCTATTGCATTAGAGACAATAAACACTTTGTACCCAGAGGATGTCTGGCTGCACATATTCACTGATGGCTCTTTAAGAGAAAACAACCAATATGCAGGTGCTGGAGTCAACAGTAAACTCTTCAAGTTCTACAGCTCCGCCGGTAAATTTAAAACTAATTTTGACGGTAAAATAGAAGCAATATATATTGCCATGACTCAACTCCGCATCTGAATGAAATCTTTTCAAAATATCGTCATATTTTGTGACTCATCATCTGCTATTCAAGCCGTTACAAACTTCAAATATCCAGTGGGCTCCTGAGTGTTGGAAATACGATCTATCCTGGCAGAGCTATACAAAATGAGAAAGGAGGTCATGTTCCAATGGATCCCCTCCCATATCGGCATTAAAGGTAATGAGGAAGCTGATTATCTAGCAAAAAAGGGAACAACAATATTAAACACCACAAAAACAAAATTATCCTTCCATTCTGCAAAGCTGAAAATTAAATTCTGTTTCAAATCTGAATGGTTGGCATACCTTTAGAATTTGAGTAAAGAGAAACATTGGGTGGAACCACTCCTACATAACAAAAGCATACCTGAGTTACCACGCAGTGAAACCGTCGCTGCATTTCGTAAAATCACACACCATGATTGTCTGGGAGATCACTTACATCGACTCAAAATATTAGCCTCACCAAACTGCATTTTGTGCAATGAAGATACCCCAATGGACTGGAAACATCTAAGAAAGTGTAAAGCACTTCAACTTCACTGGACGAGATCCGATGGACAAATTTACTGGGAAGCCAGAAGACAAATGGCTCATGTTCCAAATGTTTGAGCATTAGTTTAAATAAATAAATATCAGGCTGTCCCTTTCTGTCCCAAACAAACACCTCCACAGACACAATCAGGTAGCGTCGATCGTTCATCAACAGCTAGAACACAAACACTCACTTATTAAGAACACGGTCCCGTACTACAAATACATACCACAAAGCGTATTAGAGTCACCCTCACATAAGCTGTACTGGGACCGTCCCATTCCTACAGACAAAAACATACATCACAACAGACCTAACATCACACTTGTTGATAAGGTCAATAACAGACCTATCTCATTGATATTGCAGTGCCTATCAGCAATAACAAGTAGAAAAATCACGCAGACAAGATCAGTAAATACATCGATCTAGCACACGAGCTCCAGAAACAGTGGAGACAGGACCGAGTGCGTGTTGTATCCATCGTCCTATCTGTCACTGGTCTGGTGCCTCACAAATTGCACGACAGCCTCTGCACACTAGGACTTCACAAAAAGTCCAAGGACTATGTGTTTTGTGTTGAGTACCACAGCCTTCTGGAGTTGTGGAGAACTCCAGAAGGCTGGGGTAGTCAACACAACACACACAGTTAGAATATTTATGGACACCATCACACATCCCTGATCTCCTTGCAACTTCTTTACACTTGGCAACATTGCTTTGGTCCTTGACCCGCCATGTTGTCTTTGCTGGGGAAACCAAAGGTTTGAATCTTTTATATAATAATAATACTTTCGAAACTACAAACGCTACACTAATAGAACTCAAAGAAAATGACAGAATGAGAAGTTGTCAAGTGACCAAAACCTAATCTAAACATCACTGACTCCTCCAATCATGGACCGAAGAAAACTTGATTACAAATCGGAGTTCTATCTGGTCGAACAAGATTCATAATAAGGTAAATTAGTAACAAGGTTAATTATTTAACTGTAAAAATGTTCTAATGTACATTAAATTTCATGTCTAATTACTAATCTTGTAATAAATTAATCCTTTAATGCTAAGAAGAATGCTAGCAGGGATTAATTCTTCCAACCTTTTTATTCTTGATTTTATTTTGATGTTTTTAATTGAGGGGGTCATTGATTTGTATGTTTGTCCGTTTTGTATATTTTCCATTTCACTGAACTAGACATGCTGGGCTGGTTGGACTGATGAGAGGTCAGTTAACCTCGAAACAATACTGTCTCCGATTCCCAGCACAATAAGATCCTCCTTTAAATACTTTCAGAATTGATACACGCGAGATCTTTTAAAATAGGAGCAATGTTTCTGTAAGATTCTCCATTAAATACTTTCAGAATTGATACACCCGAGATCTTTTAAAATAGGAACAATTGTCGTGGAATGTTCCAAGTGAATTTGAACTTATTTGACGACTGAAGCATCATAAAACATTTGTGAAACTTCTGTGAGATAATTATTCAGTCTTTGGAACAAAAAAAAAACCTTTCGGAGACAGAAAGCTTTGGATTAAAGAAATAGTGATTCGAAAAGTCTTTTTCTTATTTACAACGTAAGCTATCCTTGGTATAATAAAAAGGCAAGAATTGTAATAACAAAAAGATTATTTTTTTTAGGTAAATTAAGAAAAGACTGAATCTTTTTTTTTTTTTTCTGTCAAGTCATGAAGTCAAGGAATTGTGTGTGTGTGGGGGTGGAATTGAGATTCTGTTCCTAAGTATTTGGGTGAAAGTGGCTCCTTTAGGTTCTCAGGAAGGGATAGACATGAGCTAACGAAGGTAGTTCGTTTTATCTGTACGACATCTGCTCCAACCACAATGATCGCCTTCAATCCACCTACAGAACAGAAAGGAAGGTAAAGAAGAAAGGATCGACTAAGTTAACAATTAATTCTGGGCTAATTGTAGAAATAAACGAAGTCAATCGATTTTAGAAATAGAACTGAATTTTTTAAATGTTTAGATTATTTTCAATTAAAGTGCAACGGATTTGAATGAATCCAATTAGGAATTATTATCTTTCTTCAATTTTGCAATAAATTAACAAGTAATTATCATGAGAAGATAAAAGAAAATTAATGATAGGATTAAATTTTGTTACGTTTCAATCTTAAATGAAGTCTTTGAAAGTTGTAATGAAATTTTCTTTATTTATTTAATTTCTTTTCATCTGAAAGTAAACAATAATAAAATATGCAGTTGGTGTGAAATGACTTCGATGAAAAAAATACCAGATCATTATTGGATGACATTAAAATATTCATTTTAACGAATTATTATTGGGCGAATGATGTCGGATGATGGAAATACAATCACTCTTGAAGGTTTTTTTCTTTCTTCTCAATTTGTTTCTTCTGTCAGAGGAATTTTTTTTACTAAAATAAATGGCGTAAAAACAATCAGTTTTTAAAATAAATTTATTCTAATATTTTGTTTCTATCCGAAAAAGTCTTTCGCTTTTCAACTAAAACCGCATCGAAGGAAATTGTTCGAAATTTGGAACCATTTTTTTTGGAACAGTAAAATAAAGAGATTATAGTGTAGATTTTTTTCAGAAGAAATGAGAAGATTTTGGACAATGTTGGTTCTTCTGATAGTTTTATAAATGACTTCTAGAGAATTATTCAAATCATGATGTGTCATAGTGTGAGCGCAGATAAACACCGTGAATCAACACCTTGTAAAGGAGATCTCTAAAGGCAATTATCTACCCTTTCCAATGTGGACCTGGAAAAAGGTGTACATAGCAATTGGAGATTTGTGGTAAGGTCCGTAAAATAGAATTAAACTATCGTTTAGTTTGTGCATTTCAGGAGGAGCTGAAGAAACTTATTTTCAACAATTAGGTTCTTGTATTACCTTGGGTTAATAGGAAGCGCAAGTATTTTTCCTTTTAAAAAAATAATTATTGAAAAAGATTTTCATTTTTAGAATAAAAGTTGTTGGCAACTATGTGGACTTTCACTCACGAATATTCAGTCATCATCTGTCATTTGATTCCAAATACGAATACCTCAGTTTTCTCATCCTTCTTTAGGCAAATATATGATTCAAGTTCCTTGTTTTTCCTAATTTTGTTTAGCCTACAAACCATAATTAAAACTTTATCGGTGGACCTTTTAGGGTTTAAACTCGTAATAAACTTTAATCATAATTCTCATTTTTTTATATCACATTGCTAAGTTAGTGATTCAAATACAATAATGAACTAACTTATTTGCCTTCTGGAAAAATCCACAGAAAGATATCTCAAGTGATAATATGTGAAAACGTCGGGAAAAGTGACGTATATATTATTGTTATAATGACTGACTGTTAAGAAACAAAGGGATACGATGATGCTTCTTCTCTTTGTTGCCATGGAGAATCAACTTGTGAGAATTTTGGTGATTATTCCGTTGGACTCAGACTATAAAAGTCGATATATATTAGTTGGCAATATGGCGTAGATTTTCAGGACGAAAACTAAGGTTTGCTAAACTAAATGGGTAAAGTCAAATGCAAACGTAATTCTCTGTGTTTTATTTGAGAAATACTAGTTTTCTAAAATATAATATGAATTTGAAACTAAAGGAGATATTATAAGTTTCTTGTTCCAGGGATCCATGGATTTGATCATGAGACCGAAGATGTCTAAGAACTTTAGAATGCCGAACGACATCATGGAGTTTTGATGAAAAGCCGTCTACAGAATAAATATTTAAGAGTACCAAAGTGTTATCGGAGGTATATATTTCGTATTGAGAAATCGCGGTTCTTGACCTGGATAATGTAGTAAGTGAACTTTTAATTATTTATTTATTTACACAAAGGATGATCCACAAACAATACTAGACAACACATACCAATAGTAATGAGTGGGACTAGGATACAAAGTCGTCGTGTAATAAATGGAACTATCGTATAATTCTACTATCAAAAGAAGATATTAAAGAACATTGTGATAGTTAACAGTGAATGATCTGGATTCTTGTTTTTCTTTTGACTAGAGTTATGAATCAATCAAGTTAGAAGTTGATTACTTTCGTATGATTTTCCAGGGATAGAAGATTAATAGATTTTTACATATCTATTTAGACTATACTACTATGTAAATATAGAAAATTATTTTGGAAATACAATTAATGTTATTCAACCCAACAAGATTACATTGAAATTTATTTTATTTACATGTGACCTTAATTAATCCTAGATTTTATTACTCTCTGTTTCTTTTATATATATTTGACAAGATATAATATCGTAATATATATCAATATCATCTGCTGTTGTTTACATATATAATTATCACACAACAGCTCTGAAGCTTTTGTAAATACTAATTTGTTGAAACTTTTGTTTGCTTTGAAAAAATATATGTTAATCTAATTATTATTATTATTATTTTCAATGGCGATCACTTTGAAAGAGCTTATATTTTGAATGTATCCCTTGTGTAGCCTAGCTAAGTTATTGTATCAGTATGAATCGGTGGTCATTCTACAGTATACGAGTGCAAGTATTAACTTACAGAGCACATTCGATTATATGGAACGATTTGTTTTTTTTTATTTTATAACTGATCTGAAATATATATAACTTAGTAAACCTCTTATTTATGAAAGGTCCGTGGCTTTGTGGTTAGATTCGTTAACTGCTGATGAGATATCCCGGGTTCATATCCTGTATTTTTTTTTTAAATAAATTAATATCTTAATACTTTTTGAGTATTTTATTAGGAATTTTCTTTCTAATATGTTTTAATCTAACCACAATTATTGTTAGAAATATATGTCCTATACTCAGGGCCAAGGGTAAGGTCACTTGGGCCCTTAGCCTCGGGGCTCAGCCTTCAAAGAGACCCGGACTGAGGTCTTAATCGAAAAAAAAAAAACTATATGAATTAGCCTATCACTTCTAGACACTTTATTTTTGTAATTAAGTCTACATTTTATTTCAACTACTTTTCTGCTTGAACCTTCTGCATATTCCGCATTACAAGGTTTGCATGGAGCGAATTGTTTTCTAAAATTCATTTCTATTGGGTAGAGTTGGAAAAAATAGATGCGGTGTTAAATTAAGTTACTCTAAAAACAATGATAATAACTGTGTTTAAAAGGGTGGTGTTTGGCGATATTTTTGGCTAAAAATCTATGATTTTCACCATAACGGGAAGGGGCTTGGGTGGGGGGGGGGCGTTACTGCGCTTGGTATGTGGACCCTCAATTTAATGTAGGGAGCCTGTCTACACTTAGGTTTGTAAGCTATCCTGATACCATCTTTTTGGGAATATATCGGAAACCAAGAGAGATCTCAAACAAATGACGACGACACAACGAATCTAATGACGTATTAATCATAATTCTAGGTCCTATAGTTTTGGCTGTAGGTCCAGTCGAGTAACAAATTACAAAAACAAGATGGGACCAACAGTGACAATATTTGTAAGATCCAGATTTTCGTTTTGTTCGATCTTAATTATTTTTGTTACAGTTTTGGATTCTAATGTTTTCAACTAGTTTGCAAAATTTCACTCAAAAATATGCAGCAGGGCCCGAGATATAAGCTGCCAAAATTTCACAATTTAACATGGCATAAAGGCACTTGAATTTTAATATTGGAGGATACAGCCTCTAATGATAAAGGTTGTTTTCTTTTAGTTTTTAATTTATTTTTTATTTTGAAAATAAAGAAAATGCCTAAAAAGAAAATTACTGATCAGGTTTGAAAATAAAATAAAAAAAATTGAAAGATCTAAAAAAAAAAAATTTCTTTTTTTCAATTTTTTTCAATTATTTTTTTTTATTAACCAGTTTTTTTCCCCAGAGATTAATTAGAACAGTTTAAGTAATTAGATAAAAATAAAAACCACTAAATATTGAGATTTCTTTTGTTGTTTGAACTACTTTGGGCTGAACAGAAAGACAGTGATCGAGTGACAAGATAAGGAAAAGTGAAGACAATCATTAAAGAAATACAATTACAGTGTAACCTCCTTTAACGGACACACCGAATAGCGGACACCTCTAATTAGCGGACATTATTGCGGGTCCCAGTCCCTTACAATATCACATTCCATGTTATCCACTCCGAATAGCGGACACTCTGAATAGCGGACAGTTATTTTAACTCTAAAAAAAAAATTATTAATATTTCTAAAACACATCATGGTTGTATTTACATCGGTGTCCCATACATTGATAGATTGTATCTGTGTCCCATGATTCAATGCACGAATCTGAGGCCCTTTTTTTCACTGCAGTTGCTTTGTAAATGTCAATCCCTCGTAAAGCTATCCTATAAACGTTTGATTAAATTTAGTGCGAATTAAAATGGCGTCAAAAAAGAAGAGATTGGCACTGAAAGAAAAAATTTATGTTCTTGAAGTTGCTGAAAAAGAAAAGCTGAATGTGCGTTGTCTTGCTGAACGTTTTTAAGTTGGAAAAACTCATATAAGTGAACTTTTAAAGGACAAAGATGATATTAGAAAAATGTGGATGGTGAATTCAAACAAAAATTCGAAGAATTTGAAGTTTCGTAAAACTAAAACAAGCAAAATCGATGAAATGGTGATAAAATGGTCCTGCTTTGCTCGTGCAAAGAACATTCCTATAAGCGGTGTTTTCCTTCAAGAAAAAACCAGAGAAGTCGGTCAAACTTAAGGATTGGACACGTTTAAGGCATCAAATGGATAGCTAGAAATTAATTTCTATGTACTGTAATTAATTTTATCATTATTTTAAGTTAGGCAAACGGATTAGCACTCATTGAAAAAGGGATATAGTAAATAAGTTTGCAATTGTTTATATTCTCTCATATCGCAATGATAATTGCAGAAATTTAATTAAGATTGTACGTAATTTTTCATTAAATGACATGCTATAAGCTAAAAAATAAAAAAAAACAGTCCTTTCAATAGCGGACACCTCCCAATAACGGACAAAACTTGCGGTCCCGTGACTGTCCGTTGTTCGGAGGTAACACTGTATTTTGTTTACAATTTATATTTTTGATATGTAAAATATAAGTTGGTTTCCCTGATTAATTATTCCTGAATAATTATAAACAATTATTCGTAATTGAAAGTGGTTAATTAAATAGCTGTTAAAAATTGTAATTTAATGTTTAAAAACTGATTATCGACAAATCTAACTTAAGTCCCTTATATCCAATCAAAGCACGCATGGACTAGTCTAGACCTTCCTCTCTAAGGGTGCGGACAACCAAGTTCCAATGCAAACCAACGCCAACCGACCGAATGTATTCGTTGGTTTTAGGATTGGAAATGATTTTGATTTTGATAAAATGTTGTCGTCCACATCGGATTTAGTTTTGAATTGGAAACCGTTGATTGTGGTTCGGTCATTTTACACAGCAAGGTATTGAATTGATCGTCTCGTAATGTCGTCAAGTGATGATGAATTATGTGCAAGTGCCGGATTTTTAGTTGTGAATTCTTTAGTTCAGAAAAAAAAAGAAGAAACGTAAACCGAGACGCTGGTGGATGACAACACCATCTAAAAATAGAAGTGCCTACAATACAAGTAATTTGCTGGATGAGCTTCGGAGTTCAACTGCAACACTCTGCCAAATATCTACTTACTTTTTTGAGAGTTTATAATTTCTATTGCTAGGATCCCTTAATACAGTGGAAACTCGATTAACCGTCACTCTCTGTTATCCGTCATCGATCGCAAAACCTACTTCTCCGTAAAATACGGGACATTGCCCCGAAAAAAAGCTCGAGCCTCGAAGAAACAGAAGAAGATGACTGATTACAGCTTCAATATATAAACCTTATTATCTAGTAGACCTACTGTTTTATGTTTCTATTATTATTATTATTATTATTACTTATTTAGTGTTTGACAATATCTATTTGTTACCGATAGATTTTTCTTTGTATTAATTTATTGTTTGGCTTTCGTCCCAAACCAGCATTGAAATTTCGTCACTGTACATGTTTATTGCGAAATTTCTGTTATCCGTCTATTCGGTTAACCGATTCCGAAGGTGACGGTTAATCGAGTTTCAACTGTACAGGATTATCCCGGTATAGTTGAATTAGTTTGAGACAACATGTTTGACAACATATCCCATTCTAAAATCTATTCTTACGCAGATGATGTATAATTGCTTAATGATAATGAAGATTTAACAAATGCACGAAACCAAATACAGACTGATTTAAACTCTATTATTTCTTGGTCGATTGCAAACAAAATGACAATAAATCTTAAAAAAACAAAACTGATAATAGTCAAAACAAAAAATAAACCGCTAATTGAAAATGTAGAAATTATTCTGCATGATACAAAATGTAAAGGAATATATAATTCTAATCTAATATGTAATTGCCAAAAAATTGAAAAAGTACAGGTACAAAAATACCTAGGTATCTATCTTGATGAATACTTAAGTTGGAACAGTCATTATCAAGCAATTGTAAAAAAGATGAATACATTCTTATTTATGTTTAACCATATTAAATATATTTTTCCTGTAAAACAAAAAATTATGATTTATAAAGCTTTTATTGAATCTTTTCTTTACAATGGAATTGAATGTTGGATTTATTTAAGCAAAATACAATTAGAAAATATAAATAGATTAATTGAAAAAATACTAAATCAAATTTTCAATAATTATAAGTTTTATACTGATAAACAAAAAAAAGATATTAGAATTTTTTATAACATTATGTTACCTAATGAAAAAATTATGTACATTATTATTTTAAAGAACTTCTATTATATGTCAAATAAGTTAAAAAATAATGTAAATGAATTAAATACTAGAAATGTTTGGAATAATCTAATTCGTTTTGATCCTCCAAAAAATAATTTTGGTATGAGAGACAAAAATAGATTGTTATTTAAAATTTTTAAACAATTAGACTTAGAAGTTTTTCAAATTAATACTTATAAACATTTAAAAAGGGAAATTATAAGTAGCATAATAAATAAAAAAATAATTTGGCAACCTTAAATATATGTTGTAATGAATTATATTTATAAATAGTACTTACTTTAATTTTGTTTTCTTTTTGGAATTAGTATATGTATGTTAATTTTCACAATACTAATGTAAAATCTTGGACTTACTAATTTTGTATATATATATATATATATATGTTAATATCTGTGTTTTTTCAGCACCTGCACCACAGGATTTCTTTGAAAATCTAGCAGGACTGTATTGTTCAAAATTTAGAAAAAAAAAAAAAAAAAAAAAAAAAAAAGTTTGAGACACAAATCATCGTCCCATTCCACATCGAAACACGAAATAAACAATGCGTCCCACACCAGGAAATTCTTGCCAACGACTGAAAACGTTTTAATTCGTCCGCACCAAATCAAACATCTCTTTGAAGTTCCGGTAAGCGACCGAACGCAGACCAATGCCAACGGTCGCCTTGGAAACCGTTGGAATGCATTGGGATGCGTTCGCCACCGCCGTACACATCGATTCCAACGCGCGTTGGAGCTTCGGTCTGTTCGCGCCTTAAGATACAGATACAGATTGTCTTCACCAATTTCCACAAGATTCACCTAAAGGTTTCAAAGTTATTGAGAAAGTCATTTCATGTACATCATTTATTTAACGCCTTTTTTTTTTATTCTAAAAATTTCTTCTAAACAATCCCTTCTTAATTTTTAATTTGCTAATTAAAAAAGAGAAGGAAAAGAAAAATCACAAAAAGTCAATTAAACATTCATAATTATTTTTATAGAATCAGACTAGATCTACACAAAAACCAAATCCCAGAACAATTCGAGGTCCACTATTATTTCATTCGGAATTTCCTTATTTGCGAATTTTGCATCTAAAAATAGAAATGCTAAGTTCCATAAGAGATATAATGACAAGAAAAAAACCCCGAGGGATTCAATTAGCAATAAATGCTTTAGACATTGGAAGTTCTGTAACTATTACTTAATATGTCAATTAAGAGCCCTTGATAATCAGTACAGGGCTCCTACTATTCGAGCCTAGGCATTATCCGTAAATCCATCTTCCCCTACAAATTCAATTATACTCCACGGGACCTACGAACAGCTGAGGTATCTTACAAAAAGGGTTCTTGTTCTCTTTTTATGGCATCTTAAGACCAGTTCTGCGAATGCAAACAATGCCTCTGACCATCAGGAACAGCCCCCATCCGAAATGAAGCACCCTCTGGGCACGGTTCTTTTAACCAAACTCTTGTCAAAAATGTTTCATCTCCTCATTAAATGGTTTCTCTCTCATTTCTCATTCAATTAAAGCAAGTTCTTGACTAAAATATTAAGAATTCCCAAGAGTTGATTCTTCCGTTTTTAACTTATGATAACCATTTGTATTTAATAACCAACAATAGGTTCTTGTGAGTGGTCTTGTAATAATAATAATGCACAATCTTTCTTTTTCGTCGTGTAATTTGTGTGTTTGGTTTTATTTTCCATCTATATTTAATACTTTTCTTTAATTCTTGGGGACTAAACTATATAGTCTTTCCTCTTATAATTATATCTGAAATAAATTATTTTTGTTTGTGTTATACAGTTAGAATTTTTGCAAAAAGGTGTATTTCTGAGATCTATTTATTTCACAGTTCAAACGTTAGAGTAGCTTCATGAAAAGTGTTTATTATAAAGAAATGCAATAAAAGAAGTGTCTTTGATCTGTTCTATCACAAATAACATTAAATGTTGGCTTTTGTTTCGTTTTAAAGCAAAAGTGAAATTCATTTCAAATTCACGTCAGTCGTTGATTCCTAAATGATTTTCAGATGTAATTTTGAGAATTCGAACTTAATGAAAAGAATCGAAAAGTAATTATGTCTCAATTTCAGTTCAATGACTCAAGAGTTTAATTAATCTTCTACATTTGAAGTTACTTTGTATCATTTATTCAAGTTTTGAAAATCAATTAAATTAATTATTCAGACATAAAAAAAAATTAGAATTAATGATACAAAATTCTTTTTATATCTGAATAATTAATCTAATTGATTTCAAATCTTCTTAAACATTTTTTTGGATATTTAAAAAAGTTTAACGTGTCGGAATAATATATTAATAAAATCTACTTAATCGACACTTTTCAATGTTATCTAAAAAATAAAAAATGAAATAAAACGCTACACGACGTTTTAAAACCTCTTTTTATTTTTTAATTTTTAGTCTTTTAACTGTCTGTAGATTTCAGAAAAAACCCGAATAGAAGAGGTTTTGAAACGTCATGTGGCGTTTTTATTTTATTTTTTATTTTTTAGATAATATTGAAAAGTGTCGATTAAGTAGATTTTATTAATTTTTTGGATATTTTAATCTCAGATTCGTTTAAAACTTAATTTTTCCTCTAATATTTTAATATTCTTTTTATTGCCATTTTAAATGTTTTTTCGTTACAATTCTGTGTCAAGAAAGTATCAACAAATTCCATTACTAAATGTGAATTTGTGTTTTAGTGAAACAATACTTTCTTCGTGATTTTAAAACAATGGACAAAAGAAAAAACAGTGAAAGATGGTCGTTGGACGAAGGAATGGAACAAGAAGAAAAAGGGAATTGGTAGAAAGGCTGTTTTTGTGAGTGTATGGGTGGGTGGGCGGAGACTATTTCAAACCAGGAAGCGAAAACAGTTCTGGAAAACCCCTTGTTTTGAAATTAAGTGAATTAACTTTTTAAGGAAAGAAGTGAGTGTGGAAATATTTCTTCATCGTTGAATCCTGTGTGAATAGAAACAGCGGTGGAAGTATTACAAAATCATAGCCTTTATCTACAGGAGAAAGAGAATTAATTTATATTAATTGGAACTTACACCAAAATGAAACTTGATAGTAGCTTATTATCTTCGAAGACAATTTGATCTCATGTATCGTTAATACAAAGGTTTTAAACTTGGAATATGAAGATTCGTTGAAAATCTACACTGACATTTATTTCGTTAACGGCATTTGTGTTACTTAATAAGAACTTACTCTGTTTCATTAAAGTTCTTGAGCTAAATTACTATTGAATTTCGTCAACTCCTTCCCAACTGTAATAAAATAGACATAAAAAAGACAAATCCATATTTATGGACTGAATTGAATTCATTGACTTTCATTTGCGATTGAATTTTTAATTTATTTTTCTTTCTTTCCAATTCCTGTGATTTCATTTTTATTTCAGTTTTAATCTTCTTTTTTAATGAATCACTTTAATAATAAGAATCTTTTTGCCTCTGACTCACAAAAAATCATCATCAAAAATCATCACAAAATCACAAGTTTTTTTTTGTTTTGTTTTTTTTCCTTGTTGAAAATCAATTTTTAGTAAAACAAGGAAACTAATGAAAAAAACAAAACACAAAAAAAACCCCAGAAAGATGGAAGTGCGTGGGTGTCAATATAATACCTGGTGACCATTCAATGGATCAGAAATGGAACTGATCTAATGCAATGACGTTTCCTATTTCGTAAGTGATGAACGTTTCCCAGAAATTTAAGCAGATTATTAACATTATTTCCTTCCCTTTTGCAGAAGATAGGAAACCCTTAATAAATTGAAAACATTTCTCCTAAAATTTTGAATTTTTCAATTTCAACCACTAACCTCGTAAACCCTTTGTTTTTCTCAACTGAACTCCAAACCTTATCCATTTACAATTGTTTTTTGGTGAATTCAAAAACATTTTTCCCCCTATGGTAAGACTTTTCTATTTTAGGATCACGTATGACGTCAGCACATTTTTAGCCATTTTGGACCTCCTCCCCCTTCCTTGTGCTGATTTACTAACCCATTAACAGTAAGTACCAATGAAATAGACATGAAATACTGTGGGAAAAATAGTCAGACTGTTTGTCTTAGGTAAGCATTGCCCTGATGCCCCCCCCCCCCCTGTCAGCAAGAATAAGCAAAGCTTGGACCCCCTACTCTTGGTTCTTGTCTAGATGAAGTTTCTGTTAAATAAAGCATTTAACGTGCTGTGCAAATTGATTAAAAAAGGGGGAACAAGAACAAAACCAGCAAATTAATTAATTAAAATTGCCTTTCTGTTTCAATTATGGGGAGGAGTTGGGAACGGCCGTTTCGTCCTACTACGGACTCATCAGCTCAACCCCCGCTTCCCCGATAAAAGAACCAGAAAGGCAAGATCACCATATGAAGGTCACAGCCACACCTGGCAGTGACCCCGAAAACAAGAAAGACAACAAAATATGTTGTGTTGTTTAACACAAACAAAAGAGCCTTTTTCTACAATTAGTAGGCAAAAAGGCATTAATATATAAGAACTAAAGATTCAAAAAAGCTAAGCTAAATAAAGCATTTAACGTGCTGTGTTGCAAATGTACATCTGGAAAAGAAAGTAACACATAAACAGAGGAAACGATCTCAAATAAAAAAAAAAATGAACGATTACCTTAAACAAAATATTTTTTTTCAATTACTAGGACATGTTTCTTTATAAATGGAACTACAGTCGGACCTCTATTTAACGAAGTCACTAAATCCCGAAAAAAAGTTCGATATATGGAAAATTCGTTAAATAGAGATTCACCTTTTATTATTCAATATTATTAAATAAAGTAATAATTTTAATGATATAAAGCATACATTACCACATGCATACTTAAATTTTACTAGTAAGATCTGTTAATTTTGCCTGAGTTTTTTTTTTTTTTTTTTTTTATGAAAAAGTGCTTTTGCTCATAGTAGCCTACATCTCGCATCTTTGCAATGCACCAAAAACCCCTTCAGTATTTTCTTCAAAATTGTAATCCGCGTCGGATTGCTTCAAATGATTTTAGCATTTTATCATACGAAGCTTTTTTGATTTCTGCATCATAATTATTTTCATTTTCATCATTTTCATCGCAATTCATAGTTGTATTGTTTTTATTTTTCACACTGTCCAAAATATCAGTTAGTGTTTCCGAGGTCTCAACTTAAAAATCAAATGAAAGATAATCATCAATCAGCACATCATCGTTAATTTCTTCTTTTTCCCTCAGCTGTATCCATATTTCTTTCATTTCCTCTAAGGGAATTTTAATAATAAAACATTTCAAGGAGGAAAAAAAAATAGATACCACGAAAAAGTTCGTTAAATAGAAAATGCACTTCGCTATTTGGAGGTTATTTTACGAAGAAATTACCAAAATGTTCTTGGTTCAAAAGAAAAGTTCGCAAAATAGAGAAATTCGCAAAATAGAGGTTCGTTAAATAGAGGTCCGACTGTATTTTTTAATTCTTTGATATAATTAGAGAGAATTGCATAATTTGGACGCTCACGATCACCAAAGCCTAATGACAATCAATGAAACGAATTAGAATGGATTCCAATAAAACAAAAGAAACTTAAGATTCCATGAGTTGTAGGTGTTATTTAATTGACGTTAGGAAGGACTGAATTCTAGGAATTACTAACGATCACTTGAGTTTTGTTTATTCCAATCTAAGACACGAATAATAATATTAACAAGTATCATCTCCACTCAATTGAAAATCCATTAAAAAACAACAACATAACCGATCACTTTATCCTCAATTGCTCAAACTATTATTGGAGTTACATTTGATGATGGCCGCGCGGTTGGCGATGTCGCTAAGACAATGGCCTCTCACCTCTGAGCACCGGGTTCGGTTCTCATGTAGGTTTCGTTGATGGTGGCCCACGATCCGCGCTGGGCAGGTTTTCCCGGGGTTCTCCCGTTTCCCTTGCATTTCTCACACCATCCTTTCTCAGTCTGTCCTTCTTTGAGTGGAATGGCACAAAAGATCTTTCAGGTCGACGTGCTCGGCTGTCAAGCCACAAGTAATCTAATCTACATTTGATGATTGTTGTTTTTTTTTACTTTTGTGAAGGGAAAGTTGCAGAGAGAAGGTTAATTACTAATAAATTAAGTATATAAAATAAAATACAAATATTTTCCATGAAGTTTATGAAGCTACCAACGCAGACCAAGATCAGAATCAAAAGGATATTACTTGCCTTACGCTTCAATTATTCTTTATCGATGAATCTAAGGAATCATTCGAACTTATTTCAAGAAGAACCAATTAAGCCTTACAGTGGCGTACCAAGGATTAAGGTTGGGGAGGGGCTAAGGATATTGTAAAAAGTCTACTCAATGTAGGCCTATTTAAAAATAAATTGTTTCAAAGATCAATTTCCAAAATAATAGGTTTTCTTCTCGTTTTTTCTTTCTTTCTTTTTGGGTTGGGGGGAGGGGGCTTTAGCCACTGCAGCCCTATCCTAAATTCTTTCTGAATCCGTGTCTTTCTTTGATTTCCTGATCCAAAATTATGTTTCTTTGTTTCAATCGAATTCAACATAAACAAAGGCATTGATTAAATGTCTTTCTTTCGTTCGATTTTTCTGCTTTTTTAAAATAGTTTTATTAATTCGATTTCAATAAAATAATGAAGATAACAAGATCATTTCTAATTTTAACATTCTCAATAATTTTACTTATCCTTTTCAGATCATCACTGAAAACTATTTAGTTAAAAATAGTAGTATTACATTACCTTTTGAATAGTTAAAAAAAAAATAGTTAAAAATACCTTTAATAAAACGTCGGAAGCGGGATATAATTCTCGTCCCCCCTTTCTTGAATTTCACTAGCCTCGCCCTGACGTTGTCAGGTTGAGCTAGTTACGTGGTCCCTAGTTGGCCAAATTGGATAAAAGGAAGGAAAACGTCGGAAGAAATGACCCTCTAAATTCTGTTTGAAATTCGACTAATGTTTTTTTAAACTAATTCTTATAAAGTAAAATATTTCCAAAGGTATTTCTACTGCCGGTGAGGGATTCCAACAGAGTCCATTATTAAGCTAAGGTTTTTAAATGAAGTATTATTTCACTTATAGATCAAAAGAATAAAATATAGTGATTATTTTACAATAATGTAGAATAGGATCCCAAGGAGAGAATTAAAAATAAAATCCCCCCGGAAAACGAACCCACAGATAAATAACTTCTGAAATCTATGTTAAAATACACACAGAGGGAGAAAAGGCCTCAACCATTGACTCATCTTTTTATTATGAGATCAGAAAAGAAAAATAAATTAAAAGATATTAAAAAGCTTTTATGGAAAATATTTATCACAATAAAAATCTTTTAATAGAAATATTCGTTATTAGATTCGGATCGAAAAACAAAGAAACATCGACACTCAGTTTTATTCAAACAATCATTCGTCCTAAAGAAACGTTTTTTCATTTCAATTCATTGTTTTTATTCACAATAAAGTTAGATTGGAATATTGATTAAGAACCAAAAAAAGTCTTAGTTTTTAAGAAAATAAATAATATTCTTTTTTTTAAGAAAATAAATAATATTCTTTCTAAATTATATCTTAGAATTGAACGGAAAAAAAGAAATGTTTTCAGTCAGAAAGGAAGAAAGGGATTTCCAATTGAAATTCATCAGAGAATCACGTGACAGGAATTGATTGTATTCAAGAACTTTTTTTTAATTTAAATGTAGACCGTTTAGTTTTCATTGATTAAACCTCGAATGATTTCATCAAAATCCTTATTGATCTACAGTATTTGGAACTGAATTCAATGAAGTTGTCATCTTAATGCTAAAGAAGAATTTGGAATTTCATTAGAAGTTGTCGTCTCTTATTCCAATCAATGTTTACTAGTTTTATTTTCATCGTGAAATTTATGAAAACTACTGGTTTCTCGAAATATTTATTCATCGAAGATCTGTTAATTCCTAAGAAACATTCGATGAAACAACTTCATTCCCATTTACTCCTGTTCATTCACTGATTTTTATCAGCTCTGACTTTTATGAGCTCGGGTTCCGCCAAATCACCCGAATTCTTTCAAAAACAATCAAAAGAAAACAGAATTCAATTCGGTCAATTTCATAATAAGAAAAATTACTAACATTATTCAACAGATCATATGTTTTTTTTCTTTATTTTTTTTATTTTGTAATTTTATCAATAGCAAAGTAAGATTATATGTTCCTCTTTAGAAAACTTTTCATTTTTTACCTTTCTTTGATTCCGAAAACCTGTAATTTTTTTCCTTCCATTCTTATGGTTTAAGGACTTTGTGAGCTTAAGAAATTCATGTCTTTTGATAATTGAAGTCCACTGCTGTGTCCACCAGAGAACGAAAACATTCCTATTATTGCAACAAACACGCTTTTACAAAGTATCTGAAGGTCAATCCCTGAGTTGGATTAGAACATTCTAGTGACATCTCTTATTGTTCTTGAATGACTATAAAAATAATGCGCTATTGTACATTAATGTAATATTGCACTTGTTATTATAAATTCAAAATTAGAATTGGTTTTCAACTAATTTCCTAAGAAAGAAAACTTATCAAATCAAATGAGTAGAACAATTTTGAAGGGATCTTCTTGGAAGTTGGTAGGAACATTTATGGGTTTCTATTTGAACTCAAATCGTCCTTGTTGAGAAAAGCATTGGATTTGTTTCTGTTAATGGTGGATTATCTTCTGTTGCAATTTAATCCTTAGATAATCCACTATTTCATGCAATTTATATAAAAAACGTCGCATTCGTTGCTTTTATTCAAAAGAAGTAAAACATTTTTAGCAGATATGTCTTTATAAGACAATGGAAGCCATTTATTTTATTTCGATTTCTATCATTGATTCGTTCATTTCATCTTTATTTGAATGAAAGCAAAGCGTTCATAAGATTGTTGTTTTGTTTTTCCAAAATACGGCGTCGGTGAGTTCCCAAAGCAGGGATTAAGTATTGAAAAGATTTATTACAAACCCCACGACTTCAAATTCAGAAATAATTACCTTTTTGAAACTTGGCATTTATTTTTATAGTGAATATGGATAAAGGAAATCCACTAATCCTAATTAGATCCAGTAAGAAATTAGGATTAGAGGATTAGGAAATTAGGATTAGAGGATTTTTTTCTTCATCCTTCCCTTTTTCCTTCCCAAACATTCCCTTTTAATTTTTTCCGTTTCCTTCCCTTTCTTTGAGCAGCCATTTCTCCATCTTCTCATCCTCCGTTACCATGGAGATGATGCGGCATTCCGACAGAAATCGATCCGCTATGACGTCATCTCGCCTGAGCTATGACGTCACAAGTATGGATTTGTTCGTTAGACCTCTTTCCTCTGCTGTTCCATCGGGGCTATCATTTATTTTACTTCTGCAAGAAAAGATATCCAGTCTTTCTTCATTCGATTTTATTAAAAGTAGTCCTTTATGAATCAATTAAATCACAACAAAACTCAACATTCATTGTATCAATTGCAAAGCAAATAACCAAAAACAAAGCCAAAGACCCTTCAGTTGCTACCTTTGTCATTAGATTCCGAAATGAAAAGCCTCCGTCTTTGGTTTCTCAAAAGCAGAAAAAGATGTTCAAAATCATTCTAAGAAAAAGGAATTGAAAATCCTTCTAAGGAAGATGTGATAAATTCTATTTATCAGTCAATTATCAAATAGTTTATTTACTAGATTTGCGTTGATTGTGTATTGGTAATAGTCATTAACGCCAACTATTGTTAATCTTAACTTAAAAAATAATCATCATATGATGAATAAAAGTTCTGGAGTGCAACTAAGAAGATTGACTGCATTCGTTTCTTAGAGATCAAAAGATAACCAATTCTACCTTCTTTGACTAAATTGTTCCGAAGCATTGTTGAATGCTCTTTTTCCTCTTGGGTGAATCTCTTCTTCCTAGAGATGCCAATAATAGAGTTGGATGCTTTGATAAATTGATTCAATCTGAACTTTCCAATGAAGAAAATGAAAGATTTCTAACTATCTCAAGTGTTTAAATCAAACAGAACCCCCCCTATGGGATAATCGGGTTCGTTTTTTAATCCAAATATATTTGATAGAATTTCTTTCTTTCTATTTTAAAATAAGGTTTAGAATTTCGTTTTCAAGTTTAAATTTCTAAAGAAATCTGATTTTCCTTTTTTCAAAACAAAGGCGAAAAAATGATTTTATTCTTTACAATTTAAACAAAAGACTGCGTTTAAAGAAATTTTTCTGTTTTTTTTTTTTTTATTAAGACCAATTATTATCAAACAAATCATGGAAATAACAAAGGCTTTTCCTTTTTAATTCTTATCACAATGTTCCTTTTTTTGTAAATTCCTTATTAATTTTTTTTTTGACTTCGCACCAGATATTTTTACTGATTAACTCATTACTTATTTTCGCAACTGAATCTTGTAATGATTCTAAATTTAGATTCGCAATTAACAGTAAAATGTAGAAGTTTTGTTGTTTTTTCCTTTATTGATTAACAATGAATTGTTTTTCCTTTAAATATTTCTTGTGATTTTTATCTTTTATTAAATTGTTTCAGAAGCAAAAAAATAATCATTTTCCGATAATTTCCAATGTTGGACAAACATCTTAAATATGGAAACCTTAATAAAAACCATAAAAGTCCACAAATAAAAACACGAACGGAACACACTATCCAATCAAAAAAAATATTCAAATAAAACAAACATTTTTTTATTTTTTAAACATTAGATTCTCAATAACAACGAGAGCCACAATTTAAAATTATATTAAAATTTGAATTTGATATAATTTTAAATTCCCAAGAAATACAGAAATCAAAGAAATATTAAATAAAATATTAAATTTATCTTTGTTTCGTTACAATGAAGATAAATTTCTTCAGTTAATTATTAAGAAACAGGCCAGAATAACTCAACGTAATAAATCCAAAGCTAAAGATTTCAAAGTAATTACTTAATTCCAGTCAAATATAAAGAAAAGGTTTTCCACTGACTTTCTATATACTCAACTATTTTTATGTAATTAATATTTTCTCAAATCATCTTTTCTTTTATTTTCAAGTGAATTATTCATAAAACAACGTCAAAATACTTTGCATTGAAGCACAAGAAGATGATAAAAGGATTTGATAGAAATAAATTCAGATTTTAAAACTGAGGAATTAAAAGACGATTGCCTTCTGTTTTATTTCAATCTTTGAGTTGAAAATATGATATTTTTAGACCATATTTTATCTCTCAGAAATAATAGTAAAATAATAAACAATCAACCAAAGACAGGATTTAAATTAAAAGAAAGAAAGAATAAATTGGACTGAAAAACCAACCCCTGGAATCTTGTCATCAAAATTCACTTCCGATTTATTTTAATTTATAAAAAGAAAAAATTACATAATCACATTCTTTAAATAACAATAACTTAAAAAGAAATATAAATAAAATAATAAAGGCTATTTATATTTGGAATTTTAATTAATAAAGATTATATGGGGATCGGGAAGTAAAACAATAGTATTTGAAAAGTTTTTGAAAAAATTCTACAAGGAAAAAAATATAATGCTTACGGCGCTTGTGTTAGTGATTGGGATCTTTTTTTTTCTGTTCTTTTTAAAAATTGATGGAATTTGTTTCACGGAGTGATTAAGAAAGAAATTAAGAATATATAGGGAATGAAAGCTTTCTTTGGAAACCCACGTCCGGATATCCAGTCGGACTCCCTGCTAGCTCCGGATATCCGGAAATGAGAAGATCTTGGTAGAATCATCTTAATATGACCCAAGACAGTTAAAAGGTCGGCGTCTCTGAATAGACCAAATAAATATAAATAAAATTCTGTCTCCTCAGACTAGCAACTATTCATAAATAAAATAAAGGTTTTTGGCTCAAAATAAAATAGTTCTTAAAAGTAAACTAGAAAGAAATAATCATCCCTATTGAAAATAAAACAAAAATACAATTTTATGTATTTTTTTATAACAATTTCTTTTTTTATACAATGTCTGACTAGTGGAGCTACGAAGACTTAGCAAAAAGTCACTAACAGTTAATAATTCTGCTCTGAAATAGGAATTGGATGCATTTTGGTTTGAATTGTATTGAATTGGAATTGTATTTTGGCTCTTAATGAGTAACTCATAATTTATTTATTATTTATTTATTGGTAAATCTTATCACAGCAAACATCTAATCAGGATCTGGCAACTCATTTAATTCTCAAATATAAAGTTTCATTAATAAACACCTCCACAAAAAAAATATTCCACCAAATATATTTATTAAGCACCTTTTCAGAAAGTATTTCTTCTGTCCTATTTCAAGCTTCTTAAAAATTACTGGTAAATTTAGCAGAAGAGAGAAAATCAGATGTTGATATAGTAGAAGGGTGGTAAAATTTAAAGAATTGAATTTGTGAATTCAAGTAAATACAGGAATTGTTAGAAGTAATAAAAGTCATGGGTAAGTGATTGCTATATTAAATTATGTCCAGGAGAGTGTAATGGAATTATTTTCAATTTCTAAAAGGCTTGAAAAACGAAAGAAAGTGAACTACTTTCCTTTTTTGATAAATATATTTGTTGGAAGGTATTTTTTTTTTTTGTGGAGATTTGTATATTTGTTAAAATGACAATAAATAGAAAGCAGATAAGAAAGTATAGAATAGACTTAAGACAGATTAATGTCTTCTCTTTGCGTTACTTTGATTCCTTCTGTCACGTGACCCCTAATCTATTCAGCAACATTCGAGTAGATGTTGAAGGAATTAGGTTTTCATTGTGAAGAAAAGAAAAATTAAATCAAAAGAATTCATTCTCAAATTCTTACAAAATAAAAAGATTTGAAAAAAAAAAAAATTATTCAAACTAAAAAAAAAAATAAAGCTAAAAATTACAAACAAAATAATAAATTAATTAACTTTGGAGATAATTTAATTCTGTTCTACTGAATTACTTTGAAATTTAAGATAAAATGCTATTTATTATGATTATTACTATTATTTGAGGATGACAAGTTGATTTTGAAATTATTTTGTAGAATTTATTTAAATGTAACTTTTAATATAATTATTATAATAAAATAACTGTTAGGAAGCTAACATTGTAATGGCCTGAATAGGAACAATAGCATCGGCCAACAAACAGCCTTTTTGCAGTAGGATTGTTGGCCATGAACTGGAGAAGATTAATCTTTATATTGTTGAATGTTTGTCCCTCCCGAAGAGGCGTAGGTATTATAAATGTAAATAAGTTAGTCGAAATATAAGTAAATGAGTTTAAATCTGTGTGAAGTTTTATTTTATGGAGCTAGGAAAAGATATCAAATTACTAACAGCACCTGTTGATAGGAATTTGAATTCCTAACGGGACTGAATTGTATAAATTTAATAAATGAATAAATAAATAAATAAAAATTATTATTATTATTTTATACTATTATACAAAGCAAATATTATAGATTTTGAAATTCAGTACCGAATAACTTTCTAATATCAAATAAGTTAGTATTAAAACTTTATCTCTGATATTTATAAAATATAAAGAAATATTTCTTCTGGCAACACCAAGTAGCGTCACTCTAATGCAGTCTCGTACTGGAAACAAGAAATTTATCGTCTTGAGTTCAGAAACATCTTATCTGAGAAGCAATTCTTCTTTTTTTATTTAATTTTAAAAGTCAACTCAATTGTAAAAATATCAAGAAATCTCTATTGAATGACTTGATTTTCGTATCAATTTGAAATTTCCTATATTTATAAATTTATATTTGTTTTATATTAAAGTGTTGTCTATTTCTCAAATAATCTTTTCTTAATATCTTCGATCGGAAAAATTTTAAGCAGTTATAATAAAAATAACAATGGGTGAGACCAAATTGTGTACAAAATGACATCCTGGTACAGCTGTTTCACGCTAATAGGGCGATCATCAACCAGGAAATATTTTATCATTTCTTTTTAATTCTTTCGTTTCTTGTATTTCTTATCACGTGGTTAAACACTTCTTTCCTTCCTTCTATGATTCTTACATTTTCTGACCCCAATTGGTTGTGGTCCTGAAGGATTCCTGACAAATTGAAAAATAATTACACAGAGAGCGAATGAACCCCCATTGCTTTAATTCCTCATCAATTCCTTAATCTTTAGAATCAACAAATACTTTTTATCAAAACAATTCTTAGCAATTCCAAGACGATTTCTGATCAATAAATTGTTCCTTTCTGTTGAAAAAAATTCTTTTTTAAATTCAACCAGGCCATCCCCCGTGTACAAGCGCTTGTTTTTCTATATTACATAGAATTTGGTTAAGTAAGAATATTAATATTTAAAATATGCAACGCAATTTTAATTCTAATTGTCATTTTCGAATTACAAATAAATAGACGGATCGGAAATAAATATTTTTTTTTTTTTTTTAATTTAATCTTGAGATTAAAAGGTTGAATACATTCATGATTGATAGGGAAGGGGAAGGAAACATAAGTCAAAAAACAATAGAAACTGAGTCTCCATGGCCTAATGGACAAGATGTCTGATTTCGGATCAGAACGTTGCAGGTTCGATTCCCGTCGCAGTCGTTTCATTGTAAAAATTATTTCTCTTTTCCATTCTCAATGGAAATTGCGCCAGACAAAAGAGAAATAATATAAAATAAAAGAGATTTTAGTAATATATTGTCCTCCAAATGAGAGATGGCCGGCGGAAGTTTGAACTGCGCAGTCCTTCCGGTAGCTGATCAATTATGTTTTCCTGTCACAATGGACGCCCGTCGTCTGTTTTCACTGAGAAAGACATGTTGATAACGCCAAATTAAAACTTCTCTCGACTATTTAGCGTTATTTCAATACCAGTTGCTAACAATAAGTATTTATATAAATAAATAAATAGATATATATTTATAAATACAATGCTCTTTTGCAAAGTAACAAGCGATTTACCGTAATGGCGGCGTCCTGTCATAAAATCAGACGGAAGTGCCTGACCAGACTAATCGATTATAAATGCGCAGATCTCACAAAAACAGGGCGGCCATCTCTCATTTGGAGGACAGTAGATAAATACTTCTTTAGTGATCATACCAACAATATCTATAATAGCTTATCTTTCACTTCCGTCATAAAAAAAAATACAAAAGCTTTTTACAAAAACCTTTTGTCAAAATATGACAATAGAAAGTTAGTCGATTGTAAGAAAGAGGACTTCGGTTGAAATTCGGGAAACTCTTGACAGCAAATTGAAATAAAAAAAAAATCGAAATTCAAATGGGATTTATTTAGGAGATTCCTCAAAATCACTGCTAGTTTAAAATCAACAAATAATAGAAAAATATCCGATAACTTGTGAAAGAGCTTTTAGATCTAAATTGTCTTTATTTTGTTTGTTTGTTTTTTTCCCCTGAAAGTTTTTAGAAAGAAATTCTGAATGTTTTCGAATTCTGTTTTTGTAATTTTAATTGTAGAAAATTTCTAAATAATAAATTTGGAAGAATTTAATAATTTAGAGGAACAGCAAATTTCACTCGTGCTGATACTCCTGTGGTCGCAGGTATTAAAATTAAGTGTTTATTCACTTGATAGACCTGACGAAGTTAGCAAAAGGAAAACCCTTTCATTCGCATCAGGAAATCCTTTCTCAATTATGATCTTAACATAAAAAAAAACCAACTAATTTTCTTTATTATTATTGGACTTTGTTTAAGGCAATTCCAAATATTATTTATGGAATTTTGTCAGTCAATGATAAAACCGATGATTCCGTTTACCTACCAGTGGAAAGTGTGGTTTACATTTTGGTTTTTATCGTACTCTTATTGTTTTCTTTTTCAATTAAAAGTTTAATAAGAATCGGCCTTTTTCTCTTTCTATCTTTTAAGTTAAACAAAAAATGAAAACAAACAAATCCATTTCTGTAAAAAAGAATGTTCGGATTTCCGACCTTTTCGTGCGAATAAGAAAAAAATGGAATCCGGAAAGAAATGTTCGAATCCCGATCCAGTCACAAGGATCAATCATTTGTGTCGTGCGTTTTGGTTTCGTGTATTTTCCTTTGCCTTGAGTTAATGAGTGAATCCCTTACCTTGGACTGCCTTGAACTGTATCCGAATCCAAAGAAGACGTCAACGAAGACAACTCTAACATTAGATCATTCCTTCAAGTACTTTAGAGTAATCCTAAGGGAGCTTTCGAAAAGCTTTTTGAAGACTCTAAAAGAAAAAAGGAAAACAATTAGGAAGGTTTCTTTTCAAGTAATAATTAGGAAATATCTACAGTCAAAGTTTTATATAAAATTAATGATAATTTATCAAAATCATTTCGTTTGAAAAAAACATTTTTTTTAAAAATAAGTATCTTTTTTCATTTTCAAAATACAAAATAAAAAAAATTGGATATCAAGCACAGGCACAAAGCTAATAAAAATTAAAAATTTATATAAAAAAAGCAAATAAACTAATGCAAAAGTGAAGAATTCCATTCAATCTTTGCATTAGTTTATTTCCACTGACTTCTATCAAAACATTGATGAGAATACATTTAACCCTGAAGATGCTTAACATTTTCATTTTACAGTTCAATTGAAAGAAAAACAGAATAGTACAAAGATTTCAAGATACCAAGGGCGAAAACAAAAGCAGGAAAAATGGACGACGTTCATTATATACTAAACTAAATTTCATCCCAAAAAAATTTCATTATTCACTAGGTACTCTACATATCTCATCCGTTATTCACTGCATATTCTATATATATCATCTATTATTCACTGGCTATTCTACATATCTCAGCCGTTATTCACTGGATATTCTATATATCTTATCCATTATTCACTGGATATTCTATATATCTCATCCATTATTCACTG
>JAFIDM010000006.1:21700543-21714507 GCA_023159025.1 Thereuonema tuberculata
ATTATTCATTGGATATTCTACATATCTCATCCGTTATTCACTGGATATCTTATCCATCTTTGGATATTCTACACTTTGACGTTTGTTTGCTGTCTAATCTTTTATCTTTACAACCTATTGGAAATTTCATTCAATAGCAGGATTTGTTGATCAAAGTGTTGTGCGTTGGAGTTTTCTTCACTGATTCGATGGAATAATATATCGAGTGTCAACCTATACTTTACAAAATGATCGTTTTTCAGCAAATAAAAAGATCAATTTGGAGACATTTGTTCTCTCTTCCATCAATCAATGACTATTAGAGTCATTACAACTACTATTGCCCCCAAAACAGAGGACATTTTTGAACTACTACGTTTGGTTAAACACCATCCTTTAGTTTCTTTTTTTTGTTTGGTTGGATATTCCTCTTTCCCATTAATATTTTTTTAATGAACTTACTATTTTAAAAAAATCATTTATTAATATCAATCTTTGAAACCTTAATTTTATACGAATTTAACTTTTTCTCAATTATTTATAAAATATTGAAATTTATAATCAATAAGTTCGTTTCGTTCGAATTGAATTTTGTTTTTTTAGAGAAGAAATCTTATAAAAAGTTTTTTTTTAATACAGTAGAACCTCGATTAACCGACGTTGTAGGACCGGACCTCCGTCGGTAAATCGGAAATTCCGCATAAGAGAGAGCACAAGGGGGATGGAGGGGAAGAAATTGTTTCTTACCAAAAAAAAATTAAGGAAACTGACGTCGGTTAAACGAGGGTCCGGTTAAAAGAATGTCGGATAATGGAGGTGCTACTGTGCATATAAAGATTAATTGAAAAAATATAAACCATATTTTAGTAATAAACTTATATTTAGATGGTTGGTGTTTATTGGAGCAAAAGTATCAAGCAAGGTTAAGTTGTGCCAAAATCTATATTTAGATATTTTGGGAACAAAATTCTTTATAATAATACAATGAATAGGTTTGCTCCTTCCCATATCTTGTATAAAATCTTTAGAGCGATATTTTAGAAGAGTAACTCATTAGTCTTAATTAGGTAATTTTATTTTGTAATCAATGTACGGTAAATGCTGGATCAACATTGAAAAGCAAATTAATCCATAAATTTTCAAAATTTTGAATTTTAATAGAAAAAAAATAAAAATTACAGTTTCAGAATTTCTTAGAAACAAAAAGAAAAAAAAACAACAAATAAACAAACGAGAAGAGCGGGCTTTGATTAAAAAAAGCCGCCAACATCTTTCAATTCTTTTTGTTCATTAATAATTTTTGTGATTTGTCAAAAAAAAAAAAGTAAATAAGTCAATCGTTCATATTTTCTATGTAATGTAAATAAAACACCCTAACTTATACAGATTTATTGTTTTTCCCTTTTATTTGTATGTTCAAATATTATTTAAATGTGGTTAAAAAAAGAAGTGATTTATTTCTAAAATGATCCAAAAAATTAAAACGTTTTCTAAAAGAAAAAAGTGTTTTGGATCCAATGATTTCTCTTTAGAAACTTTAGAACAGTTTATTATAATTGGGTTCTTAAAGTACGTAAGGTGTCTTGCGTCATTCTGTGACGTCAGACGTTAGGATTAATACCGTTGGTCAAAGATCAAGTGGATGTTTTCGCTTCCACGTGACCCAACGACTTCTTTTTTAGTTAAGAACAGAAAATTCGAACTCTTTTCCCTTTGGGAAGTCTTAATTATTTCTCCCTTTTTATTCTTTTCGTTTAAATTAAAAAAAAGGAATGAAATTGTTTTCGAATGATATACTTCTTCATGTTTAATATCCTTTAATTACAAAAATTTATTATTTTCTTAAAATCGTTCAAAACACAAACTGATTTATTTATAAATCAGAGACAATTCCAATCGTATGTTCATTGTTACCGTTTCTTAGTGTTTTCTGTGAGAAATTCTCCCATTATCATTATCATTATTAAAAACTTTCCAAATCCATTCCTATTAGAAATTGATTGATTCTAAAATAAAAGTCACTACAAATCTCTGAATCTGTCAAAATTCAATCTTTTTTTCTTCTGTTTTAAAATGGATTAAAATAAATTCTAATATGATTAATAATCAATACTTGAAAACTAACATTTTTTTTAAATATTACAAAGAATGTTAGAAGATTATTTCCAATTTAAATCTTAAAAAATATGCAAACATTGTTAGAGATAAGAAACTTCCTTTTAAGACATTGATCTTTTGAGATTTTTCTAAAGTGAATGGATTCACAAACAGCAGCTGTTCTTGAAGTCAACTTTCCTTCAATGGAGAAACGTTACTCTCCCCTCGAAGATATTTTTCGTTTTTCTTTTTTTTTTTTTTTAAAGAATTTACAAATTTACTATAAATTAAATGTTTCCCGAAATTCTTTTCTAAAAACTTCTCTATTTCTAATAGAAGTAGTAAAATAAAAGAACGTCTTTTTCCTAATAAGATGATAAAGAAGAATGTTGTAGCTTATAGTTTTTTCATTCATTCATCTCCTCATTTATTGAAGAATTCTTATGTTTTCACTTTCCGAATATTAATAATTCAGTTTTCATAAGAATATACAGATGTGTCGGAACCTCGGTTCGAATCCCGGCGAAGGCATGGCTGTTTCCTTCCTTCTCTTCTCGTCTATGACACTGATCAATATTCCAAAACTATAGGGTTTGTACAATAGATCCTCTATGGATGAAAAGACTCAGAGTGAATCAGAAGAAGAGACTATTAGTGGAATTCAAGGGATGTTTACCAACAACCCATACTACTACTCAATAGTTGAAGCTGGTGGGGAATTTCTCACTGAATTTCATTGGTTTCTGGAGGAGGGATTACATTGATTTATTTACTGTATATCTTTGAGTGATTTTTTTTTTATTGATCGTTTACAACATTTCAAGAGGTTTTGGTTCTTCATAGAAATAGAAAGGGAAACTTTCCAATCCATTCCCTTTGGATTTTGTTTTTTTTTTCAATTTCATTTCAAATTCTGTTTTTTAATAACACGGAAGAAAAGTCATTGCAACGATCGTTTCTCAAATAAACGAATGCTTCAGAGAAACCCATCAATAATTGGGCTCCATTTTGACTAATTTAATTTGACAATTTAAATTTACTTAAAATTTACTTTCTTTGTATTCTTTTCAATAAAAAAAGTGAAATAAAACATTCTATTGCTATTATTATTATTATTATTAAATTTATTTGTTTTTTTACTATTTATTTTAAGTAGAATATTAAAACTATTTTACAATCTTTGAATTTACATTTTAAAAAGTTAAAATCAACTCAACTGGGTTTTAATGAAACAGACTCAAATCAGACCCAAATGCTTCCAATATTTCAGCGAACGGGTTTTCAATGATTTAAAAAAAAAAAAAGAAAAAAAAAAGACGCCATAATCAGTTTTTTTTTGGTTGGCCGAAAAGAATTTTTTTAATAAAACTCAAAGAACCAAACAAAATAATGGAAATCTACTTTTTTTGATTTTTACTCGTTTGGAGAAAGAAAACTGTTAAGAATTATTTTTTGAGACTAAAATTTCCTGTAGACTAAAACATATGAATTAGAAAACCATCAAAAATGTTGAAAAGAAAGATTTCCTTCTTTATAGAAAGATCACTAGACAGATGGAACAGAGGTTATTTCGAGTAACAAAAGTTTCACTGACAAACATTTCGTTTTACGTTGATTTTGACACAAAATAGGGAATAATTGAAATCATTCATAAGACACTTGAGAGGTCTTCAGAAATTAGAAAACTATATATTTATTATGAATAAACCTATCTTTTTTTTTGTAGGTCTTAAAAGAAATAAATCAGTAGTTTTTTATTTGGGATGAATTTACTATTTCTTTTTTCTGTTCCTGGTGCTTTTGAATCAGCAAAGGAGGGAAAAAGCCTCAGCTTAAAGAGGAAGAGGTCATGGACCATTATTAAAAGAATACCTGCTTCAATCAATTCTTCAATCAATCCTTGGAATCCTTCTGCTCTTAGTTTTGGATATTTAACTTTTTCTCATTGTATTGGGTTTTTGTTACAAAGATCTTGTTGTTGTGAGACTTTGAAGACGTTATTAAGGAGATTTTGATAAATGAGAAGCAAAACCTCTGCAAAACTTCTTTCGACATTTACGTAATTTCAAGGAGTTACAGAATAAAATATAAACTTTTTAATTAAACACTGAAATACTTTTAGGCTGTCAATTTTAAGATACAGATACCAAATATATGTGGGCCGTTTTGGAAGTCATGGCAACAACTTTTTATCTGCCAAACATGCGATACCACTGGAAAATTCCAAAATACAGGTTTGAATTAGCTACTTCTAATTGGCAACACTAACGTCATGGGAGCCAGTGCAAAACACCTATTTGGAAATCATAGTTTAATAAGGTAATGCAGTGTAGCCAAGGAAGGAAAAGGAACACAGGAATTCTCAATACCACTGCTAACACCCCTCAAAGTAATCTCCAAGATTGTCCACCGTACGTTGCCAGCCTTTGGGAACTGCTGTCCAACGCCATAATTCTTGACAATAATGCTATAAGTCACATAGCAACTCTTTCAGAGGCTTTGTTACGTCGATGGGAGTGGAAAGTCTTGGCCAGACTTTGATTTGATTCCAAAACTCAAGCTGCAGTTGCGTGGGAAACGCTTGCGAACAAAGATGAAAGTTTGACGGCGTTTCGGCGAGAGGTCACATGTAGCCAATGGCATTCTCCCCTCTTTCCCAAATGCTGGATACATTTTCAGGTGGACAATCTTGGAGATTACTTTGAGGGGTGTTAGCACTGACCATTCCTGTGTTCCTTTTTTTTCCTTGGCTTCACTGTATTGCCTTATTAAACGATGATTTCCAAATACGTGTTTTCCACTTGCCCCCATGACGTTCCTTCACTGACCCAGATCTCGAGAGTGGTGCCAATGAGAAGCACATTTAACAAGCATTGAAATATGTATTTTGGAATTGCAGTGGTATCGCATATTTGGTAACCATGACTTCCTTAACGTCCCCTCCCCCACGCATAAATCCCATAATTTAATTAAAAACAAAGTTTGATCGCATAGCTTTTTGTTTAAATTTTCTTGAATTAGATACCTTAAAAAAGAATTAAAATCAACAACATGTTTTAAAATGTTATGAGGAAGCTGTTGTAATAACACAACTTTCTAGAAGAATGTGGGTGATCTCTGGTCTCAGGTAGTTCAACTTGTGGTAACTTCAATTTACGAAAACATCAATTTTCAAAAAAATATCAATCGAAAGGCACAAAGCTAAAGTTAGGATTCGCACTTTGAGTTGTCATCGGGAAGAGACTGGGACGGACCGTTTCGTCCTCATTAGGACTCCTCAGCCAGCCAAACTCCTCCGATGACAACCCAGAAAGTGCGCACGGTGTTAGTATCCCGACTCTCGCACCCGAGAATGGGATCTCCCACCGAAGAAATCCTAACCATAAATTAAAAAAGGGGGGAAATACAAAACTTCCTTGTCCTGCATTAAAGCAAGCACAAAAGGAATTTAACGGCTGCATCAACTAAGTAAAATAGCCAAGTGTTTATGAATAAAAGAAGTTTAACGTGCCCGAACAATAATTTTCTTTAAATCAAAAACGATTTAAACAAAAACAAAAAATAATTTTAAAAAACAGTACAATTAAATGATCAAAAAAACACAAAAAAACAAAAAACAACTGAAAATCAAAATAAATATTTTCGCTAATTTTATAATAATCTTAGATTGCAATTTTTAACTTATAGTAGTATTTTAAACTTCCTAGCGTCGTCTTTATGATAATTGTTTTCCTGCTGCAGAGAAAATAAAAATAAAATCAGTAGAAAAGAAAATATAAGAAAAATCAAAGGGATTCAGTGAGGGATTGGATTTTGTTCCAAATGTTTTTCTTCAGGTGAAAAAGAAGAAAGATCAAGAAATTAAAGGAAGGTGTGAAGAGTGGATTTCACAGCCAAAGAGAGAAGATTCTTAATCTGCAGCAAATGGATCTAATTTCTGCATTTAATGAGAGCAGTGAACATTGACAAGAAAAACAGTTGGAACAGACTTCAATTAACGATCAATTAACGACAAACAAAAAAAAGATAAGAAACTGAAAGATTTTGAGGCGAAGTTTCTAATGAAGAACAGCTTTGGTAAAAGGTTCAAAAATCGTCATCACCGTTGGAAATCCGCGAAGAAGAGCAACAATGATTCGACTTTTGTGAAAGTTATTGATTTCTTCTAAGAGGTATTGCCTTTTAACAATTTTTGGTTTTTGTTAAATTAACATTTGCATCAAAAGCTCCAACTAAGAATTGAATAAGAATTATTGTATATATTTTCTTGAAAATATAGATTAAAAATAATTCCTTCAACTAAATAAGTTGATTTGTTTGACGCCCCACCCCTTCTTATTAACATTCTCTGAATTTTGAAAGTAATTAAGAAAGAACCTGAAACATCACGAGAAGTGAAAAGTTTCATGAATAACAAATTAATCATTAGGAAAGATCTTTAGATAAAAGATTCAGGAAAAATCTAATCACAAAGAAATTAGGAGAATATTTCAAAGGACTTGTATCCATCCTATGACTCTTGGAATACATTGTAGACAAGTAAAATCTTTCCATTACAAAGTAGAAAAAAAAACTAATATATTTTTAAAAACTAATTATTTACAATAAAACACAACATTTCAGCTATTATTATATCCATTTTCAAATCAATGGAGCAATAACAGCTGAAACGTTATTAAGTTGTAAATAATAGGTTTTAAAAATATTCAGCCCACACGCAAACTAAGTCTAAAAATATATTTACAATCTAAAAACATACATAGGCCTACATATAGTGCTATGTTTTTAGATTGTAAATATATTTTTAAACTTGGTGTCGGATGAAATTTGTTCAATGGTTTAAAAGCAGAAGTCAAACTACTTTTTTAAATTATTTTTAAAAATATATTAGTGGTTTTTTTTCCTTATTTAAATATGAATTATCTCACCAGGCAACTCTTGGACTAAAAATCATGTTGTTTTTTTTTCCTTTTGTCATAAGAATATCCAGTGTCTTCTTCTTTACTCAAAAGTCAATAACAATGTTTTCTGTTTACACTATTTTGTCAATTGTTACAATGAAGCCATTGCTGGGAATTCAACCATAAGCGTTTAGCAATCGAGTTACTTTAAAGCAGCAATAAAAATATCACTTAAAATTCCTTAAAAAAAAATAGAGGTTTCCTATAAGTATTTTTTTGGGTCCTACCCTGGACATATTTTTAAAATTATTTAAACTCATAACAGTTTACTGAAACATTAAACTTTATTTATTCAGTTGTATTTTTCGCTAGACATGACTTTTTTCAGAAATGGTTTGTTTGTTTTAATTATATCATAAAATTCACAACAAGAAAGTTCAAAATTAATTTTAACATTTAGCAGTTGTTTAACAGTAGATACTGAAAGTTTTCTGCAGACCAAATGTTCCCCATAATTGAAAAAACTCAACTGGAGCAGATGTCCCAGGCAAAGACATCGCAAACTCAACCGTTTTAGAAATGTTGCAACATGAAATATCAGTCTTTTGAAACCCCTTAAAAATTGCGTTCCACTTCTCTTCAAAAGTATCTGGTACTTTTTCAGAACTCGAACCACAACCTACCCTTTGGTTTTGAATTACCTGTTTCAACAATGTACGTTCATCAAATAGGTCATCAATATTTATGGAATTTTTTATAATTTCACTAACAACTTGTGCACTCTCTTCTAAATTAGACCAGGCAATTTCAGTTCGTAAATTTATCCACTGAAACTTACTAACTTTATCAAAACTGGTTCTCCACAACTCTCAGTATTTGGATACTAGAATTATAAAAATTGTCTATGCTTGAGAAGAATTTTTGTTCCCGAACGCAATTATTTTCTTTTTAGAGTGCGTAGCAATTCTTTGGCAGAAGATGGTATAAATTTGTGGTTTTTTTCTTTCCTTTAGTTGACAAATTAATTCAGAATATTTCTGAAATGCTTCTGTTGCTGTGATAGAATTAGCTTCCAATTTCAGAACTATATTATTAAATAACTGTAGAGTACCATTCCAAAATTTCAAAAACAGTTCACTTCCTAGATTTTCAAAAAAAATCAAATAATTTTGGGCATTTGTCACAAGATAAGAAGTAGGATTTTAGGCCATCAAAAATGGAAAGAATCCTTTCTATTGCAGGTAACAAAGTACCTTGTAATGCTATGAGATAATACTTTTTTTGTAATCTGTTTCCACAAATTCACAGAACTCTTTAAGTTTCATTACTCTTACTGTATATATGTGAAAATATTTATAAATTTTTACAGCAATAACTTCTAAGTCCAAGGGTGAGAATCATATGCTGTTTGTACTGAATTGTGTACAATGTGGGCTGAACAACCAATTCCTAAGATAGATCTATCTAAATCACTTTAAACTTTTCTGGACACATTTTCATTCCCTTTCTCTTCAAACCACCAAAATTACTGTCATTGTAATCAGTATTTGAACAAACCAACTTTTCTTCAAGTTTGTATTTTTTCACACACTGCAAAAGATACCGAGTCAATTTGAGCAGTTTCATCTGACACTTCATCGAAATTTAAAAGTTTAACTTGAATTCCCTCCTCCAGACTGAAGTATCTTACAACAATCGGAACAAGTTTTACTTCACTTCTGTTTGAGCTATCCATCATTAAGAATGCAACACATTATCAAATATAAATGGCGAAATAACGTCAACAATAATTGCCTCGGTTTTGGTTCTAGCAGATGAAACTTTTGGGTCATACGACTTTTTAACTAATTTAGATGTGGAGTTTGATGTTTTGAAACTGAGTTCGTGTCTAGCAGTGTGGTATGAAAATGTAGCCTCTAGCAGCACACTCCCGATCACTCTTATTCGGTTTCCCATCTATGGATTTAAAAAAATCTCTTATGTTTGCTGAAGCAGCAGCATTAATAGCACTCCTATGTTTAGCTGTTTTAACGTTCCTTTATGTGCAACAGAAAATTCTCCAGTAACACGTTCATTGTTACTATCATTACACAATTTCAAACATTTGTATTCCTGTTGCAGATTAACATTAAACACACACTTTCTTTTGCCCATTGCTAAACGATGAGACAAAAAAACGAATAGAGATGAAATGATGAAAAACATGTAGACGAGTTACTTCACACACGAAAACAACATAAACACATTGCCCCTGTTGCCAAATGAGTGAATGACTTGTAAGTGAAAAGTTGTGGCGGAACCGGTAACCATGTCTCTCCATCGACGTCAGCGCTTGATCCAAGGTGAGCTGAGAGAGGCACGACCGTAAGAGAATGTTTAAAAACGCGATGTCGAACATATAGGTCTACAATTGAAAAAAAAATCCTCCCCAGGCGTACAATTCTCAAATCCTGGAGAGAACTAAGAAACCAGGACTGTCCGAGCTAATCCTGGACATAAGCCTACCTATAAGTAGGTGTTAAATGGAAACTGAAACCATGTGGAAAACAGGAAAGAAGAATAAAACCATCACAAAAAAGATTTATCATTGCATTCGAGACGGTGATTCTGTTTTTATTTAGCCTCGAAAAACCTATAGACGAATACAAAATGATTGTTAGATCACAAATAACTGATAGACATTTCTATTTAAATACTTTACTTCACTCCAAAACATATATACACTCACTTCCAAAAGTTAAGCACGGAGCGGTAAAATGCGATAAAATGGACAAGTACTGCTTTGATTGACATGAAATGCTGCAAGTAAGTAGCTCTGTGTTTATTCATGAAACAAAACAAAGAATTACATACAGAGATAAACAAAACAAAGAATTACATATAGAGATAAACAAAAACAAAGAATTACATACAGAGACAAACAAAATATTGAATTTTCATAAATAATAACATGACGTCAGATTTGCGTCATTAACAAAATGATGTTTAAATTCAAAACAAACAATAAAAACCGACATTAATAGGATATGTGAGCACCCCTCAACTGCATACAAAGTTTACAGGGTGTGATCATGCTTGTTACGAGGTGATCAACCACCGCAGAGTCCAGTAATCGCCATTCCTCCTGTAGGGCAGCTTCTAAAGCTCTGAGAGTGGCTGGAGGTGGGAAATGTCAACATACAGCACGGCCGGGGGCATCCCAAAGATTTTCAATTGGATTAAGGTCCGGCGAGTAAGCTGGCCACTCCATACGCGCAATTCCCTCACTCTCCAGAAAGTCGTCAACGATGGCAGCTCTACGGGGACGCCCATTATCGTCCGTTAAAACGAAAGAAGGACCAACTGCTGCAGCATACAGTTTCACAATGGGGTCTAGGACTTCATCTCGATACCGTACAGCCGTCACAGAACCTCGCCTGTAGATGTGCAGGTCGGTGCGATATCCCAATGAAATCCCTGCCCAGACCATGATGCTTCCACCGCGGAATGCCGGATGTTCAGTGATGTTCTGGAGCCGATTGCGTGACTTGTTCCCTCCAGACCCTTACACGCTTATCGTCGGGATGTAGGGAAAATCTGGACTCATCTGTGAACATAACGTTACCCCAATCAGACGTAGTCCAATTCACATGCTGGCGGAACCACTGTAATCGTGCCCCTCTGGATTGGACGGATAAAGGAACACAAACTCTTGGTACCCGGGCATACAGACCATTCATAGTGTATCCTTGGACGAACAGTAGTGGCAGATATCGTCTTACCAATGGCCGCTACAACCATAGATGTCACACGTGTGGAGCTCGATCGTCGATTCCGCTTGGCTACAACAGCAATATATCGATCTTCCGCGAGGGTCGTAACCCTTGGACGACCGGCTGTTGGTCTTCGGACAACTGTTTGGCTGGTTTGGAATTGTTTCTATAATTGTGAAATGACGGAATATTCAACGCCGAAGAAACGAGCAACATCTGTTATAGACTGTCCTGCTTCAACGCATCCGACAGCCCGCCAGCGCTCAGAATCTTCCATTCGTCTTCTGGAAGCCATAGAAACACATCTAGCTTGAAAACAAATCGTACGAACGTTCTAAATACTTTTCATCAGCACTTATATGCAACTCCTGTAACCCTTCACAATGCCGGCTTCTTATACGACTGCCTGTTTTGCATATTTCTCGACGCGAAACCGTGATTGGCTATTACCTATATAATTTGCATACTTCCTTCTACCTTTGCAGCAAATTTCAACTTCTTTAATTCAGATCTCTTACGGAAATTAACATTTTTCCTCTTCGTGCTTAACTTTTGGAAGTGAGTGTATATATGCCAGAAATGACCAATATTTCGTCTTTCCAAACGAAAGACTTTCTAGGTCTCGACATAATGAAACTAAAACATATAAAAATAAATAACTCAGAGGAGAAAGAAAGTTAATGAAATTTTATTAGGTTTTTTTCGAAAATTCTTAAAAAGCAATGAGAGATTAAGTGAAATTTTAAAATTTAATTAATGACCTGTTTTTCCCAATAATGGTCTATTATTTTATTGTAAATTATTTGTTTAATGTTATTTATTATTTTGAAACAAAGACACGGTGTTGTGTAAGGACTGTTTGTTATATTTCATAATGGTTAGAGAGAGAAAAAGATTCTTTTCTTTCTCCTCTCTTAGTTATTTTAATATTTTTTGTTTCTTTATGTCGAGACCTAGAAAAAGTCTTTCGATTGGATAGACGAAATATTGGTCATTTCTGGTGTATATGTATATATGTGTTTTGGAGTGAAGTAAAGTATATGATTGTTAGATGTTAATTTTAACAAAAACAGGCTAAATGAGGATTATCTTTTTTTACCAAATAATGTTTCTGTCTCGAAGCCAAGACGCTTTGATAACAAAGAAACATGTGTCGATGTCTTATTCTAAAGTAATTCTTATTACAATTTAGAAGAGCAACTGAGGATTAAGAAAAGGAAGGATCTTTTGAAAGAGTTTTAAAGCCACTTTTATCCAATCAGAATATTCCGGAAAATATTTTCCTGGAACTTAATATTTTTTGAATTTTGTGGAATTTAAACAGTTTAGAACAAAGAAGAATAAACTTTTATTATGCGCTGAATTAAAACAAAGCTCATGCATCTGTTTAACTAACTTTACTAACATGAAATTTAATTGTGAATGAAACTTTTATTAATTGTGGGTTTTTTTGGTTTAATTAATGTAGTTTATAATTCTTGTCTATATTTTGATAATAATTTAAATGTTTTAATTTTTAATTGTGAAAAACTGTTGCCAATTGGATAGAACTGATCCTCACTCAAATGGACTCTTTTCTGTTATTTTTAGATTGTTCTAGAAGCTACCATTCTACTCTGAATGAGTCCAAGCTGAGGTTTATTTAATGTTTTATACCTTAATAGTTTCGTTACCATTCGTATTATTATGAGCAGTTATCACGATTATCATTTATGGAATTAATCAATAGGAAAATAAATGCTAGAATAATTATTTTTTTCTATTATAGCGTTACTTGTAAAGATACCAATATATATTTAGTCCATTACCCAAAGCCCATTTGAAGTTCCAATTGCAGGTTGAATGGTTTTGGCTGGAATTTTACTAAAGATGGCAGGTTCTGGTCTTCTTCGGATAAATCAGATTATTTTAAATCAATTTATTTGATCAAGATGAATTTTTATTGGGTTAAGATTGATAGGAGGTTTCTGTGTGAGATTAATAGCAGCGAGAAATCTTTTAAAGAAGGAAAACTGTTCATTCGATTCTTTCTTTCGAATGGAAGGAATCCCGTCTTCAGTAAACAATTACCAGTTTCTTCTTTCGAAAATTTTTTACCCACAAAATATTATCTGCTTTGGAGTCAACTTTCAATTTAGCGATAATGAATATCCTATTTTGTAAGTGATTTAAATATCTTGTTAATTTTGTTTTTATAAAACAAGTGTTTTTTTTTTTTATTTTTACACAATTTTTTTTTATTATTTCAAAACTCCAATCTAGAATCTGAAAATGTTCCGAGAACTTTTAAGGTTTTTTTTTAATCTATTTTGAATAAAAATTTTTGAAATTTCAAACTCAAGTCTAAATTATTGTTTAAGTTGATTCCGCAGCTCTTTCTTTTTTGTAGATTTTTATTAATAATTAAACTATTTAAAGAATCTTTTTAATTCTAATTGTAGGACGGAATTTTGGTTCGCAATTTCAGGAAGAGGTGTTCCTTTGAGGAAATGAGAAATGTCAGACTTTCGAATCAACAAATTGTAGCTGAATTGGACGTAAAGTATTTAAATTCGACGTATATTTCTATGTATTAATGTAGGAAAGGTGTAATTCGACAAAGTTCTGAATCTCCTCCACACAATCGCTATCAATAAGAGTGATTCCAACTAACACCTGCCTCTGACACACGAAGCTCAAACCAAACTCATTTGACTTTTTTCATTTTTTTATTTTACGAAATCAATTTGTGTGAAATGCGATGACAGAACCTCCTCCGTTTGATGCAAGAATAGGTTTGGATGAAGATTATTCAGACAAGTTTAAAGAGTTATTTGCAATCAGTTACGGAATCAAATTCATGTTTTTAATATTAAGCCACAACATACTCAATATAAATAAATGTAATAAATTTATTTATATTGAGTATGTTGTGGCTTAAATATAGTAAGAATTCCAGAAGAGAAGAAATTCGAAAGAAATATGGTGTAAATTCATGTTTTTATTCCAATATCATTGCTTTTCCATAATTACACATTTACTCAAATTTCAATGAAAGAATTGTAAATACTTAAGATTTTTGTGTTTTGTCTTTCTCCACACTAGGAATGAGTTTCGGTCCAAGGAATAGGAACATGTTTATTCATTAAACTTGTATGGAAAGACACGAGGATATGGTCACTAGTAGTTGCTTTAAGTAGAGTCGATCGGTGCTTATAATTATTTATCATATGACGTAACTGGAATGGTCATCTAA
>JAFIDM010000006.1:21724507-21737881 GCA_023159025.1 Thereuonema tuberculata
ATTTTCTTTTCAATTTGTCTTCTACGCACGTTAAATTTGTCTATTATTATTTCAATAAGAATAGCACTTCTAACAACCGTCAAGTTATACACTTATTAAAAAATTTAACAATTTCAGGTATTTATTCTTTCCTATTTAGTAAAATATTATGAAGTTTCTTTCGCTCAAATATTAGATAATTCTAACTCAGTGACTAAAGAAACCCATTGTTCTCTTTAATTCAAAAGATGGATTTATAAACATATGTTATTTATTATAAACCAGATACATGTATCGGATGTTTACGTACATTTTCAAATCTGATGAATACAAATTAAAAACAATCAACAAAATAATAGATATCAGACATTTCCAATAAAGTTAAAAAAATGCACATTTTATAATAATTAAATACACAATAAATTAGTAACATCTGGAATCTTACGTTTTTATTGACTAATTGTTCCCTATATTTTTGAAATAACAATGCCTCTTATTTTCAATCTGTAATAATAAACATTTTTTTTCTAAAGAAAATTTGATGTTCAAAGGAAGCGTTGTTTTTAAAGAAATTTCATAATAATTTACTAAATAGGAAAGAAGAAATTCCTGAAATTGTTAAGTTTTTTTTAACAAGTGTATAATATGATGGTTGTTAGAAATGCTATTCTTATTCAAATAATAGTTCAGAATGCTTGTAATGCTGAATTCTATATTGCATTATGTAAATTTATCATGTTTAAAGATTATTTATGAACAGAAATGGCTTTTTCCTGTGTAATTCTTCTTATTTCTTAGGCATGAAATGTCTCAGATGTTAAAAATAAGTTGAAGGTTGATCCTATTAGACAACATAAGATGCCAAGTAGAGAAAAATTGTCACTGAAACCGAACATTACTAGGTTTGTACTTCATATTAAGTTATACAAGATCATTAATCTGTAACCTCAGCGCACTGGGTTATGGGCGTTGAAACATTATTACATTTGTTATTCAACGTCATTTTACAATTCCATAATTCACTGCGTTGAAGTTGTAACAAACGTTGAGAAGGAAGCCTATGGTGATAGTTCATACCATGAATGGCGTGGTAGGACGTCAGCACAAGCTGTACATACCTCTTGTTTTCACTGCATCAGTGACTATATTGTGTATTTCTGACAGTACCTTATCAATGAGCTTACATTGTACCACGGTATTTTCAGCTGAAAAGCAGACTTTACTACCAAAACAATTCCAAACGTCATTTGGTACCATAACAGCGCAGCTACTACAGGCCATGGGAATACGGAATATTTCACAGCGTTACATTTTTAAAAAGTGAGAAGGGCTATTTCTGAAGGATTTGTGAAGGATTCTGAAGGATTTGTTTCAGCGACAATTTTCTTTACTTGACATCTAACCTTGCACAGTAGGAGCTACCCTCAACTTATTTTTAATATCTGAGATGTCAACTATCAGACCTGCCTGACTCTTACAGGCAACGACCCTTAAGCCCTGAAAATGTCTTACAATCATACGAAACATGTATTAAGAATAAGAACTGCAATTTCTATTTCGACTGGATATTGTTCCTGAAAGATAATGTAGTTCTTTTTTTTTCTTAAAAGTTTTAGCTGCATTTAAAAATTCGACGGAAAACTTTCAGTCAATTTTATAAACCATTTAAATTAGATAACTGACTTTTCGATTCATAATCAGATTATAATCACTATGTAAGATTTTGAAACATCTAATCTTTCTGACATAAAAAGTTTAAACACACTAAAAATTATTAAAAAGATTTTAAAAAACACTAAAAAATAGTAGCGGTTTCGCAATAGCCAACGCTATGCTTTCTCGTTACAAATCATAATGGCTCCATACTTCCCAGTCACCCCCTATTCTTTTAACGTTACGATATTAATTGTCACCTGTTTGAGGCTTCACTTTTATATATTTAAAGTATGGAGCCATTATGATTTATAATAAAAAAACATAGCTTTGGCTATTGCGAAACCAATAGTATTTTGTAGTGTTTTTAATATCTTTTTAATAATTTTTAGTGTGTTTAAGCTTTTTATGTCATGAGCTGTTACGCACGTATGTTTTTATTGATCTAATCTTTCTTATAAACATCCTTTGAGAGGAGTTGTTTATTCTGGTTTAATAATCTGTAAAAATGCTTTGAAGTTGAATTAAATGAAATCTTTTTCGGAATCTTCTAAAACTGGTTCCTCTGTGACTCCATATTGAATGAATTACGTTTCCAAGTTATTTTCCCAACCTATAACTGGCCGAAGCCTCTCCCGGAGACACTGCCTAAGACACTAGGCGGAGGGATTGTGTTTGAAACCAGTGATTTATTCTGGAAGGATTTGGACCTTCGAGTCAGATGAAAGATGATCTTTCTCCACCCCCTTTGAATCAACGTGACAATGATTGTGTGGAGGAAAGCGTTATAATTTCTGTCTCAAACTGGGTCTAAAGATATATGGTGACACTTCAGGAATATCTTGCTTTGAGTTCATGCTCACCTGTTGCATGAACAGTCACCTGGACGTGAACAACACTTTTCCGCTCATTCGTGGGATGCAAATAAATTCAAGTATTCTTTTATCAAAAAATCAATTTAGGGAACTTCCAGTTGAAGAAAAAAAAATCAGAAGATTTCCTAGACTTAGGATTCAAGCTTTGGAAAAGATGGAAAAAGTCTTAACAGAAGATAAAAATCTTATTAAAAAACCTCTACTGACAAAAACAGCTCCCTCCAGAGAGAAGTTCTAGAATAAAAACCACTAGAATACAACTATCCTGAACACATTCCCAGTTTGCGTCTTGATGGGAAAAAGCTCTGCAGCTGTGGACATCTCAAAATAGGGAACTAAGCATTCCGAGTCGGGAGAATTAGAAAGCAATTCGCTAACTTCAAAACAACCATTCCTGAAACCATTAAGAGGTACCAAGATTTTGGGAATTCAATGCAGAAGCACCGATAAAACTCCACTTCTGAAAACGGATAGGATCTAGTGTTTGTTACCTACTCTAACAAAAGAAATAGGTCGTGATGGATGGAAGGGTTCCCAGGCTTGTTGATGGACTTACCAACTAAACTGTCACTAAAACCTCCGAAGTTGTCTAAGTTTCGTGAATCAAAGGACAAAGCCGGCACACCTGCTGATTTCAATTCAAAATTTAATAAAACGTAAGTACAACCCAGGTTTCGGTTATAAGTCTAACCATCTTCAAGTACTTCCTCGGTTCTTGAAGATGGTTAGACTTATAAACTTATACCTGGGTTATACTTACGTTTTATTAAATTTTGAATTAAATTCAGCAGTTGTGCCGGCTTTGTCGTTTGATTACCGCACGTAAATCTCAACGCATTTGTCTATGTTTCTTTTAAACTTCTCAAAGCATTGGGCTATAAGAAGTTCCTTCAATTCAAAAATTCAAAATTTGTACGGCGAAGAGCTAAAGAGTAGACCGTCATGGGTAAAACAGTGAAAGGCAAGGAGTACTTAGGGCAAATGGAACTTGTCTTCAACATTAAGTAATGCTTAACGTGTCTTAAAAACTGCATTAAATTGAATAAGAAATCACCAACACACCAAACGTTGTTAAAAAATTTTGTAATAAAAGTCTAAAAATACCTTATGGACCAAGGAGAGCTTTCGGAACAAGGGAACCGCATAAGGTTCGCGAAAGCTCTCCTTCGTCCATAATGTATTACAAATTTTTTTAACAAATTTTGGTGTTTTGGTAATTTCTTATTCAATTTAAAGTATTCAAGATTCTGGAGAGGCAGAAAAAAAAAGAGCAGCTTCGATTTCCCTCTGTAAGATCGTCGCAACTGAGGTATCGTCTTAACCCTCATTCAAGAATCTTAGTCATCAAGAGAAGAGAGGTAAAGTTTCCTATAATTCATATGAAAATGTTCGAAACTGCATTTTTGTCAAGAAGGAACTGAATGCTTCTTGAGTGAGATTTGGCAGTGGTAAGGCTGAATTATCATAAGTCAGATGGAGCTAATTTTACGTTCTACACATCGATATTAGGAATACCTAGCACTTCTCCTTCTGACGAACTAGAAGGGCTACAAAATTCCTTTGAGGGTCATAGACTCCAGATCATTATGTGCTAAAGCTCTACATGGGGCAGCTCCAAAGTAAATCAAAGGGATAAGTAGATCAAAGATAAGTTGTTCATCATATAATCTCCAATGATTTGGTAATACTTAAAACCAACCTTGTAATACAAAGACGAAAAGAGGTCACTGACAACACTTAGTCCTACATCAGCGCAAAAATAATTCTTGGCAAAAAGCTGATGAAAATCTCTCATTCTAATTACCGATATATGTATCGATAATATATATATCGTTTATATAGATCGTTTATATATGCACTTACATTAATTGATAAATTAACAACTTACATCACAATTCCAGGAATATCAATTGGGATATTGTTTTAAATTAGGGCTAAAATAAAACCGTTAGCAAATCACATCTTGGTAATATTGAATTGGCATCTATCGAACTTCAAGATCCATCATTCATTCATAAAAGCAATTCTTTGTTCTAAGATAAGGAGGTCCTTCCAAAGGAATTATCTCTTAGGAGAGAGAACAAATGAAATCAAGAGCGAAGAAAACCAATGGTGTCCAATTTACTAAAAAGACACTCAGTAACTTTAATAGGGCACTTAGGAAGGCTAATCATGATTCTGAAATCGAAAATGTTTCTGAAAGAACAAAACTTCATCCATCGCTTGCTATCCAAGGACCTTATTAATAAAGTCGACACTTTTTAAGAAAGCTCATTGATACTAATAGTAAAAAAATACTATTAAAGTTTTCCACACTCGACTGGGATTGGTCAGGTCGAAGAACACTGCCAGCAATTCCTAATAATCTTAATTACAGGGCTTCAAAGAAAACATTCGTTTTGCTACTGCCAGTCTAACAATAAAGTATTATGGACGATTCAGTCGTTGGGTGTCTGTAAATCACCTGGTCTTTCCCAAATTAATACAACAAGGAAAAGAACACTTTACACCTGTTCTTTGAAGACTTAACAGAGCAGAAATGGTATCACTTGCATAAAACAAGTAAATGTAGTCTTTATTCAAAACTTGGATGTCCTCCAAAGCTCGGTTCAAGGACTTCAGACCAATTTGTTTAACATCATTTCTGTTAAAAATTTATGGAATAATAGGATAAATTAGAGCCATTTTCTCATTGAGAAAACTTTACATTTTAATCAATAAGACAAAAAACAAAGGAAATCAAGGAAATCTAGTGACACGTAAAGAGACGCCAATAAAACATCAAAAAATTGTCTTAAGTATTGCATTTCTTGACACTGAAGACATTTGATAAAGAGCTACTGGAAATCACGGAGTTAAAAAGACCATCTGCAGATGAGTAAACTCTGGATAGGCAGATCTAAGCAATAATACTCAACAATGTCAAATATTTGTGCCAATTGTATGGAGTTTATCTCCCCATTACATGTGGAACAAGGTGTTGATTTCTTGCAAGATGTAACGACGAACCATGGCTTTTATATTCAGAGGTATGAAGACGGTATTATCGTACTCATTAAGGAAAAAATGGCAACTTCATGTTACAGCTATGGATTATTAGAGAAAGATGGTTTAAAATGAAAAGCCTTAGAATAAACCCACCAAACAGCTTTAATACTTTTCACATCCAAAAGAAAATGTAGAGGACTTGCGTCTCTCATAATGAAAGATGTACAAGTGACTGACAAATATTGGGCTTAACCCTAGATGCTAAATAAACCTGGAATTCGCATTTGTAAAATGTCAACAACAAATGAAAAAAAAAAAAGAATATTTAGAAAAACATATGTAGTTACACACGTGTAGTTACTGATCAATATACAGGGTGTTCATTTTATCTGAAGACATTGAAATATCCCGAAAATTACAAATCGGATCAAAAAACTTTATAATTAAAATTTGTTCGTCTCGGAGGGGGACATCCAATGATACCAAACTCGACCCCCCCCACTCCCTATGAGGTGAGGGGTTGGGAAGAAAAATGTAAATAGGAAACCCCCTTTTTTATTGCAAATTCGGATTCTCCAGAAAATGTCACATTGATTTGATGTACTGTACGTCGGGGTTACTCGCAGATGGCGCTGTAATCGACAAAAATCAAAATGGGTAAAACATCGTTGAAAATTGGGAATAACTCAAGAAATAAAAAAATCATATAAAATCAGAGAAATAGAAATATTATTTCTTATATTGTTTTAATATTATTCACTTCTATTTCACTTGGAAATGCAGTAAAAATTGCTGCGAAACATTTTGTATATAATATTAAAGAAATTTAATTAACCCTCTTATGAAGTTCAGAAATTATAAATGCTGTTATCGTAAATAAATACCTCAAACTTTCTTTTTTTATAAGCTAGTCGGTTTGGTAACCAAAATGGATAACATTAAATTACATTAAATTATTACATGCAAGGAGAAACGATGTTTATCTAAAGACTGGACTTTTCGACAGATAGTAGATCTATGTAATGTTAATTTTAGTTGCTATTTTAACAGTATTAGGCTAAATTTAAACAGTAGTGAAGAATTCCACATCCCGACGCTGCGCTGAAGAAGAGCCATGTCCGAAGATCACGGTAGAACTATTTGAATAGAAACTGAATTTTTTTTTTATTTAGTGTTCACCAGTCCTATTAGGTATACCCTATAATGTATACCTGTGTTATAGGTTCTGATCGTTTGTTATATTAGATTAATTCAAGATAAATAAAATTAGAAATTTATTATTATTTTCTCATCAATTACATTGCTGATTATTTGTTTTTTAATATAGCTGATATTTTTACAACTTTTTATTTCATAGTTTTCCCAATTAATTTAACTAAATAACTTATATTTTATATAATTATCTAGTCTTTGACCATAATTATTATTTAATTTTGAAATTTTAAAAATTTTAAGCCAATTTTTTCTAGTTCCTATATTTTCATTATAATTTTCTTTTGCTCTTTTAACTTGATAAATATTTTTCAGTTTAGTTTTATAAATAATTTTTTCTTTTATAGTTAAAATTTTGAATTTTTTTTTTCTTTCTCTTTGATCTTGTATTGTTTTATTTTTAAAGTTTATATAAATATTATCTAATATTTTAAAAGTTAATTTATTGATGTTTTTAATTTGATGTTTATTCAAAAATATCCAGCATTCAAGTCCATAATTTAGAACAAAGACTTAAATATTATTAATTTTTGCTTAAAAGGAAATAAATATTTAATTTGATAAAAAAGGTATGTGTATGTATGTAATTTCTTTACAACAAAATTAGTGTACTTCCCATCAGTGGCGTATATAGAATGTATTTTCGGGGAGGGGGGAATAATGTAAGGTTAAGTTAAGTAATTTTAAGTAGACACCCCATGGAAACCTATCTGTTCAACAAAAAAAAAAAAAAAAAAAAAACCATTGGGGGGCTTCCCTTTTTTTGTGGGGGGGGGGGGGGGGCCCCTCGGCCCCCCCCCCCTTATATACGCCCCTGCTTCTCATGTTAATTTATTATCCACAAATATGCCCAAGTACTTCTGTTGATACACAAATTCAATTTTATTACAGGTACACATACTATTATTTAAATTATTTTGATTTAAATTAATACAATTGTTATTGTGGAGTATGAAATATAAATCATTATTTATTATTTTATTTTTATTTTTGATTAACATAACTTTCGTCTTTTTACCATTTATAACCATGTTATTATTTACTGCCCACTTTGTTACATCATTTAAATCATGTTGAAGATAATTATATGCATTTGTTTGAGTTTTATTACTACCAAGTAGTAGAACGTCGTCGGCATATATGTATATATTAGAATACTTCACACTGTTATTTATAGAATTCATATATAATATAAAGAGTAAGGGTCCCAAGTTAGATCCCTGAGGTACACCAGAATGAATATTATATAGATTACTTAATAAGTTGTTAATTTTTATTCGACATTTTCTGTTTTGTAAATAGTTTTTTAAAACATTTTATATATTTCCTCTTATACCCATTTTATTTAACTTTTTTAATAATAATTTGTAGTTAATGCTATCAAAAGCCTTTTTGAAATCAATGAATGCTATGTAAATTGTTTTCCCATAAATTTAAATTTTCATTTATACCAGTACAGTAACTGCTTTTAGGTTTTGAATCAGTCGAAGCAATAATGGTTCTGAGCACAGAAGGAAAAGTACTTTTACTCGAATAATACAACCGCTCATACAGTTCAGAAGATTAGAACTCAGCCTTGCGTTTAGTGAAGCAAGGTTTTAGCCGTTTCGGAAGCACGCACCAAGTAATTCATCCAAAAATTCCAGTCGGACATGAACTGAGCTTCAAGGGATGGTCACGAATCGTACCAACAAACGAGAATCAGGGATGCAAACGTTACTCCTTGAAAAGGAACTCTTTATGTTCCTAAATAGTGTTTGGTGGTTAGTGTGTTTCAACATCTCCTCAGGTAGCGTAAGATCAGGGGAATGGGAACGATACGGAAATTCTATGACGACAAGGCCATGAATATTTTCATGGAGAAACTGCTACAGCTGTACGGCAGGTAAACACTTTTCGTTCTCGTCCGTATGAACGGTTGTAATACTTTTTCTTCTGAGCTCAGAACAACTGATATCTGTTACAAATAGATCCTGGCGTGCCCTATTATTGCGTGAGATGTAGAATGTTTCACTGACGAATACTGTAGGAAGCCTGTGTTCAGAAAGAAGGATAAGAAGGGACTATTTCTAAAGTGGATATTAAAGCACTCGTTGGATATTTCCTGTAACATCCAAAATAACTTGGAATTGCTTCTCTAGGACATCAATGAAAAAAGATCTTCTCACAAGAAAAGATCGGAATGGATATTTATTGAAACAGTATCTGGTTCAAGTGGCTGTGCTTGGGACCATAAGTGACAGAATTGAAACATCAGTCTTATTGTATAGGATTAGGACACAGCAAGTTAATGATGAATCAATCAAATCTACAATTAACTCTTTGGCTTCGTAATAGATACGGATGGTGACAGGTTTTATTATTGTAACCTCATCCAAACATCATAGAGGCCTTTTTAAAAGTGAATCCAATGAAGAGAAAGAAAGCTAAAGCGTCTGAATCAAAACATCTGTTCTTTGAAGTTTCAGTCTCATTTAGACTCACTAACCTCAAAGGAAAAATACTAGAAAAAAAAAATACTAACTCTTAAACCTTATTTCTATTCTCTTCTTTTTACAACAACAACAACAGGTTGGAATAAAAACTATATTTTATCCACTTCAAGAAATGCAAGGAATTAGGATCTAAAACAGAAGAACATTTCAACTGATTCAATTTGAAACCAATTCAAAATTGACAACAAACTGAAACAAAAAGTTTATTGTTTTGAATTGACAAAGAAACACTGTTAATAAAGGAAAGATATCTATATATACTGGACGTAAAATTTAAGAGGAAAAATAAAAATAAAACTCACACAATTAACGATTTATTTGAGCTATTTTTGGAACCACGAATCCATCAGTTGGATTCGACCAGTACTCAATGGAATCAAAAGAAACATAAACAAAAGACAAATAAACAGTATTTTGACCCTTCAGTTAAAAAAACAACAACATCAAAATACAAATTAAGAATAAAAAGGACAGTAAATCAATCAGCACAGCGCTTAATTGTGTGCGTTTTTATCTTTATTTTTCCTCATTAACTTCTGACGCACAGTAAATTTTGCCATTTTGAAAATTTATTATTACCCTGTACAAAAACTGAGTGTTTTTATAGTAAGAAAAATACGGAAAAGAGATGTAACGGAAAACGACAATTAAAAAATCACTTTTATGTTTCTCTACCAACGTTCAATATCTATTTTTATTCTGAATTTTTATTAGAATAATTTTTAATATTTTTAATTTAACACATTGACCTTTTTTTATGATCTTGTAAAACAAGTCTAAATATATATAAAAAAATATATTGAATCATTTTAAAATTTATATATTAATTATTTATTAAAAAAAAAAAACATACCCTCTGATCCATAAATCTTTCATCACCGAATGCTTTCTTTAAGTGGGGATAGTTTTCTATCGTTCGCAAAAAGAAAAGGAGAATCAGAAGAAATGGAGAAGTGGAAAGAGGGAATGAATGGCCAAAACAAAATGGATCAGAGTATTTCATCAGAGAATAACTTTTCATCCATTTCTTTTAAAGAGATATTTCATCGGGAAAACACTTCTGTTCTGTCCATTTCAATGGTTACAAATAGATCTTTTTCTTTTCTTTTTTTGATTAAGAATTTTTCCTGAAATCAAACACAAGTTTGCAATAAAACAGAGAATTAAACAGAAAACAAACCAAGTTATTCTTTAGTAAAACTTGGAATCAATCCATTGATGAAAACGTCTTTCAATAATAAATTAATTCCGTTGGAGAAAAGCCAGTCATGGGTCGATGAATTAATACTGAGTTGTTCGAAGGAGGATTTCAAACACTTTCAATGTTATTTTAAGAAAGAAATTCAGAGTATTCTCAAGAAAAATATTGAAAATATTAAAATTTTTAATTTTATTTAACTTCAGAACTACTTTAACACAAAATAGGAACTTCAATATTTCTCTATTACAAAAAAATAAAAAAAAAATAAAAGAAGAATTCTTCGAAAGTAAAACAAATACAGTAAAACCCCGTTATTACGCTCCCGCTTATAGCACTATCGCGTTCTTTACGCTCCTTTTATACGGTCCCTGGAATTTTCTATATATCTCTGTATACTTTTACCCTCTTATAACGCTTCAAATCCCGATTGTAGCGCTTTTTTATATCGGAAATTTTGTATCGAAAAGAAATGTAAGGCTATAAAGATTCTTTTTTTTCCCCTGGTAGGAGGGAATCTTTGAACTCTGAAGTTGCGGGTCTGTGATACAGTTGTGCAAAATGTCGAAGCGGAAATCCCTTTCTATAAGTGAAAAATTGCAAATTCTCCGTAAGTACGACGAGAATTCTACAGAAGTCAGAAGGATTTCGCAGAATCTCTAGGAATTCCCTCGTCCAGTCGGCGAACAATAACGAAAAACAGGGATGCAATTACCGATGCAGCGAAGGGCTGTTGCAAACGTAAAAAAGTAGTGTGCACTAAATCTGCTCCGAAAATATATTAGTATTGTTCCTAATTGTGTATCAATTGACGTTAATAGTTACCTGAACCGCATTGCAAATGTCATAATTCATAACAGTAGCACACACACACACACGGCAAACCACAATCAAAGATCTTTTTAATAGGAAATAACCTCATATTTGCAGTACATATATTGCAGAATCATGTATGATGCCTGTAAAATGATGTCCAAATCTTTCCCCATCTCATAAATCATTTCCCGTCTATAGCGCTATCCCGCTTATTACGCTGTAGGTCATGGTCCCTTGACGAGTGTAATAACGGGGTTTTACTGTATCACTTACTTCGCTCAACTATTATGATAGGTTTCCAGAAATTATAAAATTTTTGGTTTAAAAGATATTACAAAAGATTTTTAAAAAAGTTTCTAAGTTCAAAAGTTTTTAAAAAAAGATAAACCTTATTTTTAATTGTTTATTGAACTTTTTTTTTTATGACTACATAAAATATCTGCCATTGTAGAAGAAATGTTCCTGCAATCAAGCAATGCTTTTAAGTTTCCTAATTTAAAAATAAATAAAAAATAAAAATAAATAAAATAAATAAATAAAAATAATTTCGGTGAATTTCAAACAGTAATCGCAAGCTAAGACAAAGAGATTTTTACTGTTATTTAATTGTAGGGTGCAAACAATCTCAAAAACATGCCAGTTTTTAGATTTTGTTTTTTTAATTTGTGAAACCTACAATTCACAGAAAGGCTGGTGTGTATTTGCTTGGATATTTCGATAGAACTGTTACTAAGTTATCAGTTTTTTTTTGTTTGAATCCCAAGAGTTACAACAACTCACTGAACTTCCTGTGGCCTGGAGATTTGAAGATAAAAATCTGACATCAGGTCTTAATCCGGTTTTAAGTGGCCACTGACTGAATGAAAAGTAGTGGTAGTAAAACAGCGCCTGTCTAAAGTGAATGGACTACGGCTGTCTACTCAGATTGCATTGGATGGCGTAGTTTAGTGTGTGTTTAGAACAGGTTTTTTTACCCTTTCTACATGTTACTAATAATACAAGGAGAAGACGAGTATTTCCTCTTAAATAACTACAAACATCTCAACAAAGCAAATACAAGGAGGAAAATATTCTTTGGAACTATTTTCTAACAATGGGGTTAAATTTATAAGAGATAATGAAAACAAAACAAAATAAACAGTTGAAATGTTTCGTAAAACAGCAAAAACGAATTATTTTCTGTTTATTTCTTTTCAAATTCAGAAAACAGTTGAATTTAAAAACACTTGAACAAAGGTCAGTGTGGAAATAAAGGATTTTTTTTTTCTTGACAAAACTTTATTTTTCAGTTTGTGATAATTCCATCCTATCTTATGATTTCCCAAAGAACAATCAATAGTTTGAGGACAGATTAACTTCATTTGTCTCATCTAAAGTAAGAAAAGTCTTAACAAATAATACCTACATTGAATTATTAAAATACAAGTAAAATTACACCAAAAATAAAGACATCAAATCAGAAGAACAGAATTTAATTGGGATATAAATAAATATATAACGAAGTTAAAAATCAAAAGATCAAAGTGCTAAATGCTAAAAAGCACATTGATTTATGATTGGCTTCCCATCATCAATTGATATTTGATAGGAAAATAAAAATACAGATATTTGTCTATTACATTAGTAAAAATCAATCGATAGAAATACTTAGCAAAGAAACAAATCAGATATATTAGAAAAAAAAGTTCTTCTAAATGCGATTAACCAAAACTCCATTCTAAACAAAGATCATCTTCAGTCTTGAATCCAAGGTTAAACATTATCTTTTAGAAATATTAAAAAAAATTATTGTCACAAATTCCTTCATTCCTTATTTATCCTCAGCATTCTTCAATTTTAAATCCAAACCTTTTTTATAAATAAAAAGTCAACATTTTCCATTTTCCTTCACAATTTCATTTTTATTTGATTTCAGATATTTCTTTAAAAGCTATTTAGAAACCTCAAGTGAACACTTGAGTAAATTATCATTGATTAGATAAAGATTAAAATAAAATATAGAAATTTACTCAAATGAAAGTGAGTCGATTTCTGAAATACTTTAGGTATCTATGTGCGAGATTAGTGCGAGCCTAGATCGCACGCATAATTTCAAGCTCCGTAAAAAAATTAGAAGAAACAACAAAAGTAAGTTATCTAGATTACAGATATATTACAA
>JAFIDM010000006.1:21758072-21771826 GCA_023159025.1 Thereuonema tuberculata
CCAAAAGACGAAAACAGATTCCTCCGCAAAATGTCTCAACGAAATTTTTCCTGACCAAGAAAACAGCAGAAATGCAAGACGTAATTACAACTTCACGATCTTCTTCTCAAAATATGAAAAATAAACGGAAAAAAGAAGATTACAATTGGAAACGTGTCGTAAGTGGTAAAAGCTAAGAAGAAAATTTAAGTTAGATTTTACAGTGTTTTGTTTTGCACCAGGTCATACCATGTCGGATATCAAAAGCAAGATGACAGTTTGGATGTGTTTATGTGCGATGGTTGATTGAAGCTCTGATGAAGACTGAAAGAACTGTACATTCTAGGTAGGCTACAAAGTATTGTTGCTTCGTTGTTGGTTTCACTTTACTGTGATTTTGTTTACATTCACTATTAATCATTTGTCTTTCACATTACGTACGATTTTAATCATTAAAGTTTTGTAGTGAAATTAGTTATCTAATGTCACGAAATTACCTGTGCGTACATTGAATTTATTAACACAGACAATTCAGACTGTTCGTAGAATAACAGAATATTACACCAGTACAAAGTACGATCTAAACACGTGGTGTCTTACTCGTTGTTGGCCTTTCAATCTTCATTTGGAATGTTGACTTTATAATAAATATACTTTACATTAGCCTAAATATTAAAATTTTAAATTTGGTAATGAACCCATTAGGCACCCCCCACCCCCTGATAAAACCACAAATCGCTCACTGTATGAATCCATTGTTTAGTCATATTTCTTTTGTTATTTAAATGAATTCTAGCCGGCTACTATCGCTTCGCTCCAGAAAACTTGCATTAATTATTCAAAAAGCCAAATGGCATCAAGTAAATTATAACCGCATCGTATGTTTATCGCCGTATAAATCTCCTTATAGAATTATGAGATAACTCCTGAGTTAACCGTGGTCCGCGCCTGTAAAAAAATCTCCTGAACTGTACTCATTGCCTATTCCACGGCAACGAACCACATCTATCGGCAGGTTCGAGCATTATTTCATTCAGATTTGTGGTGCAATCCCACAAAAAGTACTTGATCGACCGGGATGAAAAGCAGCCTACGGCGTACTCCGTGTCCTCCACGCAAAATTTTATGCTAATCCGTTGCGCCGTTGAGGCATGATTGAATGACAAACAGATTTTCACTATTATGTAGTAGTTAGGAATCTTCACTTCTCAACAATTGAGAATTCTTTGTATTTAAATCTATGATTTATAATTTACTCTCTCTTACTTAGATTCTATCTCAGCACAAAATAAGAATAATTATATTGTGGGTTTGATTTTCGGAAACAAATCCTTTCTTCTTCAAGTGTGAGATCTCCGATGGAAATCTCCAGAGCATTCTATGGAACTCAGGAGTTCCCGTTGAATACTGAAGTGGTTTCCTATTGCCGTCCTCAGGATGAAAATGACGTCAGATCCGAAGAGAAAGTGAAGAAAAGGATGACAAACACAGGAAAGGAAATTCATGCCGATGCTGGGATTCGAACCCAGATTCCGACACATCTGCCTTATGGGAGGCCGCCGTCTAAAACCACTAGGCCATGCCGGAACGGTTACAAGAGAAGCAAAATATTAGATTAAAATATATTTTAAAATTTCAGCGACATTTCTCAATTTTTAATTTCTATGGAAAAACAACACAACAGGTGAGATTACCTATAAATCACTGCACAGATAGAAAAATGATTCCAGTTTAAATTCTGTAGGGAGATAAATTTCTTTATATTTTATTATTTTTAACATTTTGTTTCTATATTAATTTTCTTTAATTATTAATTATACTGATTTTGTAACTCGAGATCCCTAGATGTAAAATTTATATAAAAACCGGGGAATATATGACTTCCCACCCCTTTCTGCCCTTCTCCACACCCCTATCACTTCAAACCTTCCCCAGTTGGTAAAAAAATCACGTGATCATTACAAATTAATGTTCCATTGTTATTTTTCAAGCCCGAAAACCCTGCAGAAGTATCCTTCAACAAAGTTTGCTATCACAACTCCCCTACTTACACTCGTTGGAGTTCGAGATCGAAAATTCAAATAGCATTTTTTCCATTTTAACAAAGAACACTCATGTGAAAAATCGTGTTTCCAACTAAACGTACCCTTCAAGAAATTGCTTCCCCCCCCCCCCCCCGCCCTTAGGGGTGGTTGATCAAAATCCTGATAGTTTACATTTTCCAAGTACAACCTAAGGAAGAACTCTGCCAAATTTCAGTTTCCTGGCTGTTTGGGAAAGAGGAGAATTAGTGACAAGTCAGTCTGTGGGGGTTTCGCATTTTTATATACAGATATAATTTATTACCTTTTCATCTTCCTAGCTTTAGAGCCACAAAAATTCTTAATTAGATCTTTTATATCTAAAGTATCCATAATATCATTTTCTATTGACATTATTGATAAATCGGTAAGACGTTCTTGGGACTACAGTTGATCACTTCGGCATTACACACATTGGGGTGGTGAGACACAGGGTGTGGCTTAAAAGTTTCATGTGGATCACATACACCGCATCACTCATCAATTGTTGAGTTTATTGTTCATTTTTAAAAGCTTTTCTGTTTATTTTAAGTCGATAATCTACATAGTAAAGTTTTACTTCATGAATAAAAGGATTGTATAAAAATTTACTACATTTATCATCTTATTACTGCGTCTCTCCTGATCAGGTGCCTTTGTGTGGGACACAACCCGTCTATTTCTTTATTCAGCTAATTTGTTTTAAAACACGAATTTCAGACATTAGATTTCAGTTTTGTTTTTTCAAAGAAACCTTTTAATTTTCCTTCAATCTGTTGAAAAAAATATTAACTAATAATAAAAAAATAAAAGTAAATAAAGATTTTTGCGCCTTTTATGAATTCAAGAAGTAAAAACCGTTCGACGAGAATTAAGAAGTACTTGTGGGACATCGTCCTGGGAGCCTGTTTTGGAGAATTATCTCGGTTTTGATTGAGCTGCTAAAGAGTTAAAAAAAACAGGATCATTTAAGATTCTATTTACCAAAAGTTTACCACAAGAATATTTCAGATTAATAATAAATTCCCCATTGGAGCCAAATGGATTAGTCGTTAATCTTGGACTAAATCTTCAACAATCAGTTTAAAATGTAAACTACATTTAATATCATAACAGCAAATTTTCGAGAAGAAAACGTCTTCTCTTTTTCAAGCCTTAAATAACAGTTAGTTGTTATTGAAAACTTATTGTTATTTAAGGCTTGAAAAAGAGAAGATGTTTTCTTCTCGAAAATTTGCTTTTTTGATATTAAATGTAATTTACATTTTAATTTGGAGTGATGTTGGAGATATTTAATGGTAGAGGCTATAGAAGAAAGGATCTATTAAGGAAATATAAGAACTTTATTATCAAGATAAACTGATTGTTATATAAATCATGTCAATGACATTAACGAAAAAGATTAAATTTTAGTAAATGATTCAATAAATCTCTTGAGTTGATTTATTTTAAATCTGTTTCTTTCAAGCGGAGGTAATCAGAAGAATTTCTGCGTAAAATCGAATTTTTGTTTTTGATGAGATTTCTTGTCTCTACCCCAAATAAATCTGATTTCTTTGGATTTGTTATTGAATCATTTTCGAATGGTTTTACAAGAAGACAGTAACTCCTATTTCTCAGAAAATACCGTTAACGATATTAAAACAAACAAAGAGAAATATGCAAAAAAAAAAAATTAAAAAGAAATCAAATTCCTAATCTATATACAGTAGAACCTCATTATAACGGACCCTATTATAACGGACATCGCTTATAACGGACAGTTTTAAAAAAAATTGTAATAATAATAAAGGATGCTTATTTTTATCTGACCGGTTTTACATTTCCAACCTTATATGTTTGAAAATGTGTTTGCATATTATGAACACTTACGGCACCTCCATCAGTTATTAACTGAAGAAATAAGAAGCAAACAAACCCAACAGAAAATAAATTATTTTTTCAAACCAATGAATGTAAGCAATCAACATGAACCAGGACCTTCTTGTTCTAAAGATTAATGCAGTGTATACGTACACATCTTTTTCAATTCAGCCTACTATGTTGAAGGCTGTTTTTTTATTTTTTATATAATAAACACTTTTATAGCTAACTATTGTACTTTCAGTGATGTACACCGTGCTGCATTACACCGCTATAAGAATTATTTGTTATAAACCGGACTTTCATTAAAACGGACAACCTTCAGCCCCTATTAGTCCGTTGTAATGAGGTTCTACTGTAATATAATCAATACAATATCAATCGCAACAAGACATCTAAAACAATCAGTTAATAATAGTTCCAAGATGATGGTCACTTAGTACATAGATGTTTAGTATGCTGCAAATGGAAAAGAATACGGTCTTCGACATCTTTAAATCAGATACATTATTATTTAACATGGAATGTTTCACGACTGATGCGTCTGCCAAGGATTATCTAAATCTCAAACCAATGGAAAGGCAAAAATGGATCCGCCGCCTGGCCACAGAGATCACCTGATTTTTGCTTATCTCGATTTCTCCTTCAGGGAACACATCGAAAACCTCGTCGCTTTCGAGGAATCTTTGATTCGACGTTGTCATGCAATAATGTTGCTACTGGGACTGAACATAACAATGATGTCTATTCGTTTCGGTCTCTGTAAACGCCCTCTAGCCCTTTCATATGACGTCATACATTCATTTATGTCTCGTCTGGATGGTCCCGATCTACCATTAAAATCTGAGAGTTTTGCTGTCTATTAAAAAACTATCTTCAGAAACTCAAAAGCTTCTTTGTCAGAAAATTTTGGCTCTAAATAAAACAGCTGTGAATGGACATAACTTTAAAATAAATCTAGTCCTCCAATGCCAACCAGTCGATTTCTACTTGTAAAAACTAATTCACATCCTAGAATTATTAACTGAGTTACAGAAATACTTATTTCTGGGGCCTTAAGAAAAGTGGGCCCTAAACAGGAATCTAATCTGACTGTAGGTTGAATCTCATGAAGTCGATTACAAGAATTACCTACAAAACTAATCAAGAATTTGGACAAAAACATTTAACTACCAAATATATAAACTTATGTTGATTAATAATAAAGTGTAATTAAGTTTCAACAATCACTTATAGAATTAAGTTAGTAATTGAATATTTACGCTAAATCAAATAGGTTTATTTTTCAAATTTGTACATTATTGAAAGGTTGTTAAGTGAACTGTTGTAGAATTAACGCAAACAGAGCTGGCTTTTGAACATCTTTTGCTTTGGCAGATTTCCAGAGACCTTTTACCCAAATGTATTCTTTGTAGGAATAAAAAGAAGAAAATCATTTCTGCCTTTTACGCATTTTGTCATTTATTGATTGGAATAATGATTTTCAATTTGGAAGTTATAAAACTTATTCAACTATAAATACTCCCAACAAATTACAAACAACTTACAACTGGGTTGTTGTTCTTTTTTTTTAATTAAAAGAAATTTAAATAACAAATAATTACAATTTAATTGTGTTCTGTGGTTAATTATCAAGGTAAACATATTTCATATCATTTTCAAAATTAAATATCAAAATAAATATGACTTAAAATATTCAAATAATTAATTTTTTCGTAAATTTATTCCTTAAGAATTTCAAGTAAATTTAAAAGTTTCAAAAATTTTTTTTTAGGAAAATGTTTTTAAAACGCTGAAAAATTGTTTAAATTAACCCTCTTTCAAAATAGTCTTCAAATGATTCGATTATTTGTTATTGATCTCCAAGTATTTCACGATTTCGATCTCCAAAAATCGATAATAATGAAGTGCATTGTTATTCCTAATAAATAGTCTTTCTCTATTCATAATAATAATGATTCATTTTCCATTGGTCATCCTAACAAAGAAATCTCTTTGATCCTAACGCCTCAAGTAGTCATTGGATAGCGAATATTTTTAGTAGTTAGTTAACAATTAGTATGGATTATTTTTTTTCTTAATAAGGCTTTATTTGAAACAATTAAAAAATACTTCATTTTAAATCTTCTTAGAAGTTTCAGCTAAATACGTCATTGTCATATTTTTTTCAAACATTAACTTTGATCCAAAGGCAACCGTTTTCTAATCCGAATTCAAACTGGATTAAAAAGTAAATCTGAAACTTCATCCTTTTGCAGAATGGATCTATTTTAGACGATGGTTCCCATCGTTTCTTGCTCAAAGGAATAAAAACAATAATGAAAGGTGTGGAGAAGATTTGAATTTGCTATCGTAAGATAAAATGAAATAGAGATGGAACTGTTTGGACAGACTCTTCATTGAGTTCTTTCTGAGTTGAATTCTTGAAAAACTGCTCTTGATTTCAATCTCTTGTATCTCAGTTAGTATCTTAGGAGAAGTTGTTTGTGGGAGGATAATGGGATTGATTTCTCCAATTACACGGGATTTAAATCAAAAAAGGCGTTCACTGAACAAATAGAAAGTTAATGAGAAATAAAGGCGAACAAAAATGTATGAATATATTATGAAATTGCTAAAACAAAATTTGAAAAATAGTAGATTTTTTCAGACTGCCCTGTAATTTTTCTTTTCACTGGTTGTGATTGGATACAAACAACATCATATGACGAGTAATGGAGCTAAAAATAATAGAAAGATTTTAGTCTAAGATAGGAAAAACATTTGAAGAGATAAATAGAATTAACTGTTGAAATGATGGAAATCACTACAAGATCATAGCTGCCAATTCAAAGAGACTGGCTCAAATACAAAGTTTTCATTTTTATAGACAAGGAATGGAAGGAAATGAAGGATTAATAAATGGAATAAAACTTTAGAGAATTAGAATTACACAAAGTATGATATTGAGCAAAGATAGGGACGAACAATATTTGAAAAAAAACTTATATGCTCCGTTTAATAGGATTCGCACTGAACTAGCTGATTAGCTCTGGCTGAGGAGAGCCTAATAAGCTCGAAACGGCCGTCCCAGTGTATCAGCTCGACTCAAAAAGGCATTCTTATTTGAATTAGTGCTTTTCTTTTGGCCATTAGAGGGTTTGTTATTTATTTGTTTGTTTATTTTTATTTTATTTATTTATTTATTTATTTTTTTCCTTTTGTGGTCAAATACCTTTTGTGGTAGCCTGAGTGCTGCCCAAGGATTTGGATTCCATATTTTGTTCTTGTTTTTTATTTTCTTGATTTTAGTCTTTGAGGGGTCACAGTTTCTATCATGTATTCTTAATACTCCCCTCGTACGCCTTTTGAGTCCTGCACTAGCTGATTAGCTCTGGCTGAGAAGAGACTAATAAGCTTGAAACGGCTGTCCCAGAGAATTGAACACTTGTGCAAATAACGTCAGTGAATCACGCGATGCAAATGATTGCTGTAATGCCAGTGTTTGATGGAAAGATTGTGGTAAACTAATGTAGGGAACAACTAACAATTAGAAGCTTGTGCTTCTTGCTCTAGTTCCAAGCTAATGAGATCCATCTGCTGTCTAATAGATTAAGGAATAGAATAGTAAAAAGTAAGATAAACCAGAGTCAATGAATCTAAAATGAATTCACAATAAATGAATTAAAAGTTCAAGGGTCAGTTTTCGTCCGCCAGCCTCCAATGAATTGTCGTAACTCATTAAATAATGAATGAGACTAAGTGATATCGTAGGGATCTGTTTGTTCTTTGGCGATCATCAGTTACGAGTGGTCACCAGTGAACAACGGCGTCTCAGTGGTGACTCCAAAAATAAAAGGAGCAAATTCATAATAAAAGATAAAAATTTCTAATTTGCTACGAAAATTCATTTCAGGCCGCGGATAGTTTGCACATGAATTTATAGTTCCTTTTTTCAGTTTTGTAGATAGTACATGATTTACCTGAGACCATTGGTGACTAGGTGATGTTCGCCAAAGAGCAGGAAACAACGGCTGTTTTAAGATGAAAATACTTTGTCTCACCCATTGAAAATAACGAAATAATCGGAGAATCTGTTCGTTTGTTTAAGTTTTACTTATTCCCAAAATCTTTGCAGCTCGAATCTGGAATCGCAAGAAAACAGTTGTAATTATTCCTACTTTTGAAGCTCAGTCTATGTTGTATACCTCATTTCAAAAAACACGGTGTAGAAAGAATTTAATAATTCAATGTTTGTGAAAAAAAGCAAATTCCATTGATTCAATCATCTATAATAGAAAGGAGGATGTTTGTTTGTTCGCTTTACACTCCTAGATCCTTTCTGGATCAACCTTTGCAGAATTACTATTTAGGACCCAGAGGAAAAAACGGGCTACCTTGGAGCCTGGAACCACCCCAGGGGTTGAAAAGGGTTGAAATCTGTGAAACAGCGCCAAATATGCCTCTCTTGGTGACAATGAGAACTACACAAATATTGTTGTGCAATAATAGGAACTAAAACCAATTGTTACAAATAAACAGACAGAATGGAAAGAAATAAACAATCTCAGATTCAAAAAGAGGTCGAATACAGTATTTATGGGGGGAAGGGGAAGGAAACATGTATTAAAAAACAATTTAAAATGAGTTACAATAATATTTAGAATAACAAGGATATGATATAATGAAATTAAGTACAATAAAATAGTCATTAAAAATATAGATAATAAATTTAATTAAATAATTAAAAATATTTAAATCAAGATTTGAATTCACAAGTAGTAGATTAAAAAAAAACCCGGCGGAAAATCAATATGATTTAAATAACATCGAGTACATTGGATTAAAATAATGACAAAAAATAGGATTAAAACATAAAAATAAAAATTTGTAGCTCATTTTATATTGTTTTGTTTTTGTTTTATATTGGCGATTGCCAATATTATAAGAAAGTAACGAAAGACAGGAAAGGTTTTTGCAACTATTGAACACATCTTGAAACCTTTTTTTACATATTTAAGGATTCAGGAAAATATCCTGCATTTTTTTTTCATTTCAAAAACTGTTCCCTTCGAATCCTAGTGCAGACATTTGTCCAGCTTTTTAAAATAATAAAAAGTCCCAAAACGAAGAATTCAACCAAACATTTCCCTCCAACATTTTCTAATTCAATGGTGGAATTATTTGTTTGGTTGATGACAATTAATTCGAATGAATCAAGTCACACTCTACAGATCATTTATTCAATAATTTACTTAACTTTAATTAATTAAATTTTATAATTCCATTTATAAGTAAAAATAAATCCACAATGTTTTAATAAACCAAATCCTTCCAGTTTGTTTTTTAATTATTATTCATTTTTAAATTCTCCATTTTTTTATGAATTCAATTGAAATATTCTTTTTTATGTGACTTTACGAAAAAAAAAAAAACCTTATAGTAGTTAAAGCTTTTTACCCTTTATTATTATATTTGTTTTATTTACTCTTTTATAATTATTTTCTAACATATTAAAAAATTAAAAGGTTGAAGAATTCACGTATCTTGGGAGCATTGTTACCCATGATGGTGGAGCAGCTGCAAATGTCAGAGCAAGAATACGAAAGGCAAACGGGGCCTTCATTCAACTGTATCCACTCTGGAGGGCAAGAGAGATATCCACAATGACTAAACTTCGAATATTCAGAACCAATGTGAAAGCAGTGCTATTGTACGGTTGCGAAACTTGGAAGGTCACCTCCAAAATTACCAGTAGCTTGCAAGTCTTTATTAATAGATGTCTCAGAAAAATTCTCCGAATCTTCTGGCCAGATGTGATATCAAATGAAGATCTTTGGAACCTAACAAGAGAGGAGCTCATCGCCATTCAAATTAAGAGAAGGAAATGGAGGTGGATTGGTCATACCCTCCGAAAAAGCCAGGATGCTGTTGAGAGACAAGTTTTGTTCTGGAATCCACAGGGAAAAAGGAAACGTGGAAGACCAAAGATATCATGGAGAAGGACAGTGGAGAAAGAGGCCAAGATGGAAGGAAAGACGTTTGCAGAGTTGAAGGTCCTCGCTCGAAATAGAGTGCACTGGCGGAACTTCGTCGAAGCCCTATGCTCTGGATAAGAGCGAAAGGAAATGATTGATTGATTGAAAAAATTAAAAACTCAATAAATAATTTGAAAAATAGTAAAATTCTCAGAAATAAAATTATAAATAAAATTGTAAATATCTTTTTTGAAAATAGGAAGACATTTAATTAATGAAACTAATTTTTCAAATCACACGAGAATGGTTTTTGGGTTTTTCCATTTAATTCTTATAAAGTTTTTAATTGCTGTGTTTTTCGTAAAATTAATGATTGTAAAATAAATAAATAAATAAATAAATAAATAAAAATGTGCCTCTGATTATTTAATAACCACAATTTAAGGAGGTGATTGGATTCACAGGTGAAACAGATTCTTATAAAACCAATCAATGTTTTCGAGCTGAAATTGCATAATTTTATTTAAAAGAATTGTTTAAATTAAAAAATTATTTTTTTTTTTTTTACATATTTTATTACAATCACAGTAAAAGCATCAGAATGGATAAAACTTGACAAGAAAGCGGTGAAGGATTTGATAAAAACAGTTTTTAAATCAGAATCTCACCTTTTTTCAATTTGGAACCTACTACTTCTGTGTTTTCAGTTCCTTCAGGAATATTTCACGAATCCACATCTGATTTCAATGGGTTTAAATGAAGGAGCCTTTTTTTTTTAAAGAAACCACAGATAGAAATAGTTGGATTGAAATCAAAGTTATGTTGAAAGCTCTTTGTCTTCTTCTTCCAAGTGACAGAATTTTCAGGAATTGTCTATTTCAAGGTCAAATATTTCAAAATGAACAGCAGCTTCAAAGTGAAAATTTATTCTTCAGTTTAAATTTTCTTCAATTCTTCAGTTTTGCCTTCCTGTTAGTTCATCCATTACTAGGAAAAACCTGTTAATGTTATTTCATCAACGGAGTTTTACTTAAAGCAAATACATTTAAAATTTATTAATGCACAAATAGATGCTAACTTTGTTGCAATATTTTTAGTAGCTCCGATGGAAAGACAGATTACCCTTTAAATAAATTGCATTTATTCGTTTATTAATAAACTAGCAGGGTGCCGTCGCTTCGCTTCGGAACCCTTGCCTACCTAGCGTAAAAAAAAAAACTATTTAGCAAATTAATATCGAGATCGGAAAATATGAGAGTTCCCAGCCCGTTGTGGCCTTCTCCGGATAACTCAGATGTATTGCGGGTTGGCGCCACACAGCTATACATCGATAAGGCAACTTTAAAGCAAAAATATAAATCCTCTTTATTCCCTAACCTGTGGGATTTTCGCAAAATCCGGCCTTATTCCTTGTCTACATCATAAAGGGAACCTCTGTGCAACATTTCAGCTTTCTAGGTCCAAGAGTTTGGGCTGGGCGTTGATGAATCAGTGAATGAGTGAGTAAGGACTTCTCTTTTTATATAGATAGATTAATCACATTAGTGACTAAAATGAAACTCGCAGATTTTCATTGGAAGAAGACTTTTAGCAAAATTTTAAAATTTTAGCTACTATCCATTTTGAAATAGTTGCCTTCAAACTTGAATTTTTTTTTTGTCATTTTTTCGAAGAAAAACAAATAGCAGGAAGGATTTCTAATCCAAACTTGAATTCACCAAAGGCTGATATTATTTCTGTTCTCACAAAATTTACCAGTCTGTGATTATTGATCCTTTTATCTCCTGTGATAGAGATTTTTCCTTTTCATTCAGTTCTTCCTCCGTTCAAAATCTTACAATCTGTCAATTATTTACTTCTTGGTTTTCTAAGTTTTAAAAATATCTCTTTATCTAAATATTTCTAAGCTTATTAAAATCAAGGCAAAGAAACTAAGTACTTCTAAAGAATTGGATGTTAGAGAGACAAAACCAGCACAGCCTGAATGTAGTAGTAATTACAACCCATCTGATAAAAATCAATCTCATTCAACAGGTTCTTAATAAAAAATTAATAAATAAAAACAAATCCAGGCTATAATTTCCCAGGTTCTTGTGTCTTAGATTATTTTTGTTTTTCTCTTCTCAGAGAAAAATGGCAAACAACGAAATAACATAAAAACAGATAAAAGTTTTGCTTATTATTAAAAAACTTTCGCAGGGTAATAATCTTTCCCTGCTTCTTCATTTTGAAAAAAATTAAAACTAAGGCAGTTCTAACAAAGAATAAGGTTGTTAGTGTAAGTTCTAGACAATTATTATAGAAAAGAATAACTTCTATACAATTACAACAAAAAGTAAGGAATCAAATTATTATTCAACGGATTAAAACATAAGAATCAAATTATTATAAAGAATAAGTTCCTTACAATTACAGAAATAAATTTAAAAAATACACCCATTATTAAACAATTATCCCGATAAGAATACAAATAAATACAAATAAATGATTATTCAGTTTTATAATATTTTTTGAAAAAAAATTTCTGTTTCAAATGTATTAATTTTAATTCTGTTTAATTAATACAGTTATTCATAACACAGAATGAATCTGGAAATAGTGTCTGTTTCTTGGAAAAGGTATTTGACTTCCGGGTTTGGGTTATGATTATTAACCAAACAATGTTCCGCCCACTCAGAAATATTTGGGTGATTATTCCTGAATGCACTAACATGTTCTTTGACTCTCTCGTTCAACACTTTAGTTCATGTACAACTACCATCGTGTTCATTATAGTTTTAACTTTAGGTTTTTTTATTATAGAACTTAATTTCTTATGTCCTACTCTTATGATTAGTTCTCTCCCATTCCATTTTTGTTTCTTTTCATAGTTCTTTATCATAAGAGTAGGAAATAAAGTGAAGATCTCTTGAAATGAAATGGTTCTCTTATAAATTAATATAATTATTTTCTTTGAATCATAACTTAATACGTATTTAGGTCAATGTGGTTCAAAAAACAGATCATTCTCAGACAACTTCAAACCTGATCTAAAGAAAGACAACAGAATTAATAGTGAAAAGATTTTCATTGGAAGCTACTTTAAAAACAAAAACATGCCTCGTCCTAAAATAGCTTTACTATTTTCTATTACCTATTTTTCTAATAGCTATTACTAGATGTTATTTAATGATAAAACTAAGTGGCTCTCAAACTGTGCGCTGTAGCGAAATCCCCAGGGGCGTCTGCGGTGGTTTCAAATGTCAAACGACCTAAAAATTCATTTTTCCCCTTTCAATTTCCAAATGTCGATATTTTTTCAAATGACTTAATTGGAACCCAAATACTTAGTAAGTTTTTTGGATACAGAATTCTTTGTCGTTTAGCATTCATTAGTTTAGATTCAAAAGCTCTTTTAGGATTTGAAGCTCTTTTACTTAGGAAGGAATGTCTTCCAAAAAAGAATTTTTTAATTTTTAATCAACTTTTATCGTAACAATACGAGAGAGAATGAGTTATTGAATGATTTTAATAAAAAGGTTTGATTAAAAGATTAATGTTTTTCTTGTTTGTTTTTTTAAATCGATTCTTTTGAACTTTTCAAAAAGATTTTGGGTATTTATAGGTTAAAGAAAATATCAAACTACTACGCAATGGATCCTCCAGAGAATGTAGCAAGTTCATAAGAAACGTCTTTATTTAATGGGAGAGATATTGTTACCGGTGGTTTGGGCCGACTTCCCTCCTAAGGAGTAGACACGGCTTTCCTATAATGAGTTGACTCTTCTAGAAACGAGAGAGAGGCGCTAAACGGCCTTCAATCGGGAGTCAGACACTTCGGGGCAGGAGTCCAAAGAAGATCGTGGTCGAGAGCCACAGAGGAACAAGTAGTAGTTCAGTACGGGACAGGAGTCCA
>JAFIDM010000006.1:21774096-21796872 GCA_023159025.1 Thereuonema tuberculata
ACACCGGAAAATGCTATGAACACATGAGAAAGAAGACACCGGAAAATACTATGAACACATTAAGTGAAAGTCTTAATGATATCATAGTCTTAATGTTATTGGGAGGAATTGTACTATAGAAAAACTCAATCACAGAATATTACTTTCTTCTATCAATGCGATGGTTAAACAGAACATAATTTCATTAAATATAGATAGAAGAAATCTCTACAGCTACGAACAAATTCTTTGAACCATTTGGATGAATTTGAGATATGAAAAGCCTACGTAGTTCAAATGCTCCCAAATGAGATGTAAGTGGACCAATAGCAACTAAATTATATGATTTTGTAACAATTGGTTCGTTGTTGGCACGAAGTTAGTCTTCGATGATTTCTAATTTCCATTTACTGATTTTTTTTATGAGCTTTTTTTTTTCTAATCACCATTTACATTTAGTCCATCACTTCCTCTATTCATAAGAAAGGACTGATGCACCTATTCCTATTTGGACTCTTCTCTTAAAGAGGTGTAAATATATACGATTAGTCATTTGACTTTTCTTACAATTTCCTTGTTCTTTTCTCACTTGATATCATTAGAGGATAGTTCTGTGTTGCATTCAAAAATATTCCTTTAAGATTCGGACGTTTTTGATAATTAGCTACTGATTAAGCTTCCATCCTTATTTTTAATAACTTTGTTTCTAATAGAGTTAACTTTTTTATTTGTAATCAGTTTAAATATTTCTTTTTTATCTTTTTATGTATCCTTCTTACGAGTTATACTCACGTGAATTTAAGTCTTGTGTTTTCTTTTGTAACCTTATTTTTCTCTTTAAGAATGTAAGACTTAAAGCATCTGAGCATTCAATTCTGAGCAATAACCTTACTTTCACTTTCATTAATAGTTTTCTTGATTATATTCCAATGATCATTGCTTCATCATCCATGTTTCCAAGTTTAGTTCTTTTTAAGAATCTCTTCGATCTATTTTCCTTAATTTCTCATTAATTCATTTGAAGAATCTTTTCCTTCTTATTTTGATTTTCGTATAAACCAAATAATGATCAGAATCCACATTTCTAACAACTTCTTAGGTTTTACAAAGTAATGTAAATTCTACGATCAACTAGTGCGCTCGCGCATATTTATATGTATGGGTGTGGGAGGGGGTCAATCTGATTTTCCATCGTAGACTCAGAGCTATCTCCACACATAGGATTTTATAATTGAAAGGGTCATGATGGTCGTAGTCGTTCAAACAAAATATTTGAAACAAAAAAAAAAGAAAAGGTCTTGTCCTTTTCCTGATAACCGATGAACTTTCCAACAAAACAATAGGTCTTAGATTTATTCCATTTTTTGATGAAATGGAGGAGAACTTATAATTCATACTTCCCCTCCCTCGCTACTCCAATGTCTCCAGGTGACTTCGTGGATATCTTTGTAATGAAACCAAATGGCTGCAAGATCTCTTCTATTGATAATTCTGTCATTGTTTTCCCATTTTGTGTTGCATCTTTTTCCTAATTTGACTTTAAAATCACCTGAAATAACTATTCTTGATTATAATCAAGTAATTAAGAGAACAGTTTTAGGTACACAAATATACGATATTAAATTTGTTTTCAGAACAGCCTAAGGTTAGAGATCTTAATAGAATTCTGAAGTTAGACTTATTCTTCAAATATCGTCAAGATTTTTTCAATTTCTGTAAAGTTTAGCTGAAATATTTCAACTAAAAGTATAATTTCTGATCAAAATCATCGTCTGGATTAAAGATCTTTCTTCAATATTCTTTTCTTGTTTTGCTTTGTTTTCGATAGAACGTAAGAGTTCTTTCTCTATTTCAAAGTATTATTGCTTACTTCAGTCATATTGTATAACCTCACGTGACTTTTCATTCTGAAAACTTTTTAGATGCTTAATTTTTGAGCCATTCCTCGAAACTCATTAACAATGACACGACAAACAAGATTCCTCGTAGATGCTATAGCCTTGGCCTCCCTTAAGAGTTTCCGCCAATTCTCAAGAGTCATAGGAATTTCAACAACAACTCCTTGCCATGTCCTTTTCAATACAAGGCCCTGCTAACAAAGGAGAAATGATTTCTAGAAGCATCACATCAAGTCTTATAACATGACCTGCTCATTTGAGCCTTTGACGAAGGGTTGAGGCAGATAAAATTGAACGATTTCGAACTGGCTTATACCCCGCGGAATACAATGTATAGCGCATACCGATATTAATAATGTTATTCTAGAAGGACGATATGCCAATTGCTGAATAGACTTAATTATGTCTGCTAAAGTAATGCCATTTTTGGTAAGGATACATCTGTGCCTTTGCCGACGTCGAAATGTCCTACAATATGATTGCAAAATAGTGCAGCGACAAAGGTTTGGTGGTCAGTAAGGATATCGTTAGTCACAGAATCTGCCAAAATATCAAGACCAAAGATACTGCCAAAACAAGAACTCACATTCAAGTCAGTCAGCTACCGAAGGACAGATCAAGACGAGAGATTCCACCCACCCAACATTACCAACGGATGGAGTCATCCGAAACACTTTGGCATGTACAAGGTCCACAAAGCAACAGCACATCAGGTGCAACGAAACTGCACGAACGGTAGCCCTCATGTGACCGCTGACAATATATTGTTACATTGGACGAAACATAGATGTACTTGGACAGTGCCAACCAAGTCAGAGCCATCTGTTACCAGCAAATCGGAGAGAAAGAACGGGCGGATATCGTGCGGGAATGGCAAACAGAAGTTCTCCTAAAGCTTCATGAATTACCGCAGGTTACTGTGCTCGTGGTCATCTTCCAATGATCAGAATCGCTAATGCCAACGTAAATGCTAGCTACTTCCAACAGATTGCGATGGAACCAATGTATGACAACCCTGTCCCACAGCTTTGTGGGAACGACGATCCATCAGTGAACATTCATATGGATAAGGCATCCAGTTGGATACATGTCATTCTCTTGATGTGCATACCCGTTAAGTCACCTGATACCTCTCCAATAAAGTTAATCTGGGATTGCAAGACGCACACCTCGTGTGTTGATAGGCCTATTCAAAGTCTGTTTAGATGTGTGGAACACAATCCACAAGCCTCCTACAATGGAAACTACGATTGTTCATAACATGGAGCAGCATCGTTAATGAGGAAGGACTTATCTCTGGAACATGAAGTCCCAAACTTGTTCAATTTTATTTGTTTCAACCCTCTGTAGTTTAATAAACTTTATTAGATTATTATATTGTGTAAAGGCAATGATCCCCTCAATATTTCAATTTAGGTTTGTAAAATCATCTGACAAATAAAAATCAAAATATGAAAACAAAAACAAAATCAAAAAGGAATATACACTTATTTCAGTCTTCAGTGAACTCTTACAAACTATCTAAACATTTTATATCTCTTAATTAAAAAACGGAAAAAAAAACAACACACCGCACACTGAGCTACCATTTCGGGAATCTGAGACAGCTGCGAGACAGGTGCGTGAATCCTTATTTACTTAGGTGCATTACAAAAAAAATTGTGTTTTGTTAATACTTGCAATGCACGTTAAGCTTTATTTTTACATTAATTGTATTTTATTTTGGATTCTCAATCCTTTTTAAAATTCTTTTGTGCCCAGCGGGTCGCGGGACAAAGAATTTGAGGCTGTGCGGTGCACAGTGAATTACTGTTAGTGCTTGATTTTGTTGGAGGAGCCATTCCGAGGTGCTGGGATGGTTTCATCATCTTTGTCTCGCACTTTGAGCTACCATCAAGGGTAAATCTGACTGAGGAAGTCTAACAAGGCTGAAACAGCTGTCTCAGATTCCCGAAATGGTGGCTCGGGGTGCGAGAATCCTTATTGACTTAGGCGCATTACAAAAAATGTTTTGTTTTGTTACAACTTGTTTGTAACTATTATTTCTATTACTATATTCATCAAATAAAAATTTTATTTCTATCCGATAAAAACAAACAGTTGAATGATGATCTTCTTTCTGTTTATTAGGAATTAGCAAAATTACTCGTTCTTCGCTCGGGTTAGAAAAAAAAGAGAAAAAAAAAAAAGTTGTCCTGATGTGAATGACGGATAAATTGTAATTGTGTGATCACATAAAAATAAAAAGTCTTTATTTCTTCAAAAAAAGCAAAATACATCAAGTAAATTAAAAACTTAAACTTAGAATTAGCAACACTCATGGGATATTTCATGTTTGCAACTAAAGTGGGTTCAGAGATACCCTGAAAGGAAGTACCCCACCCCCTTTTACACCCCTTAGGATCTGAATATCGAAAGTTCGTCGAATACATATATTTTAGATTTTGACAAAGAACACTCATATTAAATGTCGTGTTTCCAACTAAAGAGGTTTCAGAGACGTGAGGACCCTTCAAGATCCGGATCCGGACTTTTGTAGTTCATGCATTATTGTGGGATGCATCCGTCCGACATTTGGTAAAGATCCGATCGGAAACGTTGATCAAGACAATCAAACAAACAAACACTGGCACTTAGATTGTCCTCCGACCGTTTGAATTACAAGAAAATGAATAATGGAAATTTCAATTCTCATAATTATTCCAGAGGAAGTTGTGTATGGTAACTATTTCAATCCACGGCAAGGATTTGTATAAAATTCATTACGTCTATATAATAAAAGATTTGAAGCAAATATTACAAAAACAGGATTTGCACCAATGTTGCATCTGTTAGCTTATCGAAAAAAATAGCAGCCCAAAACAGTTTGAATTAGAGAAAGTTCCCGAAAAGAAATTTCCTGTTATAAAATGTTATAAAAAAAGCCAAATTCTCTTATCTTAAGGTTTTTAAAGATATTATGAGAAAAAAAGGAAAATGAAATGAAAATATCCTATTAATAATATCTGATCAATGTTAATATTAAATCATTTCAAGTGTTATAATAATAACCAACCCTAATTGGAGCAAAAAAGAAAAAAAAAACTAATATTAAAAGTTCAAAAAGCAACAAATGATTCTTTTCTCAAGTGTAATTATTTCTATAAAATTATCAAGACTAAAAACCCGATCATCGGACTCCATTAAATTTATTCAATGAAAATAATCTCATAGTTATTTCTATTTACTTATTATACTAACTTAGAAAATGTGTTTTAAGGTTAAACTAAATTTACCAAAAAGAAAGAAAGAAAGAAATGAAATAAATATTAATGAGGGATAAGAGAAACAAATAGTTTTAGCAGAAATGATTTGTTTTTGATAATTTAAAAACTGACGAACGTCTTCGATAGAGAAGAAGAAAATAATCACCTTTGAAGAAACAGAAGAAAAGATTGGAAATACAGTAAAACCTCATTATAATGGACCCTATTATAACAGACGTCGCTTATAACGGACAGTTTTCAAAAAAATTGTCAGCCTAGAATTAAGGTGAGCGAAGTGAAAGACCATTTAAATTTTGTTATTCAATATGTTGAACAATCGGCAAATGAAAATGTGTTTGCATATTACGAACACCTCCGTCAGTTATTAACTGAAGAAATAAGCACCAAACAAACCCAGCAGAAAATAAATTATTTTTTCAAACCAATGAATGTAAGCAATCAACATGAACCTGGATCTGCTTGTTCTAAAGATTAATACAGCGTATACGTACACATCTTTTTCAATTCAACCTACTATGTTAAAGGCTGTTTTTTATCTGATATATAATAAACACTTTTTATAGCTAACTATTGTATTTTTATTGATGAACACCATGCTGCATTACACCCCTATAAGAATTATTTGTTATAAACCGGTCTTTCATTAAAACGGACAACCTTCAGTCCCTATTAGTCCGTTATAATGAGGTTCTACTGTACTTCGATTAGAAAACATTCCTTAATTTAATTCTCTCAAAATTAAAAAAATCAAATCCTTCCAATTGTATCTTCTGCCAACATAATTTTTTTATGTATTTTTTCTTCAACAATTTCTTCGTTGTCAAATATTTTGAATGTGTAGCGAAAAAACTCTGCTGTCTCAGGAACACAAAGTATCCAATGGAGAGAACCGAAAGATCAAGGGACAATTACAAAATTCACATGATGAATAATTTCACTATTAAATTCACTTCTACATTAAATGATAATAATAATAATAATAATGATGTTTTTAACTCAATTTATTATTGCCATCGTTGAATTCTTACATTTGTTAACGAATATCAAAATAAGTAGTTACTTATCTAATTGTTTAATTATTACCTAAATATTATAGTTTATACAATTACTTTTATTTTTATATTATTAATTTCTTTTTACAAACGAAGAAAATAAAAAGCAATGTCTGAGAAATTTCCTATCTTTTCTTTCTTTTTTATTCCTTTGAAATTAGAATTAATGCAACAAAATTAAAAGAAATCTATTCTTAAACAATGATCTCTATTTAGGACCAAATCATTCTTCACTATTTCCGGTCAATCCATTTTCTTTTTTTTGGCCAAAATGTAAAAAATTTCTTTGTTATAATTTTGAATAAAAAATAATAATAAATTCTAAAAAACCCAGTGAACAATTCAGTCAAATTCCTAGAGAAATATTTCTAATTTAAATAAATGAAAATAGAACTTCTTTATCGAACATAAATTAATTACAAATAAATGAATTTAAAAAATATACCAAAACTACCGAATCCTCAACCGCAACCGAATTCTAATTAATGTTCCTTTGGATGATGATTATTCGAGATGATCCAAATACTATGAGAAAACCTCCTTCTTATTGACCCACGACTTCCAGGAAAAACTTATTGGAATCGTTCATGAGAAGAAACCATGATTAAGACATAAATCCACCCACACTGAATCAATCATCAAGACAATAACTCCAATGGAAAGATATTTTGCAAGAGATTTCACGTAACGGTTTTTTTAAACAACATTAAGCTCACAGATTCGAAGGAGGGTGGAAGGAAATAAAGGCTCCTGAGACCACCAGCCTGAATAGACAAAAAAGGACATTGAACTTGTTGCTACTAAAAGGAACTGTGCTATTTTTATTTTACTAAATAAAATATTTATTACTTTTTTTTTATATACAGTGTTTTATTTTAATGTAGAAAAGTTTGTTTCACAAAATGCATCACAAAGAGACAATGTTTAACCACGAACTCTAAAATGATCCATTCCAGTTACCTCTCTCGGATATTGATGGGTTTAAGTCGAGAGACCTGGTTGGCCACTTCATCTGAATGCATTGAAACAAAAGAGAATCTCATTTCATCCTTTGCTTAAATGTTTTAGATTCACTCTCAAATTGAACTCCATTGAAAAAGTGACTATTATACAAATTCGAAATCCCCGTTTAATGGAAATGCTCTTGAATTCACTAACTAAGCTACAACACCACGAAAGAGAACTTCCATCCATTACGTAATTATCAATAACAGTTAACTAATAGTTATTGGAATGTTGCGACCATCAAATTAAATGAAACTGAAATAAATGCCTAAATACCAAAAAGCTTAGTTCTTTTGCAAACCAATACTCCATTAGTAAATTACAAAGTATTTGTTTTTAAAAAGCTAAGACTATATCACGTGCTTATTTTAGGCTTTTGAAAGACGCCTTATATTCCCGATCTGTCTGCCTGCCTGTGGACACATATCCCACAATGCTTCGCAACGGCTTCTATTGCTCAGTTGTAGGTGGCCTGTTAGCTCAGTAGGTTAGAGCGTCGTGCTAATAACGCGAAGGTCGTGGGTTCGATCCCCTCATCAACTTTAGTTTTTTTTTTTTTTAATTTTTTTTAGGCATTCAGTGTCTTAACAAGGTTTGAGTTAAGAATGACGATTATTCTATATAATTAGGGGTGTGTAACATAGCATGGGGTCCCAAACAGACTCGCGCGAGCATTTTCTAGACCACCCGGCCCAGTCTATTCTAGAGTAAAGGTGACTCAGAAACCATTGCGAAGCACTGTGATTTCGTTTACTAATCGCTATCCAATCTTGTTTAAATTTAAATTTTAGAAATTTAAAAACATAAAAAAGTACATTTAATGTTTAATTAGTCGCTTAAGAATTTGAATAATATATTTTTATTAATTCCTCTACATTAGTAATAAATAGGTTCTTAGAATTAGATCCATTTTGAAAATTATTCTCTCAAATCACATTTATTATTTGTCAGTCGAAGTAAAAGAAGCAGTCCATTATTCTTATTGAATTTAAAAAAGAAAATCTACGAAATTAAAAATCAAAACTAAGACATTTCATTAAAAACGTCTGAAACCATTAGATGAAGAAGGAAAAAATAGTTTTCGTTTTTAATCAATAATGTGATACATTTTTCTGTTAATAAAATAAAAGTATTTTTTTTTACATTAATAAAAAAAATAGTTATCATAAAAAGAAACCTATTTCTTTCTTGGACACGTGATATCACAAAGTTACTCAATCCTGGCAAAAAAAAAAAGGGGGGGCGGGAACGAACGCCAAGAAAAGTTTTGTGGGTGAAAGTGTGTGAACCAAGTGTAAGAATAATTCATAAGAAAAATTACATTTACTTCAACAAAGTTGATCACAAAGACATATCTTATTGATAAAAAAAGGCAGTCTATTTTTCCATAGAATTCTTTGAATAAATAATAATAAGAACCGTTAATTAGATCACCTGTTAATTACCATTTTTTACTTCTTCCTTAATCATTTCTTAATTCTTAATCAATTGAGAAAAAAATTTTTGAAAATTAACAAAAACATTTGAATTAATTATGAATTAAATCTCTCTTTTATCACAAACGCTCTCTGCCGCGACATTAGAAAGACATTTTGAAACTAAACACTGGGTTTCTATTGACACAATGGGTATTAAGCCTTTTAACCAATTCATGAAATTGCACGTTGTTTGATACAATTGATCAGTGTTAGACAACTTCAGTAAATGATGCGGATTTATTTTAGAGTTGAAAAATATTCATGGATTATGAAAAAAAAACAATTGAATAGAGAATAACTTCTAGGAGATAAAAAGACCCCCCATTTCGTTTTGTGGAAACAATTCAAAGTTTGTGACACGAAAATAAAAATTTACTTAATGGAATAAAATAAGAATTCAAGTACAATAACACAAGGAGGCCTTCCAATGGTTCCAATATTAATTCTGTTCCAAAGTGATTCGGTTCTTTTCAATTAACTAACTTTTTATTTTTACGAAGAAATAGAATTTAAAGATTTCTACAAATAAATGCCCTGGCTTTTCAATTGACTGAATTTGTCAGAACTAAATTTTCTCTTAATAATGTTGAGTTAATTATCTATTGATTTTATTCCTCATTATGGATCTAAAGACTAAAATCAACTATTTAAAATCCAGTGGCTCACAACCATTAGAACAAATTAAAATTAATTCTTATGATTTTTATATTTTAAAAAATAATTTTAGTGTTTCTTTTGTTTTTGTTTGTTGTTTTTTTTTTTTAAAGATCAAGGTATTCACATACAAAATACCTTTAGCAACGAAAAACAAATGATTATCGTGGATATACGGACACCTCTTTGACAAAAATACTTGGTAATATGTTTATAGAATGAATGACCAACGGAGAATCATAAGAAAATGCAGTAGAGGAAGACAAAGATCAGAACAGACAGACAGAACAGGGTGATTCATTCACTTTTTTTCTATTGTTTATTAGAATCAGCAGATTTCAGAATGTGTAACTAAATGTCTAACGAATTTGAACACATTTCTTTGGTGTCGTTTTCATGACTTAATAGGTTTCCATTTCTTTAATCAGTTTTGACTGGGAAAGGAATACTTGTTAAATACATTGAGCTTTTTTTTTTACTATAGTTTCTAACCCATTCCAGTTTTTGTTTCGATTTCTTCAATATGGAATCGTGAGATTCTTAAGCAAAAAAACAAACAAATCAAATTTCATCGAATAATAGTGTGAATTTATCCCATTTTATTTTTTTTTGAAATCCATTAATGAAATCCATTGATTGAACACACTTAAATTCATCTCTCGAACTGCATTGTGTATTTTTTATTTAGTGCAGCAAAGTTTCAGAAAAGAAAATCTTAACGCTTTTCCTTCTTCAAGCCTTTGTTACATTGAAGATTAAATAATAATTTAATCTTGTAACAAAATTAGTTGTAACAAAACGAGATATTAATTATAACAACAGATTCATATAATAACAGTTTACAATTTTACTCTCTCAATAAACTGACTGACTTACTTACAACTATGAGTTGACAAATATTTAAATAGTAATTTTACATTTTCGATTTAAAAATCTTAACTATTATAATACTATTTGTTTACTAACACTTAATTTAATGTCAACAGAAACGTTTGAAAGAATCAAAAATTAATTAGCCTCTGTGCAAAGGTCTTCCAAAGTAATCTAGCCTTAGATCAAATGATTAGACTTAAGTTCATCCATTAGTTCATTGAAAATGAAAGATCTACTGTTGTTTACTTCATAAAGGATAAACTTTAATTGTAGGAATATTCAGGTTTTTTTTTATTTTATTCTTTTTATTTATTTGTAATTAGTAATAGGATTATTATCAAATCAACTGAACACCTTTGAATTTAGCAGCAGAGTTAGTGTCACAAGTAGAGAAGAGTTTTATGGCGTTGTTTGGGGCTATTTTATTACTTAACAGTAACGATGGTAGTTCTTTGGAAGTAAATATCTTATTTATAATAACTTCATGTCGTTGTTTCTCTTACTATCAGTTCCTGAAAATTATTATTTTTTTATTCCTTCTGTTTTTTAAGAGAAATTACTGTTAAAATAACTGAACTTTAACAGGTCCTTTTACCTGCTTTAAGCTAATTATTTTGACGATAATTCTCCTTAACTACACTAGTTAAAAAACTAAGAATTAAAACTTAAAATAAAAATGAAATCAAGGTTTCCAAGATGGTTTTAGCAGATGTTTATGAACCGAACAGAACTAATCAAAGAGATAAGCAATCATTTTTAGAAAGTTACTCTTACTTTCAGTAAAATTTCGTTTCCAGTTAATGAGACAATGTAGTTAAAAAACAAACGAGTCCCTTCTGAAAAAAAGATCAAGAATCAAATATCAATAGTCCATTGACCTTACCTAGCGTTGGTTGTGGCTTCTTGGGAACAGAAACTAAAGAATTTAATGCTTTCTTAGGATTCTCACTTCCAATCTAATCATTCATTTAGTAACTTGAGCTCTTGTGTAAACCTTCGTAATTCTTTTGTGAAGTCAACGTTGAAACTGAGTGTAATTAAACAAACCCTTTAGGAATGATTTCAGTTCTTCCTTCAGCCACAGACACACAAGGCTTAATAGTACGAATGCTTAATTATTTAATAAATTCAAAATGTGAAAACTAATTACAATTATTATGTTTTATGTTATGTTATGATAAAAATACGCTTTTATTTTTTGATATAAATTTCTAAATTTAAATCACTTTTTTCCTACAGAACTTAAATGCAAAAAAAGGCCTACAACATGATTTTGTAGCTCTGAGAAACTTCTGTTACAAATATATTTAATTATTCAATGCGAAGAACAAATCCACTAGAATCACTCACCTCCTCAAAATGCTTCCCTTCCAAAATATCATCACAGCAAGATTAAAATGAGCTGAACATATAATACAGAGAAATACTTTATACAGTCGGACCTCGATATAAGGTCACCCGCATATAAGGTCACTTTCCTAAAGTCCCGGCTCACCGAATAGGAATTCTTTGATATGGATTATCGGATATATGGTCAGGTCTTAAATACCGCATATAAGATCACATTTGTCTGTGATTTCAATGCCACACTGATTCAATTCCAAGAATTTTTCCTGTGGGTACGATCTTTTATCGGCGTCATTTCTCCTACTGACGGAGGGGACAGCTTTTTCACAAAGCACTTCATCCCTTCAAATTCTAGGGAAAAAGATGATGAAGAAGATATTCCTGTACCTGTGTTAATACAAGGTCTTAGAAATCGCGGCTGTGCTATAGAAGGGGAAAGTGAATGTGAGAATTGATGATGAAATTGCTACCACTTCTCCAGCTTCGATTTCCAATGCATTAGAAAGTGAGGATAATGATAGTGATACTGAAAGTGCAGCGGTGACACAAGCAGAAGCGCTCAGAGCATTAAATTTTCAGAAACTACAAAACTTAGAAAACATTGTACAAAAGATTGTACCAAAATCGCGACAGTCCTTTATTATGGATTATTTTAAGTAAGGTCAGTTGTTCATCAGTACTTTGCTTCAGCATACTAGTACTATTTGTATACAACTTTATTCCGAATTAAAATTTTTTAAAAATAATTTCTTTCTGATTCCATTAATTTTAATTGGTTCAACTAAAGTAAAAAATTATAACCTAATAAACTGATATTTTTGTACGTATTAAATTTTACAAAGAATTATACTGTATTTATATAACGCTTATTTATTGACAAATGCGTATTAATTGGTTATAAAGTCACCCCGCTTAAAAGATCACTTTCGCGAGGTCCAAGGGGTGACCTTATATCGAGGTCCGACTGTAATTGTATTTTAAAACTCTTAATAAAAATACTAAATCGCATTCTTACACTACATTTACATCCTTTTATTTGCCACCAAACAAACATCTAAAAGATCAATTGATTTAAATGGTTTTGTAACTTTTTGAATCTGTATAAAATTCTATTATATTTGCTGATGACAGAATTACGAAAGAAATAATACATCATTTCACATAACGAATCCAAGCTTGGAGGATAACAATTATATACTTGATAAAAATCCCTAAGCACAAGATGAGGGTTTGAAACGTCGTGAGTTTTTAATCTGTTATTTTTTAACTTGTCTCATATCCGTGCTTTTAATTGCAGGCTTTTATTTAAATAATACTGTTTGCTGAAAGTGAATTGTTATGAGACAGAGGATTCTGTAGAATCTCAAGGAACTTCTGGTAGAGGATTATCGCCAGTGACTCAATATTCGATATAACTTAATTTCAATCTAAAATTTGTCTGTCAGAGACGAAGAAGGGACGAATATCCAAGTGACTGAATAAAAATACACAATCACTTTGATTCGGAGGCTTTTAGGACAGAGTTCCATGACCTTATCCAGGATTGTGGTTCACAGTCATCTACGAGTAGGGGAAAATGATTCAGACGATTGCCAGTCATCATTCGTCCCCTGGTTTTCGACGAATATCGAGTTTGTTTCTTAACCTATCTGATAACGGCAGATCCATAGAAGTCATCTTCCTTAAGATGTTCCCAATAATTTTGCTCGAACTGAAGGAAACAAGTAATATTGGACGCAAACACTTCAATTGTATTTAATTCTTAAATATTCAACAGGAATTAAAACATTCCGTTGAAAAGAATTCGGAGATAAAAATTCCAAAAAACTTATAAAATCCAACGAAATTCTATAAAACAAAACAAACAACACTTTATTAAGTTCTTATTTAACTCCATAAAATATAACTCAAAGGTACCGTATATTTTACATGATCGTTGTATATTTTTAAATTAATAGAAAACTCGTTTTAATCTTTGATATTTTACAATGAAATTCAACCAAATCGTCTGTAGCTAATTAAATGCCGTTTTCAATTTGATTTTGTTTGATTTTCTTCTTTTTTTTATTTTTTTCTAAATGAATTCTTAATGACTAGTAGTGATCAATTATTTTCATTTCTGAGCAGTTTATTTATGAGATTAATATTAATTATTTCGTAAGTAACTTATCACGTTTTATTTTGTAACTTATCTTTAAAAATGCCTTTACACAGGTTTTAAAAGGAAGTTGTAAAGTTTGTGACAATTTTAAAAACTATTCAAATGGAAAAGGAATGAAAAAAATAGACCGTCAGAAGAAGAAACCACCTTTGAGATTCAATTAATTAATCTCATTAGTTAATAAAAACCCTAGAGAACAAATTTGGATTTTAAAAATCACGAGAAACAAAAGTTCTCATAAAACGTAGCAATGAAGAATCAAAACTTCTCTGTTGAATCCAAATATCCTACAATTCAAAGTCCACGAATCAAACGAATGTTTTTCATTGGTTTCTCGAATTCAATTTCTTTGTTATTTCTTTAGATTCAACTGAGACTAAGTTCAGACTTAAAATAAATAAATCTTTACAAAAATAAAACAACTGATTCGATTACGTAAGGAATTATCAATTTTGTTGCTTTTATTTTATTTTATTTTCAAAACTAATTTTTTTTCCCAAAAGAATTTTCTTACTTTTTTTTAATCTGAAACTTCATGGCTATTAAATAGAGAGAGGTTTCTCTCTCTAATTTATTTGTTTTTTTTCCTCTGCATTGTTTCATTGCTTGTGATAGATTTCCTTTTCGTGTTCATTGGCTATTTGACTTATTTCTTGAAGACACTCGTGATTCATGGTGAGCTAGCGTGAGCTTCGTCATTAGTCCTATTCATTAGTTTGTCTTATGATGACCATCAACGCCATTCGGTTTTCTTCCGCAATAGATTGATTTCCGCATTTAAGAATTTTTTTTTTTTTTTATTTCATCAATAATATTTCCAACAAAACCTAAGAATTGTTTATTTTTCTTTATTTCAATAAATTCTAAACTGTTTTAAACATTACAAGTGGAAAAGTCCGATTTTGTTTCGTTTGTTTTTCTTTTTTTCTTCACAAAAATCAAAATAAATAAATAAATCAGAATTATTTCATTAAAAGAAAATCCATCAAGAAAAGAAAATATCAATCTTTTAATTTATAGAGAAACTTTTATTTAGATGAAACAATCTTTTTTTTAAGAATTTATATATATATGATTGTGAAGCATATTTTAAAAATACGAAAATTAGTAAAATTTTATAGAATCAAATTAACTATAATAGAATAGGTTTTTACAACAGCATCACAAAAGTCGGTCAAGATTTATTAGTAATTGTTATCTTATTTTTAGAAATAGTAAAATAATTCCGTATTTTTGGAACGTTTATTGAAGCTGCAGAAAATATAGAATTTTTCTAGTTTGGAAACTAGATTGAAAATATTTATTAAAATATTTTTTGTTCATCATCTGAGATGGGACAAATAATAAGAATTTAACTTTTACTCTTTCTTCTTCATGAATCTTAGCATTTCCATTAGCTGACAAGAACTCTGGAATTTAAAAATTTAAATGGATCCACTAAGATATTTAATCTGTCTTTAACTTCCTTTCAATGATTGTATATCGTATTTTTATTAGAAAACAAGTTTCGTGGGAATCAATGTCTCCAAAAATAAATTTTAAATAAAAAAAATATATAAAAATAAATAAAATTCGTGTGGTTGTTTTTTTATAGCGGATTAAAAGAACAAACAATTCTCAATAGAAATGGGGTTTGGAGTTTTGTACATTAATTAGTAAATTTATAATCAAGAAAAAGGAAATATTCTATCAATGGATATAATAAAATATCAACAAATAACTGAAATAAATGATTTTTTTTTCCTTTTTTAAAAAAAGAAGAAACGAAACCTTTTGGTTTTTTTGGGTTACTCTAATTGACACGCAATTATGGGATCTTTCCATTTCAGCAAACAATAGAAAATTACTATTTATGCCTATAATTAGAGCTTGTGAAGTTTTGCAAAAGGAAGTTTTCAATTTCTTTTTGATTTATTTCATTCAAATAAATATTACAACAACTCAGGACATTTCTAGTCATTTTCTTAAAATAAAATATTTCATTTATAAACAGTTATTATAACTTTATTAATAAGGAGTTAAATTCTTATTCATTATAAATTATTTAATGTATTTTAAAGGAATATGGTCGAATGCACAGCAGACGATTTTCTGTCCAATTAATTCACAATTCGATTTACCCGAATTCAGTAATAATCAAAATTTATTAATCAGATTTAAATAATTTATTATAGAATCAATAATCCTTTTATTATTGTAGAGAAAAAAGAAAATTCAGGCAAGTGATTAATTAGTTTTATTACAGAAAATTTGTTAATTCGATTAATTTTAATTACACTAATCAAACGAGGTTAAGGGAAAAATACTTTCATCAAATCTTATATTTAGTAAAACATTATCAAAAGGGGTTTCAAAAACACTGACTTGTGAGAAGGAAATCGCCTTCAATAGAACACATGAACTAAAGCTTATTGGATTGACTCCATAGGGGGGCTAAAAATACTAGAAATAACAAATTTTTAGGAAAATCCAGAATTTTGATATTATTGACTTTATTTAAGAAATTAATTCTTAAACTGAGAAAGAAAGAAAAAAAAAAAAAAACATTCACATTCAAGTTCATTGTCATTTCGGATTCTCTCAAATGAATCAAATAATATTAAAAAACATCGTTAAAATGATAAAAATCAATTAATGTCTTGAAACTGAAGGAAAAAAAAACCAAACAATTCTGGGTGATTGGATTTTATGTAACTAAAAGTACAATGAAATCAAGAAACGATTTTAACTAAACTTTTGAAAAAGAAAACTTTTACTGATATTTTGCCTCAAAAGCGAATTCAAGTGAATAAATATTATTGAATAGGTCTAATTAAAATCACGGACATAAAAAGTCTCTTAGTTTTTTTGATTAAGAACATTGTAAATGAAATCAGATAAATCCATTTCAGAAACAATTGCCAAACTTACTACAACAAACAATAAGTCTGTCTTGTTCGTTTTTAATATTTTTAAATAATAACTGCATTTGTAGAATGATTTGATGTCATTTAATACTACAACATTTGATTTACTTGAAGCAAACTTAATATAATGATGGTGCTTTCATTCAAAAGCGTTACTGGAACAATTTTTTAAAAATCTTATTGCGAACAACAGTCAGATTCCAATTGTAATTCATGGGTTGTTTCAAATTCGGTGATTTTTATTCGTCTGATCTATCGATGTCTCATTAATCAATGAAAAAAGAAACAAAAACAATCTTTTCACCATTTGTCATCGTTTTTTCAGAAAATACAACTGTATTAAGAATATAAATAAATAACTAATAGAAACAGTTGGGGAAAAAAAAATCCTTATTAAAACTATCATTTTAATGAGTCGGATTTCAAAATTCCAACACGTTGCGGTTTAGCCTTTATCATTTGAGGGGTGAGGGCAGCGGGGAAACAATATCACTATTTATAAAAGAAGCCTTTCTCAGGACAACAACACCCTCCATTAATAATGGACTTTCCTATCAACATGTGATTCGTTACTTTGTGAACCAATAAAAACTTTAAATCATTCTGAACTGATGAAGGCTAATAACCGCAACGTGTTCATATTTTGTAACCGATGCATTAAAATTGATAATGTTTTAATAAAGAGTTTTTCAAGTGTGTTTCTATTCGTTGTGTATTTATATTTTTCACACAGCTTTTTTATATTAAGAATAGATGAAAATCCAATGTTTATAAATCTCTCTTGCAATTTCTGACAGATTGTAATCAAAATTAATAATCAAATGAAATATATAAATTTAAGTAAATTTAACTAGTTGTCCCGTTGATGAAAAAAAAAATCTTATAATTGCATCAATAAAACAAAAACTAAAAATGATTTTAAAAAAATAAATAAATAAATAATTTACTTTAATAAAATCTATAATTTCAAGAATTAAGGAGAAAACTAACAAAACTAAATGTGGAATTCAGTAGGAAATAAATCCTTTCTCTATGACTATAAAATCCACTTAAAACTAAAGTTTTCTTCTTTTAATAGAAAAAATGTCCAATGCTTGACCTGCTCAAAAGGAATTTGTCTAAAACAAAGCTTTTTAAAACAGGTGAAGTATTATCCCATTGTACGATCCTAATAATTCAACCAAGTGGGATTCTTATGGGTTCTTTTTATATAACGACCCTTTGGGTCACCTCTGACTCTCCCCGGTGACAGCTCCCGGTGCGAATTTGTAATTTTCTTCTTTTTCTTTTAGTTAATTATTTTAAAATTATCAAATCATTTATTTGAATCTGGAAAAAAATAAATTACAAAGCAATAACAAATAATGGAAAGAATTCAAGATGGAATTTTTTTATTTAATGTTCGCCAGTCGTAATCAAAAATAAAACTGCATATAATACCCGTAATATAGATACATTAATATGTAATTATTAACGGTAGATTAATTTACTTTTGTATTAGATAATTAACAAAGTTAAAAACTTAACAAAAGCTAAAAGTTAAAAATTTAGTTATATTCTCATTAATTACGTCAGCGATGAATAAAGTTTAACATTTTTAATCCTTTCTAGTGTTTCGGAATTATATTTTTCCCAATTAATTTGACTGAATAATTTATATTTTATATAGTTTTTCAATCTTAGACCAAAATTATTATTCAATTCATTGATTTGAAAGATTTTTAACCAATTGTATCTAATTACTTTTCATTAGTTTGATTTTTTTTTTAATTAAGTTATTCCACGAAGAGAAGGTCACGGGGATGCCTTCGAAAGTAAAACCTACATCCCTTTTTTTATAATAATTTATTTGGAAGCATTTATTACCGTAAATCGTATCTTAAATTTTAAAAATAAATAATATTTACTCAAAATAATTTTTTTTGATTACTATTAATTGTTAACTCGTTTAACCTTTTCTTATAAAAAAAAAAAATTAGCAAAAAAACAAAAATAGAGATTTTTGTTAATATAAATTTTAATTAAAAAAAAAATAATTAAGTATTTAACTATTAAAAATTCGACACTAAGTCATGTATCTTTATTAATAATCTATTAAAACCTTATTCCATTACATTAATTTAATGAATTTTTAATTTCTTAGCTACACACATTCAATGATTGTAATGATTATATATGGGAAGAAGAACCAACTTACGATTAAGCCTACTTTGCTGTTCGTGGTTCTATCGAGGACGACTTTTTGTGTTCAGAACCGGTGTGAAAAAGCGAAAGTTGGCGGTGCTCTAGAGACACGTTGTCGCAGGCTGTACATTATTTCAGTGAAGTTTTGTGTTTACCTTTGACATAGCTATCTCCATCCATGCCGCCCACCCTACAATTGCTACGACACTTAAAGCAACGCCATCATACGGGTTTCTCCACAAGATTGGTTCCCTGTATCAACGCAGGCACGCTCTTTGGTTTTGGATCGAACGCCTCCAAGTTGCCGTGGCTACGAATACGCCCACCTGTGTACTGAATTAAAGGGCTTTTTGGAAGAGTCCACTGGCATGCAGGGAGCAAATATTTCTATTAACAGTTAAAAGGTGTAAAAAGAATTATCTAAGAAATAACTAAAATATTGACTAAAAATTTAATTTAATTTAATTTTAATTTAGTCGAATCATTACATCATTTATACTGAGTGAGATATTTAGAATTTATTTTTAATTTCTCTTAATTATATTTTTTTCCTACTTAAAAACCCGTATTTTTTTAAAAAAATAAATAATGTACAGCATCAAATATCGATGTTAAGAAATAAAAATAAATTCAAAAGATTGCATTTAATTAGGTTTTATTTAACTCGAGGAGCTTTTACTATATGAGCTTTTAATTCGTTAGTATTTACTGTTGTAATTTACTCACAAATTTAATAATAAATAATCACAATAAAAAATAAATAGTTTCAAGACTTGGTATTGAAGTTCGTTTTAAATGAACCTCAAGTGATTCTCCAGGGATTGAACCACGCGGAACATTGGAGGAAATAAATAAGATATATTTATTTAGAGATTATCAAATTCAAATCACTTCGTCCGCTTTCCTTCCTTTTATCGAATTTGGCCAACTAGGGACCACGTAACTAGCTCAACCTGACAACGTCAGGGCGATGCTAGTGAAATTCAAGAAAGGGGAGACGAGAATTACATCCCGTCCAGGATAACCCTGAGATAGTAAGTCCCAGGTGGGAAACGGACGAAACACAGAAGAAGAAAGAAACAGCCATGCCACCACCGGGATTCGAACCCGGGTACTGACGCATCGGCCACAACGGCAGCCCGCCGGCTAAACCGCACGGCCACGCCATCACGGTTTCGTCCGCTTTATTAAAGTACATATTTTCATAAACACTTCTTTGTGGTTACACTTTTCTAATGTTTATTCACAGCATTTCCACTTACTTTAAAATTGTAGAATTCTTATTTCATTTACCGGGTGGCCATAATTAAACGGGAGGTGTTTGGAGCGCGGTACGCAAAAAAACTATTGGGCCAAAAATGGCCAAATTTGATTGACATATATAATTACTATTCAGACCATGGGATTACCATTTCGCAAAAAATTTTTTTTTAGTTCCGAATGCGTCACCAGGGGGGAAACTGGCGCTGTATGGTGAGCTAATCAAACGTAGGAAAGAAAACAAAAGCATACCGTTGACAATAGGTTTTATTGTTAGTCAGTTACATATACGGTTCAATATGTTGTCCTTGCACGTTGTCCAAAATCTGCATTCTATGGATCGTAGATTCTATTGCGGACCGCAACAAATCTCCAGAGATTTGTCTCACGTGAAGCAGTGTTCGGTCCTTCAATGTTGCCAAACTATCAGCGTGTCCTTGTAAAACCAATGCTTAGTAACCCCGCAACCAAAAGTCACATGACATGAGAGCAGGCGAACGTGCGGGCTACGTCGTCGGAAATCCTCGACTAATTACGCGGTCGTCCGTGAATGCTGACATAGGACTTGCTGCACTGTCAATCCTATGTGAGGGGCTCTCCATCCTGCATGAACACAGTCGTGTCAAGACATCCACGTTGTTGAAGTTCTGGAATAACGAAATTTCGCATCATCTATTGATATCGCACTACAGTGACAGACCATGTCACTGATCCTGTTGGTTGAGTTCTTCGAAAAAGTACGGATGGTTCTTTTAAAACCACACCATACTGACCTTCAGTGGATGCAGCGTCATCTGTTCAATAGCATGAGGGTTCTCAGTATCCCAAATCCGACAGTATTCACAGTGCTCCTGAAATAAAAATGCATCGCCCACTTCCATCCGAGCTAGGAACAGGTGAGAGAAATGCAGGCGCGTTTCCACATCCCTTTCAACCAGTTCTTAAACTTGGCTAATGATGTAAGGATAAAATTTCAGCACTTTGAGCATGTATTTCCATACAGTTAAATACGGCATATTCAGTAGTCTGGATATTGCCCGAGCACTGCGAGATCCGTGTGCAACATTCGCTTCCACTAAGGACGTTGCAATAGTTTCAAGTTCGTCATTTGATACCTGGTTGCGTCCTGGTTGCACTTATAAAGATCCGGTAATTTCAAAACGTGAGATCATTTTTCGCAAATTGGTAATAGTCATGGGACCTTTTTGTAGGACCTACTTATTTCTCGATCAGTCGAGTAAGAATTCGATTATTCTCTTTCGACTGGGCAATACCCAAAGGGCCTTCCACTGTTTGTCTATGGCTCAACAGTTGCCACTTTTTCTGAGGTGTTATATTGTAAGGTAGATCTATCGTAACGGTTCATTTCCATCAAACGACAATTCTATTAGCATTATCAGTTATGGAACACGAAAGAAAGCAATGTTTTTTTGGGGGGAGATTTTTAATAAAACATTTCAAGAAAATTCACAATAAATGTTGATGAAAATTTGTAAGAATGATTTTTCTAATCTGAATGAAATATTTTCATTTGCTTCAGTAAAAATAAGATAGTTCATAAACTTTTAGATTTCTATTCAAAATAGGCTGAAATATCGAGGATGAAATCATAAGTTCGTTTTTCTGTTGCCCAATTTATTCTGGAATTTCAACTTTGCTCTTAACTATGTTATTCATTTATAGATTGTATTATTTCATAATTGCCTTCTATTAGACCTCCTTCTCTATTTTAATATACTATATTCTCTCAACTTTTATTTGTATTTTATTCACTGTTGCTATTGTACAGTTATCCCTCGACTTACGTCAGGGCTGTATTCATCTGACAGGACATAAGACGAACTCATGTAAGTCGATACATTAAATCAATAGAGTTGTAGGAGTTAGGGACTTAATCGTAATTAGTATTCTGTTCCAAACGTAGGTGACTATTAACTATCCAATATCAGTGAGATATACAATTATTATTGCCAAAAAACATTAGTAACGATGAAAGAGAGAAGAGTCCATAATATGCACCAAGACTGTTGCTGAACTTTGTAGCTTTAGATTAGAAAAGGGCCTTGTCGTTGCTTAGTTACTATCATCGATTTAATGGAAGCAGATCCTTTCACAGCCTCAAGGATTTTATCCTTATTTTTCAAAATGGTCATCACTGTAGAGTCGTGACGAAGTCATGTGCGATCACATTGAAGGCCTTACCAGCTTCATATTGTTTTTTAACTTGTAACTTCGTTTCCGGATCAATTGCTCGCCTCTTTTTCTGTGATTCATCACAAGGTTTTATGATTGGGAGTATAGGGGCCCAGTTGCACAAAATATCATAAAATATTTAATACAAATAACCTGTGTCTCAAACAGAATCAAGAGAGAAACTGTTGAAGACACGTGCCGACTGCCGAGGGAAGTTGCCGCTGAATGCGCTGTTGTCACTGCGCATGATACATTGTTGCTAAATATAACTTTTTGTTTATTATTCACTTATGTTGCACTGTTTCGCCAACGTTGTAATGTATTACTGTTCCCTTATGTTTTATTTCAATCGCCTAGTTTGGTCCAGTGTTGTTGCTTGCAGTATTTTACTTTTGCTGTTCACTGTTACAATGACTTGCTATTCATCTATATTCAATTGTTTTATACGTTACATCATATATTGTTTCACCTTTATTGTGTTGTATTGTTGTTCACCTGTTATATTGTATTACTATTTACC
>JAFIDM010000006.1:21842069-21861219 GCA_023159025.1 Thereuonema tuberculata
AATCAGTAAAGAAATCATTTAAACATCATGGAATTAGAAAACATGGAGAAAAAGAGGCAATCAGTAAAGAATTCATTTAAACATCATGGAATTAGAAAACATGGAAAAAGAGGCAATCAGAAAAGAATTCATTTAAAAATCATGGAATTAGAAAACATGGAGAAAAAGAGGCAATCAGTAAAGAAATCATTTAAACATCATGTAATTAGAAAACATGGAGAAAAAGAGGCAATCAGAAAAGAATTCATTTAAACATCATGGAATTAGAAAACATGGAGAAAAAGAGGCAATCAGAAAAGAATTCATTTAAACATCATGGAATTAGAAAACAATGAGAAAAAGAGGCAATCATTAAAGAATTCATTTAAATATCCGAGAAATCCTTAAGTTTGAAAAAATCGAAAAAATCAAAACTTTGATTTGAAATGATCCAATGAAAGTTCTCCTACTTCATATTAAGCTTGGATTAATAAAACAATTTGTTTTAAATACCTTTTTATATACCTGGGCAAAAAATTACCGGAACTTTCAGAAGCGAAGCTGAAAGAAGGTGTTTTCGTCGGTCCAGATGTTCGGAAACTTCTGAAAGGTGAAGTGTTTGAAACGAAAATGAAACGATTGAAAAAGAAGCATTTAAAAAAGATTCTTGAGATTTACAAAGATTACAACTTTAAATATATTGGAAAAAAACATGCCGGCAAAATTTTTTTGAATTCCCATTTGGACTTCCTTACTGAAAATCTTGGTGCTATAAGTGAAGAACAAGGGGAAGATTCCATAAAGATATCATGGGAATGGAACGTTGATACCAGGGTAGATGAAAAGTCAACATGATTGCGGACTATTGTTGAAGTTTGCACAGGGAACAACCACAAGCTGTTTGTAATAGAAAAAGTACCAAAAGGAGCTTTGAAAGGAAAAGGAACTACCAGCAATTGTAAATTCAGTTAAGTGTTGTCAATATTTTTTTAAATTATAATTTACCATTACCATTATTTTTTAAATATATATATTTCAAGTAAAATACTGATAAATAGTATCAGGCAAGTTTTCCGTATCATCACATGCATTTTGTAAAAAAAATCGTTACGTGATACGGAAAAATACAGGTCATTTTTGAAATCAGCAAAACCAAAAAACATAAAAAATCAGTCAAAATATTGTCGATAAACTTTAATGGCCCGAATTTTGCAGATCTGTGTAATTAATTTAAATTCATTAGAAATAAAATCAATTCTTTTTTTTTTAACTAAATTTAAACACTTCGATGATTTCATCGAACAAACAAAATGCAAATCCAATGTTTATGGATTAAAGCAACAATTATCTTTTGTGTTTTATTTCCTCCAAACAATTCTTGTTCAATCAGAATTGGATAGATTCAAATGATGGACCATGAGAAATTTTAAAATTTATGAAATTTTTATTTTTCAATTTTTTATTTAAGTTTCTTCTAAAACTCTTTTGTATAAAATTTTACTAAAATGTAAAATATTGAATCTGATTCAAATTCAACTAAAATCTCTGAATGGTTAACTCTCTCTATTCTTTGATCTATTAAAGTCAAATGCAGTTACCAAATACTATTCAGTATTCTCATGGAATTTTGTATCCATTGATACTTCTATTAAGAGGTTTATAAGATGTTTATAAACATTATATAGGATCAATCACTTTACGGAAGAAGTTAAACGAAGTTCAAAATTCAGTCTCTACGACCCTCCTCCTACGATTAAGAAGAAACAGAAAAAAAAAAACAGTTCAGTAACAAATTCAGTTAACAAACAATCTCTTCACTATTTTAACATTTGCATTTGTAGATACGTAAAGCATACTTTAGTTAAATCTAACTAAATTAAATTAGCTTTATACTTCGATAATGATATGTATTGATAAAGTATAGGGTTTTCATTGATTTAACATCAAACTTTTACAAATTTGAAAGTCAATTAGATTAACTGAATTGAAACCTGATGATTAATAATCAATAAATAAAACCTAATCCATTTATCAGTTTCAAAAAGTAATCACTCTAGTGTCCGATCCATCTGTTGTGAATCATCTTCAATCTTATTCAAAGTTACTTGATATCGAATAGCTTAGAGTAAAAAAAATATCCTTTTCTGTATCTAGCAGTTTTTATCAGAAAACGTTACCAAATTACAGATGAAAACAATCCTACTAATATTTCAATAAACTTTAAAAGTAAATGAAACCAATGATGGACTTCTTAATAAATATTTCAAGAATTTATTAGAATTTTTCTTAATTCAAGAACTCTGTTTCAATTCCTTATTCTGTGGACAATTTATTCTTTGGTGTCCAACGAAGACGTTCTTAAGGAATTGATTACAGTCGATTCATTCTTCTTTCCATTTGATTATTTCTTTCAGATAACAATTACAACTGTTCGTGAATGTGGGTTTTATTATATATATTATATTTCAATAATTTTTTTTTGACCAAAGATTGCTTAAAACTAACACATTTCTTAATTCGAATAAAATTGATTCATTGCAATGCAAAACACTGTCTCATTTCAAGATGTCTCCTCGAAAAAGAAGAAAACTGCTTCTGTGTCTGTTTATCAGTTCGATTCCAACATCATGGAATTCCATCTCCTCTCATATAATTTCTCACAAAGCTTTGACAAAACCTTCCTCCAAAAAAGTTCTTTAAGTTTGGAAAAGATTCCTATTTATTCTCACGAATTCTTTTCAAAATAAAATTTCTAGTTGGAGGAATTTCCGTAGAAAATGTCTGCGTCCAGACACAGGACCAGTGTTTAACGATAGAGTTCAGTGAGACTCCCACCGAAGAGACTCGGTACAACAACTCCAAAATCCTTGAACGGGAAAATTATTGATTGTGAAGTAAACTCTAACATTAGAATTTGTGACGGGGTTTGTGTAGTAGAAGGTGGAGGGGATTTTAATGTTAGAGAAAGATTTGTGAGGAGGACACTGGGCGTAAGTCTGCCAGCAGAGATTGAACAACAAAGATTCTGAATGTAGTGCAATCCTCTTTTTAGCGTCGGGATACGAGAGAATGAATCTGACACGGACGGTCACACACAAACTTGGCAGTAACCACACTTAATAGGTAAATTACAAAGATTCGTTACCGAGGGAAAATTCTTCGTGGATTTGCTTCTATATGCCGTTTACCCATAGCCATATCGCTGACAGTTGTATAATGGGTTTGGAATATATGGTGTAGCATTACAGTTAAATATCCAGCTTTCACAGGTTTGAAGAATCAAAGGTCAATATTATTATGCGAGTGGCCACGGCAGTTCATCTTTTCTTACTCCACCAGGGTCCTGTGCTTAGTTGCAGGCATAGCCAGTGTTAGTCAGCTGCTGGTAAGATAAGCTCGTAATTCGAGCAAAAAGTCACCGGATCTAAGGTTCTTAGATGACTTCATATTCATTCACTCCAAATAAAGCTTTGAAAAGAGAGACAGATTCATTAGTTAAGGAAGAATCTAATGAATAGATCTATATATACAGTGATTGGAATAAGTTTGGGAATTGCTTTTCAATGTTGAAAAATCTTTTTTTTTTCCATAAGATCCACGAAGCCCAACAAGAAGATGACCTGCTGCCAAAAAACTTTGAGGCAACGCCAGGGGTAAATAAAAACTATACAAAAACAGACAGATGAGAGATTAATCCTCTGCGATTAACTCTAGTCAAAATCAACTACTGAAGAAGTGATTAATCGATTGATCTCAAAGGATTCTTCAGAGGACAAAGCATTACATCTACAAGCAAGATGAAAAAACACTCAAGAACGATCCTCCTGTCTAAGGACACGGGTCTCCAACTACAGAAAACACATGGGCGGGTCTCTGCTACGTAGGCTCACAGATAGATGTCATTTTGCTACAATTATCTGCTAATTAACAGATGCACTGGGACTTGGCTTCCTGTTTATGGATGATAATGGCCGCCCTCATCAAAATGCCCCAGTGGATGACTATAATTGAGGCAGAAGATATCCTGATCTTAATCCACCGTATTTTTACGGAATACGGAAAAATCCACCTTAATCTCCCGATTTAAACCCGCCGCCTGAACACGCATCAACACACTCGGGAGACGCGTTGCAGGACATCATCCACTGTCTACAAGTTTTCCAGGAACTTAGGACAGCAATGGTGAAACAGTGGAACTCCACTCACAACAACAGCTTCATATTCTAATACTGACAAGGAAAGGTTTGTTGGTTTGCAATGTTTATTTTATGGTTTCCATTACGTAACTTTAGTAGTTTATTAAAGGCGGCGCTGCTTGCTTTACTTCTGTTTTGTTATTATGCCGCAGCTGCCATGTTCCAAGTATGTGTCTCTTTGCCAGGTTATTTTATTCACAAACTACTGGACAGTGAACTTCACACAATTAATTGAAGTAATTCCAACAGGTTACGGGTCCAGACAGCGCTCGTTCACAACATCTACAGCAGTTTGAAAAGTGAGTAAAGAGACATTTTTATACTTATGCACGTAGGTCTAAATTCTAAAGATATCGGACAAAGTTGTTATAGACAAGCTGACGAACAGTAATTATCCAATATGGAAATTTAAAATGGAGCTTTTACTTATGCAGGAAGGCGTGTGGGATGCAGTTAGTCAGGCAATTCCAGCAGATCCAGATAGCAAATGGTTTAATAAAAATGGGAAAGCCAGAGCTGCGATAGGCTTAAGGATGGATGACAATCAACTCGGCCACATTAGGAAAGCTATTATGGCACAAGCAGCATGGAGGGCTCTTCAAGAGTATCATCAGAAAGCCACTTTGTTTGATATAGTTACTCTACTGCGGCGATTATACTCAAGAAAACGACATGATGGCGGAGACTTGGAAAAGCATATCCAAGAGATGGAGAAAAATACGGAACAAATTACAGCATTAGGAGAAGAAATTGCGGACAGACTTGAAGTGGCGTGTATGTTAACTAGTTTACCTCAACGTTACTCTACATTGATTATAGCATTAGAAACAAGACCCGATCAAGATCTGACACTAAGCCTTATAAAGATATGAAGATGCTTGAAGGATACCGAAGACGTATTGCTTATTCATCCAATGAGCAAATTTGATTGGAAAATAACTTTAAGCGCTTTTCCTCTCGAATTTGTTCATTGGATGAATAACCAATACGTCTTCGGTATTCTTGAAGCATCTTTACTAACTTTAAGCACTGTACCCCGAAAGTAAAGATTCTACAATGTCAAGTAAGTAAGACATTAGTAAGTGAGGAGTATCGAATTAAAATGCTATTTCTGCAAGAAAGCGGCAGGACACCTCAAGCGGGATACAAAGCGTGGAAAAAGAAAAACCCATCCAAAGCAAACATGGCCAGTCGAAGATGACGCAAATTTAAACAATTGTATTAAGAGTGGATGAAGGCGATCGAAATAAGTGGTAGGTGGATTCTGGAGCTGGAAGACACAGGAGCTGTGACAGAAGTTTTATTTGCAGCTTAGACACTAGAACACAAACGGGTTATTCCACGTCAAGTCATCCAGGCCATGTCACCCACTACCTAGTTGAGAACTGAGATTTTGTGTACTGCTATTATACTTAATTTCATGAACTTTTGCCAATTTTTATTGCTTTATATACATTTTGTTGGTAATAATAGCAGAAAGTTTGATGCAATGTGGTACTTCAAAGCGAATTGTGGAAATTTGAAAATTGGCTGCAGTTTTTAAATGGAAACAAGTAGGATGACAATTTTTTCCCTGAATATGCGTTGTGACATGATGTTTATGAAAACATAAAAGAATTGGCCGTATAAAATTTTTTTTAATTGTTTTATAATTTTTTTTGTTTTTTTTTTGGTTAATTTAAAAAAAAAATTTGGACACTTGCTCTACTCTGAAAATCCTTGAAAAAATTAGAAAGTGATTTACAAATAGTAAAGTTTCATCACAAAAAAAAATCATTTTGTAGAAATGAATTGTTCTTACCCAAAAAAAATCGTGAAAGAATTGGCCAAAAAAAATTTTGTAGTTTAATGTTTTTTTGGTTAAATTTCTAAAAAAAAATTTGGATACTTGCCCCCATCTGAAAATCCTTGAAAAAATTAGAAAGTAATTTACAAATAGTAAAGTTTCATCACAAAAAAAATCAGTTTTGAGAAATGAATGGTACTCTCAAAAAAAAAATTGTGAAAGAATTGACCAAATAAAATTTTGTAGTTTAATGTTTTTTTGGTAAATTTCTAAAAAAAAATTTGGACACTTGCCCCCATCTGAAAATCCTGAAAAAATTACAAAGTGATTTACAAATAGTAAAGTTTCATCACAAAAAAAATCATTTTGTAGAAATGAATTGTTCTTATCAAAAAAAAATTGTGAAAGAATTGGCCAAAAAAAATTTTTTAGTTTAATGTTTTTTTGGTTAAATTTCTAAAAAAAAATTTGGACACTTGTCTCCCTCTGAAAATCCTTGAAAAAATTAGAAAGTGATTTACAAATAGTAAAGTTTCATCACAAAAAAAAATCAGTTTTGAGAAATGAATGGTACTCTCAAAAAAAAATTGTGAAAGAATTGACCAAATAAAATTTTATAGATTAATTTTTTTTTTGGTTAAATTTCTAAAAAAAAATTTGGACACTTGCCCCCCTCTGAAAATCATTGAAAAAATTACAAAGTGATTTACAAATAATAAAGTTTCCCCACAAAAAAAAAAAATCAGTTTTGAGAAATGAATGGTACTCTCAAAAAAAAATTCGTGAAAGAATTGGCCAAATAAAATTTTGTTAATTAATTTTTTTTGTAAAATTAAAAAAAAAAAATTTGGACACTTGCCCTCCCCTCTGAAAATCATTGAAAAAAATTAGAAACTGATCTGCAAATAGTAAATTTGCATCACAAAAAAAAATCAATTTTGAGAAATGAATGGTACTCACAAAAAAAAATCATCTTGAATTTTGAAAACATTTTCATTCAGCCATTAACATTCCCACAATATCACAATAATAGAAATACTGTTAACTACTCAAGAAACATTAACAACATAAGTGAGCATAAAAATATACAAATGTAAAAAAAATTGCAATATAAAACAAAACTACAAACTATAAAATATACTCGTACATTATATAAGATATGAATCTGCATTCAAGTTCATTTGGAACTATATATATGACAAGATGTTTTAATGCTTCACATTTAATATTTTTTTGTATGAGGACCACTTTTCTTCCACCAATCTAGAAGACTTTTTGTTTAGAGAATAAGTATGGCCTGTTGCTGTGGTGATATCAACTTCACATAGAATATGTCAGAATGGGACATCACATACATCATTATCAGGCCAATAGAAGGACGGGGATGGTCCATGAGGATGCATGAACCTTACTGTAATATCTCCTTCTACACCATTCACTTTCTCAACAATCCCCAGATACCAAGAAGAGTCATATACAAATGCAACATAGCAGTTGGGCTGCACAGAGCATAATGGCATCAGTGGCGGAAGTGCAGAGAAATCATGAATGATACTAAAATCAGTATCATAGCTTAGCCTTTTTGCTCCAATCTTGGTTGGTGATAGTGGTATAATGTGATGCATAGATCGTGTTCCAGGAACAGTTTTTGCACTTTCAAAGCGTGGGAAAGAAAATTTCTGACTTCAACCATTTCATCTTTTGAACAGAGAACTGAAATGTCTTGTAGGTTTTCCCGATAGAATTCAAATACCTGCGATGCAGTAAGTATTTGATCTTTATATAGTCTTTGCAAACTTGTTTTTGTGACAAGTCTTTTGACAGTGCCACCAATACAGTGCAGGGAGATTTGCCATGGCTGGTTGCAAAAAAAAGACCAGCTGCACTTTATATTGAAATCGTGTTCATGGTAGCAGATATTTCTGAAATTCTTACAATTTTTATATTGTGCAGCACATCCGTCAGTGAAATATTCAGCATAAGCAAGTGGAATTTCAGGAAATTCAAACTTCAAAAAATTCAATACAGTCTTCTGAGTCTGATACACAAGGGCCACATCATGTTATAGATCATCAGAAATGATACAAAAATTTTTTGCTTGCAACTGTGGATCTTTTTTGTAATATATAACAACAGTGTGAAGAGTGCAGCTGTACTTCATCTTGAACAACAAAATGGAGATTTTCACAGAAATCCATTAAAATTAACACTGATCCTTCATCAAGTGTTTCCTTCTTCATTTTCAGATAATCAGACTGTGATTGAGCAATAAAAGAGTGTGGAGTAAGTGTTTCAATTTTCTTAATTAGTGTGTCGCAGAATTCTGATAGAGTGGTGATTTGAACATTTAAAGTCATTCTATCAGTTGATACCCATTGACTGTACTGAACCATCACATCAGGATCATAGTCTTCTATTTCATTTTTTAAGTGTGTTTGAAGTAAAGAACTGGGAAGGGGGGGGGGCATTTTTTGCACAGAAGGAGCATACAGGCTCGGTTATTTATATCATGTTACTGTTTTCATTAGATCATGATATGTTACTTTAATAGAAATAGAATTTAGAAGCAATTAACATTTTGACTGTAAGTGTTGACACATACGATAGGTGTTCCTGATGATCCTACGAGTATACACTGTTTTGGTCGAAGAGATTCAAATTTTGAAAATCCTACTTTGTCTTCAGGATACTTTTTTTTATAGAGAGAATACATTTCAGCTAAATTACTTAAAACAAGACGCTTCTGTTCATATGTATTTTTTATGGTGCTCATTTTACAGGTGACATGATAGTCAGAAATTATCAATTTAATTTTTTTTTTTAATATAGTGTTTTTTCTACACTTCCCATCATTTCTACAAACTGATTTTTTTTGTGTGACATAAAGAAGGATTTATAATAATATTGTAAAATTTTCAAAGGAATCTATGATGGAGCAATACCTTAAAAAAAATACAATGCCCAGGTATCGAATTTATTTGATATGTATTGGCGGGACTGATAAATGTTGTATCACATGGAAAGGTAAAACAGTGGTTACAGCAACATCAGTATATGACTATATGAACTCTATCTCCAGTGAACTCAGTGTAGAAAACCCACTACATCCATGTGTGGCATCGAGATCCAACGATCAGTAACCAACCAAAATATGGCTACAGATACTGAAATATAAAGTTGTGATGTCAAGCAGGTATGCGAATGTTGTATTAAAGACAAAATGGAAAGAAAACCGTTTCCCGCATCCTTAACGCAATCAAGCAACGTACTCGATTTAATACATACAGACGTGTGTGGAGCAAATTGAAACTCCAGGAAAGAAGAGATAATCTTGACAGTCATTGATGACTACAGTCGGTAGAAAAAGATTTACCTTCTTCAGAAGAAATCAGAAGTTCCAGAAAATTTACGGCAATACATTAGTGAAGTAAAGACCAAATTTGAAGTAAAGTCTCTCACAACGAATCAGGAAAATGGATTTCTGAAATTTTGGAATGCGAGTGGGATGGAGCTAATCCATAATGAAAAATTGGTCTACCAAAAATAATCCGTTCTGACCGTGGAGGAGACTAAACAGGAGCGGAACTGCGGACGTTGTTAAAAAGTGAAGGCATCAAGATACAGACTACATCATCTTACACACCACAGCAGAATGGGATTGCTGAACTTAAAAAACCGTTCACTTCTAGAAATGACAAGCTGTTTGTTGATTGACGCCAATCTTCATATTCGCTTCTGGGGAGAAGCAGTCATGACAGCCAATCATCTACAGAACCGGCTGCCAATTAAATATCTGATAAACCGTCGTTTAAATATTTGTGAAATTGTTGGAAGTCCGGTCTACGTCATGATTCCAGATTTATGAAAAGTTGAACAATAAAGCTGTGAAGTTAACTTTTGTTGGCTACGAAGAAGGATCAAAAGCATACAGATTGCTTTGATCCGTCAACAACAAAATCTGCATTAGAAGTGAAGTTTATAGAATTGCCATCACACCAAGTAGTTACAACCACTTAGAAGGAAACCAGGGAACCAAATTGTGAGGTCTAAGTGGCAAAACGGCAATTGCCAACCCTTATCCTTAGAAGGAAATCACTGATACAGAGGTTGTGATGAACAATGAAACCATAGATTCAGGGGAGAAAGCTGAACCGATACATATAGACGATGATGCGAACACTCTTTGTTTCAGATCGATAGCTCTATCTTCTTGAATGTCTGAGAAGATCACAAAGAAAAAATAAGGAAAAACCTCCAGCGCATTTGATTGAAGTAGCTTATACAGCAAACATTGAAATTCCAAACATTGAACCAAAGACTTACAAGGAAGCCATGCTGAGCGAAGACAGGCAACACTGGAAGAAAGCAATGGATAATGAGTCACTAGAACGGAATGATACATGGACAGTTACGGACACTGCACTTGATAAAAATATTGTGGGCAGCAAATGTATGTATAAAATCAAATACAATGACAAAGGAGTACTTGATCGTTATAAAGCTTGACGTGTAGCTCAAGGTTACTCAAAAAAAATATGGGCAAGACTATGACGATTTTTTATAGCAAAACAGTCAACCTTGAAGGTTCTTCTAACAGTAGCGGCAAGTAAGGGAATGGTCGTGAAGAATTATGTCAGAGAGACTGCATTCCTGAATGGAGACTTGTCACATGATGTATACATGAAGCCAAGGATTATAGTTACAGGATTGATGAAAAAGTATATAAACTCAAGAAGAATATTTATGGGCTGAAACATTTATGGGCTCGAGTGGAAGAAAAACTCAACAGTGTAATTGAAAAAGCCGGATTTACACGTAGCGAATCAGATCCTTATTTGTTTACAAAAAGACAAGGTAACAAATGAACATATCTCGTTGTGCATGTAGATGATATTATAGGCGCAAGTACTACAGAAAAAAACTTGAAAGGAAACAGAGCTCGCAACATACTTCAAGGTAAAGAACCTATATAATTTGAAGTACTATCATGGCATTTAATTTGACAAGAGATAAAGGCAAGTTTTACATGCATCAAGAAATCTATATAAAGAACAAATTAATAGAATTTCGGTTATTGGATAGCAGACCATCGAAAATACCAATTGATTCAGATTATGGTAAACGTAATGAAGTCCACGAACCAATGACGTCTGTAGGAAAGCAATAGGTTCCCTGCTTTACCTATAGAAAAATACAGACCTGATATAGCTGTGGCAACATCAATCCTTGATAGGAAAGTCAATGACCCTACAGAAAAAGACTGGGCTGAGGTGAAGGAATATTCCGTTATTTAAAGCACACAATCAACAAGAGACTACGACTCGGACAGCCTGAAAAAGAAGGCTTGTTAGTGTATGCAGATGCTGATTGGGCAGGCGATAATAACGATAGAAAGTCTAACACAGGTTATCTACTGAAGTTCCATGAAAGTACCATTCACTGGGTTAGCCGAAATCAGAGGTTAGAGACCATTTCAACGACTGAAGCAGAATATGTGGCTCTGTGTGAGGCAGTTCAAGACACTATGGATCAAGAGATTGATCGAATGTTTTGGGCAGAAAATTACAGAGCCTATAACAGTTTTTGAAGACAACCAAAGTTGCATAAAGTTGTTAAGCAAAAAGCCTGTCATCGTACCAAACACATTGACACAAAATACCATTTTGTTCGTGACCTAGTGAAAAAACGGGTTTGATGAATGTGCAGTATTGTGCAAGTACTGAAATGACAGCTGATGTGTTAAGAAAACCATTGGAAGCAGTGAAACACAGAAAGGGTACCAGTGACATTGGACTTGTGTAGTCTCTTGTAATAAAACATTGAGGGGAGGTGTTGGTTTGCAATGTTTATTTTATGGTTTCTTCACGCGCCATTATGTAACTTTAGTAGTTTATTAAAGGCGGCGCTGCCTGTTTTACTTCTGTTTTATTATTATGCCGCAGCTGCCATGTTCTAAGTACCTAGCTCTATTTGCCAGGTTATTTTATTCTCAAACTACTGGATAGTGAACTTCACATAATTAATTAAAGTAATCCATCAAGATCACGAGCTGGAAACGCCATACTTTGAGCAAACCATGCCAAACAATAGAGTTTAAAAGAGTAGATCCAGAAAATTTAGGTTGAAGGCGCAGGTGATGAATCATTCTCTCTGAAAAATCTGTAATTGTAAATTGCCTTACATTCTACACATTGACCCTAAATCCTTAGACACGCTGGCGTCGTGGTTGACGTTAGAGGTTGGAATCGTTCTTTTCGGTTTGAATTTCATTCCCTCTTCTTTTTTTTATTGTTAAACAGTGTAACTTACAAATATTATACTTTTGTAAAATTTCCGTTCTATTCTGACAGTGAAATGGAGCAAGAACCAAATACTTCAGAGAAGTGAATTTTCACAAAAGAAATACAAACAAATAATGGCGAAGCTTTTCTCAATTGATTAAAGAAAGTTTGAGGAATGCTGGCAATGATAGAATCTGTTGTTCTCATCTCTTGTTGTGAAAGTCAAGCCTGAAAGAACGATTATTCCAGTCTCTTTTAATTTACTAACCACTATTCTACGACTGCTGTTGACAGCATACCTGCGTACATAGATAATGTTTTTTTCTTTTTTTTTCTACTTGAGTTAATGTTTTGTTCGAAATGTTACTTATCTAGCAAATTGCACAACAGTCCTGGGAGGCTCCCAAAGGATTTTATCCTTAATTTTTGAGCCTGATTTGGTGCCTTGATCAATAGATGCAAAAGGCATTGAATGGATTCCTTTTCGGAGTTTTACAATCATCAGTTTTAGGGAACCAGGAGCTTTTCCTGGGTATTTCGTTGATGTTTTAACTAGACTACCAATCTGAAAGTTTCTGCATTTGTTCTTTTGTTTTGGAGGAAGGAAAAAATGAAAAGGTCGTGTGTATTTGGAATTGAACAAATCTATTCATCGCAAATATTCTCAAGAGTTTTTAAAAAAAATTCTTTTGTTAAAACTCAGACCCTGAAAACAATTCTGCTCGATTAGGATTTGGAATAAATAATTTTATTACAGAAAACAATAAATTTGCTCTAAAATTTCCGTTAGTAGATATAAAAAATTATTCTCGTGTTTTGTATTTCCGTTTTTACCAAAAGCAAAGAATTGAATATAGAATTTTGAAATTTTTAAAATTCAAAAACACGAACTTATTTTCAAAATTTGTTAATTACTTGAAATACTAATTTCTGAAAAAAAAAAAAGAGATAAAAAACTTAAGTTACTTTCCTTTTCTCCTCCTTTTATTTTCAATAAGACTTTTTATCCACGACCGATTCTCTAACTTTGTCCTGTTTTGATTTGAAAATAATGATAAAAAGTCAGAACAACTTTATTCTACTGAAGATGAAAATAAGTTAAATGAATAAAAGTTATCCTTTTTCTTTTTAAATGTTTAATTGAGCTGCAAATAACAGAAAGAAATGAAAAGTCCCTTTTTTTTATTAAGAGAATAAATCGCAAAATGCACAAATCAAGATATTACAGACATTGTGTTCGTTTATCCTTTAGTCTAGAGATAAAACGAACCCTTTTCCTAGATGGCGTTAGCGTGGAAATCTCCTTAGTTCTTCCTAACTCTGTTTCCCAATTCTTAATTATTTTCCTTTCTTCTTCTTCGTTCTGTCCTTCCATACAAATGCAAAATTAGGAAACCAAGAGGAAGCTTTTCCTTGTCACTGATTTACATAATTTCCTTCATAAAAAAAACTTTTAACTTGTTTCTTCATTTAATCCAATACTTAAAAAACTTCAAAGTTTATTTTTCAATCCTATAACGGCCTTAAGAAAAAATCACTGATTGATTGATTGTAGAAGAATCTAAGTTGTAGAGAACGGTTTTGTTTTTAGTGATCTCGTACACGAAAAGTACAAGAGGTTCGTATATTGTAACGTGCCACGCCTAACATGGCATGCATAATAACGTACTGTATAAATGGTGATCATTGTTCTATTTTTCTTAGTAATATAAAATGATTTAGTCCTGTGGCATTCCAGATGTGTGTATGTTTTATTTTTATTTTATTTTATAGTAACTTAATAATACATCGAATATTATTGCATAGTGTCAGAAGTGGGGTGAGAAGATATAATTTTACGTGTTGTGATGTGATATGATCTTTGGAAAATTTTCAGAAGAATGGACAACAACATCAGCAGAATGAATGCAAAGCAATTGATCGTATTTGTAATAAGTGTAAAAAGAAAGAACATTATAGTAAAATGTGCCGATCAAAGGTTAAGTTTCCGAAAACAGTAAATGAAGTAACGGAAGTAAATAGTGTAAATACAGATTCACTTTATGCATCAGTGGTAAATAATTTGACTGTAGAGGACACTAGTGATTGGTATACAGTTATTGTATTTCCTAATAATGTATCTGTGAAGTTTAAATTAGATACAGTGGCACAATGTAATGTGATAACTAGTGATTTAGTTAAAAAACTGAAATTGCAGATAAAGCCGTTGACAGTGAAATATCTACGATCTTAGAATGAACAATGCACTACCGTGATTGGAATAGTTACTGTAAGATGTAAAGTGCCTAAAAAACTAGCTAATATAATGTTTCATGTTGTTAGTGACTCATTGAAGCCTATTTTAGGGAAAAAAGCGTGTGTTGAACTTAATCTAGTGCATCGTGTCAATGCAATTAAATGATTAAATGCTAGACGAACTGTTTAAGGGCATAGGATGTATTAAAGGTTTTGAGTACGACATAGATCTAGATTCAACAGTGTCTCTCAAAATCCATCCACCACGCAAGATACCATTTGCATTAAAGTCAGCAGTTAAGTCTAAATTAGATCAGATGTTTATAATTAGATGCGTATATTTAATAATTATAAAACCAACACCATCAGTCAGTCCACTTGTTGTTATTGTGAAAGGAGATAAAGTTAGAATTTGTATTGATCCAACTGATCTCAACAAGGCAGTAAAAAGAAGACATTATCCTTTACAAACAGCTGAAGAAATTGCAGCTGAAATATGACATCCTAAGTATTTTACGTTACGTGATGCTGAACGAGGGTTTTGACAAATTAATGACAGAGAGAATTTCAAAGTTTCTCACAGTTAACATAGCTTGGGGAAGATATTGTTTTAAGCGTTTACCTTTTGATTTGGCTTCAGCACCAGAGGTATTTCAACAAATTATGACAAAAATACTTCAAGGATTGTGTGTGGTCGGTTCGCACCGAAGTGCGAGCTTCGTTGCCGAAGCCTCCGTGCTCCAGGGAGCGCTAGTGTTCCCAAGACGGCGAACCCCTAGCAGACTCCCTAGAATTACAAGGGAAAGATACTGGGGTGGTTTCCCGTGGCCTTCCCCAGGACGCCATTAAGGAATGACGTCAGACCGAAGAGAAAGTGAAGAAGAGGCTACAACACAGGAAAGGAAATTTTTGAAACATCCATGCTCGCTACCGGGATTTGAACCCGGGCGCTGGCACATTGATCTCACGACAGACCGACGCCTGAGACCGCTCGACCACACCAGCGCGGCACTTCAAGGATTAGCACATGTGAAAGTATTAATAGATGATATATTAGTGTACCATGGTATTCTTGATGGCCCTTGAAAAGCAATTAAGCTAGTGTTTAATAGACTGCAAGAAGCTGGAGTAAAGCTAAATAAAGAGAAATGTCAATTTGAAAAAGTTCGAATTAAGTTTCTTGGCCATTATTGGTCAGCTAAAGGTCTTGAAGTCAATGAAGATAAAGTTCAGGCGATACTAGCACTTAAGCCGCCAATGAAATAAGACTGAATTATAACATCTATTAGGTACTGTGAATTCCTTAGCCAAGTTTATTCCGAGGCATTCTCATCTATTTAAGAAAGTTGTTACTTAAGGAAGTTGAATGGAATGGTCAGAAGAACAGCAGATAGCTTTTGAAACTATAAAGACACATTTTAAGAAAACACCGACATTAGCTTTTTATGATGTCAACAGAGAAGTTGTTTTGACAGTCGATGCCAGCTCATATGCTATAGGTGTAGCTTTGATGCAGGATGGTAGACCTGTTTGTTATGCAACCAAAGCGCTTACACTACCGCCACAAAACTATCCACAACTTGAAAAGGAGGCATTTACAATTCGATTTTGGTGTTTAATGTTTCATGATTACATATACGGTAACAAGGTAACTATAGAAACAGACCATAAGCCATTGGAAGCAATTGCAAAGAAACCGCTTTGTTAAGCACCTCCACGAGTTCAACGTTTGTTGTTTGATGTAATTCAGTATTCACCCAAAATAGTGTATAAATCAGGAAAGGATATTCCACTTGCAGATACGCTTAGCAGAGATTGTGAATCTGAAATCAGTGTAAATCCTAATATTGACGAAATTGAACTTCAAGTTGATGTACCATTAGAAAGTCTACATCGTAGTGAGTTACAAAAACAAGTTGCAGAAGATGAACATTTACAAACACTTCTGTATTACATTCGTAATGGATGGCCTAATGAAGTAAAAGATAATGGATGGCCTAATGAAGTAAAAGAATTACCTTCAGATATTAGCCAGTATTGGACATTTAAAGAAGCATTGTCAGAATATCAAGGATTAGTTTTCAAAAATGAACGTCTTATTATTCCGAAGTCTTTAAGAACTGCTTATTTACGATTGGCACACCAAGGACATAATGGAATGAATTATACACTAGCAAGAGCAACAAAATTACTTTATTGGTGTGGAATGACCAAAGATATTCAATTGTTTGTTAGTTCCTGCGCAATATATCAGTCAACTCAGCGAAAGCCTTAACAAGAACCATTAAAAATAAAATCTGTGCCATCACGTCCCTGATAACGTGTAGCCGCTGATTCATTTGAACTTCATGAGAAACAATATTTAGTCACAGTTGATAGTTATTGAAGCTTTTTGGATGTTTCCTATTTACCGATTATTACATCTCAAGCAGTAATTGATATTCTCAAGAAGTTATTTGCTACACATGGTATTCCTGAAATATTTGAATCTGATAATGGACCGCACTTTGCCTCAAAGGAATTTAAACAATTCGCAATGAATTGGGGTTTTGCTCCTCAAACATCGAGTTCAAAATATCCTGATAGTAATGGACTTTTAGAACATTATGTACAAACAGCAAAAAACATGATGATTAAATGTGTTAAATCGTCAACAGACTTTTATTTAGCATTGTTAAATATTAGGAACACTCCTAGAAATAATCTTGGTTCACCAGCGCAACGTCTGTTCGGTAGATCTACCATATGTAACATGGTAATTCATCCATTGTGTTTAAAACCAGCATTACAATATGAAGTGCCCGAGAAACTACGTCATGAACGTCAACGAATGGAAGCTATGTCCAATTCAAGAACATAAGAACATAGTAAGTTCTTACCTCAAGAAAAAATTGTTTTAAGAACAAAGCACAGAACATGGGAACCAGCTACAATAATTAAATCATCAGGTGAACCATGTTCCTATATTGTTCGCACTACAGATGGATCTTAGAAGGAATTCAGTTTACTTTCAGCATATTAAGGTGATATTCCTCCAACTTCAAGGACCTGTCCTATTTCAACACCAAGTAATTACCCAACATCAGTACAACATCAAAACTGTTAAGAACTCCGGTAACTGATGTACAAAAAGGTCAGTAGATAGTAAGTGACACAAGTAATAAACCAGAATCATAACTGCTAAAAACCCCGGTAACTGATATAAGAAAAGATCAGCAAATTTTAAGTGATACAAGAACAGTTCCAGTTACAATCGTTACAATAAAATCGTTTAATTTATTAAAAAAAAAGAAAAAAAGAAAGATGTAACGTGTCACGCTTAACAATGACTAACATGGCATTATAATAATGCATTGTATAAATGGTGATCATTATTGTATTCTTCATTAATATAAAAAATGATCTAGTCCTGTGGTATTCCAGATGTGTGTGTGTTTTATTTTAATTTTATTTTAACTTAACAATACATCGAATATTATTACAGTCTATCACCCGTGGTGAGGGTGATCAAACAATCTGTCGGACACTCATAAGTGATATTGAAATCTTTAAGAGTTGGGGAAAATACAGATTCTTGACTGCGGTAACTTTCTGTCTCCTATGAAATGAAATGTACACCTTTACCACATGAGTCTTATTGAAACCATTATGACTTATCGAAGTGTATAGAGTTTTTAATATTTAGGATAGAATATCCTCAATACCTTATAGATTCAGAGTGGTTCTATTCAGCTCGCTTTCGCAGCAATGGTTCATTGATTTATAGTCCAGATTCCTCCTAATGGAATTCACAGGTTTTAGAGAATCTGTTACTTTACGTAATTGCCTGGGAAAATTCCTTCATTGCTTATTATAAAATCTGCTTTGAATAGCCTCTAGAAAATCAACAAGGCTTTAATTAACGACAAAACTTACACAAAATTCTGGATTCTATTTATTGGGCAAAATAAATATTAGAATTTCATTTCTTGATAATTACCAGACAATTTTTAAAAAGAAACAATTTTAATTTATTTTAAATGTTTCCAACGAAAGATAAAGAATTAGGAAATGGTTACTTAAGAGAAATTTGGATCCTATTCCCACCCAACGTCTTCCATCAATCCAACCAACGAAGAATTCAACCCACAATAATTATAGCCCGATTGACTGACGAGTCCAAAATCCACCCGAACCTACCTTCCTTTTGAGTAACGAAATAAAAAAAATACCAACCATCGAGTGGACAAGTCTTTCATTAACATTTCCCGCCTAATGGATTGAGGCACCGAAAGTAGATCCCCAGTCAGACATAATGGCACCGCGCAAACAATGTCACCAGCACTGAAAACAAGAATTAAGAAATAAACAATCAAATGCAACTTATATCCATTGGAAAACTTTTATTTTTCGAATTTAAGGGAATTCAATAAAAAATCAACAATTTTCAAATGAAATTCAAAAACGTACAATGTAAAAAACAGCAAAACTTTTCGTTGGAAAAAACACATTAAGAGGGATGGAAATATATCGAATGGAATGAATTAGGAACAAAGCAAACAAAAACCCTTCAAAGAATAGAAAAATAAAGTAATAGAAAAATGAAAATATCTCAAATGGAATGGATATAGGAACTGAGAGAAAAAGAAATGCCTTCATAGAATAGAAAAATACATTAATAGAGAATGGAAATA
>JAFIDM010000006.1:21867927-21898996 GCA_023159025.1 Thereuonema tuberculata
TCGAATGGAATGGAATTGGGAACAGAGAGAAAAAAAATGCCTTCATAAAATAGAAAAATATATTAATACAGGAATGGAAATATCTCGAATGGAATGGAATTGGGAACAGAGAGATAAAAAATGCCTTCATAGAATAGAAAAATATATTAATACAGGAATGGAAATATCTCGAATGGAATGGAATTGGGAACAGAGAGGAAAAAAATGCCTTCATAGAATAGAAAAATATATTAATATAGGAATGGAAATGACTACCAGGGAGGATTCAGGAAGCGAAGATCATGTGCAGAACAGATATTAAATTTGAAACTCATAATAAGGTTCAGGAGACTGAGATCCAAGGACATTCATGTGACATTCGTGGACTTCAAAAAGGCATACGATTCTATAGATAGAGACACACTTTTCAATATACAGGAGAAATTCGGAGCTGATGACAAATCAATTGCAATCACTAAAAAAACTCTAACAAACACAAAGTCAAAAGTAAAATTTTTGGGAGAGATTTCAGAACCATTTGAGGTGAAAACAGGAGTAAGACATGGAGATGGGCTTTCCCCATTGCTCTTCAACTGTGTGTTGGAGAAAGTAATGAGAGAGTGGAGGAAAAGAATGGAAGAGGAAGGAATCAAGAAAATAAAAATAGGAAAAAAGAAAGATAACTTGGAAATTGACTGCCTGGCTTTTGCAGACGATCTTGCAATTCTAGCGGAAAACATTGAAGATGCAAGAAGACAAATAAATATACTGAAAGAGACAGCAGAAAAGGCTGGACTACAAATATCTTATTAAAAGACGGAATACATGACCAATAGAAAAGATGCACCAAGATAGATCACAACAAAGTATGGGACAATCAAGAGGGTTAATAAGTTCAAATACCTGGGAGAAATAATTCAACCAAACGCCCTTGACAAAGAAGCGGTCCTAGCAAGAGCAAGAAAAATGGAACTGTCATTCCAGTTGACAAAAAATATATACAACAAGAAGTCCATATCTATAAACGCTAAAATTAGGCACTACAATACAGTCATTAAGCCAGAAGGCCTCTACGCCTCAGAATGCCTTGCACTAAACACAGCCAGACAATTAGACGAGGTAGAAAAAAAGGAAAGAAAGATCTTACGGAAAATCCTGGGACCAAATTATGAAGATGGAAAATGGAAACTGAGAAACAACAAGGAAATCTACGCTAAAACAGAAAAAATAACTGACACAATGAGGAAAAGAAGAGTGACTTTCTACGGACACATTAAAAGAATGAGTGAAGGTAGACTGACTAAGAGATTATTCACCTTCTTCGACAGAAACCCCAAGACTCAGATGACATGGATCAAAGAGGTCAGAAAAGACATGGAAGAAATGAAAATAGATGGAGAAGAGGTGGAGAGAAGAGAAGAATTCAGAAAAAAGATCAGGGGATTCAAGGGTTTTCAAGAAAAGGCAAAGAAGAAAACGGGAGCAAAATGGACGGAAGAAAGAAGGAAACAACATGGAGAAAGAATGAAAGAATACTGGAAGAGAAGAAAGAAGTTAGAAAAATAATCATGAGTTATTTCACGTGGTCCATAGTCGGCCAAATTCGAAGAAAGAAGAAGATAGGAATGGAAATATCTCGAATGGAATGGAATTGGGAACAGAGAGAAAAAAAAATGCCTTCATAGAATAGAAAAATATATTAATACAGGAATGGAAATATCTCGAATGGAATGGAATTGGGAACAGAGAGGAAAAAAAATGCCTTCATAGAATAGAAAAATATATTAATATAGGAATGGAAATATCTCGAATGGAATGGAATTGGGAACAGAGAAGAAAAAAATGCCTTCATAGAATAGAAAAATATATTAATACAGGAATGGAAATATCTCGAATGGAATGGAATTGGGAACAGAGAGGAAAAAAATGCCTTCATAGAATAGAAAAATATATTAATACAGCAATGGAAATATCTCGAATGGAATGAAATTGGGAACAGAGAGAAAAAAAAATGCCTTCATAGAATAGAAAAATATATTAATACAGGAATGGAAATATCTCGAATGAAATGGAATTGGGAACAGAGAGAAAAAAAATGCCTTCATAGAATAGAAAAATATATTAATTCAGGAATGGAAATATCTCGAATGGAATGGAATTGGGAACAGAGAGAAAAAACAATGCCTTTATAGAATAGAAAAATATATTAATACAGGATGGAAATATCTCGAATGGAATGGAATTGGGAACAGAGAGAAAAAAATGCCTTCATAGAATAGAAAAATATATTAATACAGGAATGGAAATATCTCGAATGGAATGGAATTGGGAACAGAGAGGATAAAAATGCTTTCATAGAATAGAAAAATATATTAATACAGGAATGAAAATATCTCAAATGGAATGGAATTGGCAACAGACAGAAAAAAATGCCCTCGTAGAATAGAAAAATACATTAATAGAGGAATGGAAATATCTCGATCGAATGGAAATGGGAACATAGGGAAAAAGAAAAAGCATTCATAGATTAGAAAATTACATTAATAGAAGAATCAAAATACACTGAAACTCGGTTATAACGCGGTCGTTTATATCGCGAATTCGGATATAACGCGATTTGGTCTTGGACCTCTTCTATTTTGGAAAAGGTGTATAATTGTAAATTTGCAAAATTTATCTTTTTTTCGCCTAAAATTAAATCAAAGGTGTAAATTAATATGCTTGTTTTCTTATTATTTAGAGTAATTGAGACTCTATACCAACCTTATGTCACGAAAATGCGTGAAATACAATATATTTTTTTAAAAAAATACCAGAATCGCGGACTTTTTCGTTTAATCAAAATGAATATCGAGATCTATTTTTCTGCCCAAGAGGACCATGTAATCTGATAGGCGTATGAATACCTAGATTTGATCCACGTGACTCGTCGTTTGTACAAGATGGCGGCGCCAAATCGATTTTGGCTAATACAGATCACCATCAAAGTCTTGAAAAGGTAATGATTTATGTATTTATAAATATAAAATTCTCTCACATAGCTCTGAATGATGTAGTTATTCGCGAAATGACCATTTTAAATCTATTTGGAATCGTGTGGGCGATAATAAGGTGCGATGTACGACATTGGACGTCGCGAATTAATAAAAGTTCGGTTACACCACGGTTATATAGCGATCTTCGAAATCTTGAATCCGAAAGGCCGCGTTATAACCGAGCTTCAGTGTATCTCAAATGGAATGGAATTGGGAACGGAGAGAAAAAAATATCTTCATAGAACAGAAAAACACATTAATAGAGGAATGGAAATATCTAAAGTGGAATGGAATTGGGAACAGATAGGAAAAAAAAGAAAATCCTTCATAGAATAGAAAAATACTTTAATTGAAAAATGGAAATATTTCGAATGGAATGAAATTAATAACAAAGACAGAAAAAAAGTCTTTATAGAATAGAAAAATACATTAATAGAAGAATGGAACAAAGAGAGAAAAAAAGTCTTTATAGAATAGAAAAATAGTTTAATAGAAGAATGGAATATCTCGTATGGAATGAAATTGTGATCAGAGGGGAAAAAAAGCGTTCATAGAATAGAAATTTACATTATAGAGGTAAGGAAAGATATCGTTTGGAATGGAATTATGAATAAAGAGAAAAAAGAAAGCTTTTTAGAATAGAAACTGACATTAATAGAACAATGAAAACAATAAATTTAATGGAATGGAATTGTGAATAGAGGTGGGAAAAAGCTTTCATAGAATAGAAAAATCTTTAATAGAATCATGGAAATATATCGAATGGAATGGAATTTGGAACAGAGGATAAAAAAAAGAGCTTTGATACAATTGGTGAGTTTTTTTTAAGACATCAAGGAAAATCTCCAACAAATCCTGTGTGCATTTCGGTAGATTACACTAGGCAACAAAATTAAGCTTTTTCTCTGTATCTTTGATGAAAATAGTTGATCTTTATGTTCTCGAGTGTGCTGAACATGAAAATGGCCATTAAAATGCATGTTTAGCTCTAGTTTTTTAGATATCTCAACTTATCATAATTATCCCTAAAAGCATAATGCATATTATTTACTTTAATGTTTCCCCTCGGAGGAATGTCTCTGAAGGCGCAATCGCTTGCCTGCTGTTTGTATTCTGTTGCTGGTGATTCTCTGATGAGTGTCCAGCAGTAATCTGCCAAAAATTCTGGATTCTGCAAGTGTTTTGTTAATAATAATATTTTTTTCAGGTTCAAGGGATTGACGCACAGGCCATTCCTTGTGTTTGTAGTGGCATGCCCTGGCACAACTGTCCCACATACACGAAAAGCAATAGAATTTGGTGTAATCCTATTGCAAGCCAAGTAATACGACAATGACTTTCAGATCATCGGAAATGTGCCACTTAAACTTCTCATAGTTTACTCTGCAAAACAGTTGGTTTCATAGGTTTCTTTCATGTAGGCTGCGTAACCAATTGTACAGATGGAAACAAGTTACCATTGTGTAGAAGAACAGCCTTTAGACTTATCTTGGATGAATCTATGAACAATCTCCATTCATCACTTTTATAGTCCATTTTCAGAGCTGCCATGAGACCCTCAATATCACTGCAAAATACAAAGTTATCTTGTTGCTGAAAACGGTAAGAATGGTGTGTGGCGTTCACGGAACATACTGACATTTACCGATTGGTCAAGAAATTCCACTGCTGCAATCTAGATGCCAAAAGTGGAATTGCTTTACCTTTAGGCAATTCCAAATCTCTTACCAGATCATTCAACTCGCACTGTGTTACTGTATGTTGCTGTGTAGACTTTTAATTACACTGGAAATCAGGATCTTTCGATGTACTCGGTTTAGAAGGTGATGGAATAGCATTAGAGTCACTGCTGTCCTCGTCACTAACTGTATAAGAATCAGGTGAGATGGGAAGAGGTAATCCCTCTCCATGAGGCACTGGACGCATAGCTGATCTTATGTTAGGACACGTCAATGCTGACTTTTTCTTCTTTGAAATGCCATGTTTGAAGGGAGTTGTCATGCTAAAATAACAATCATTTACGTGGTTTAATGGTTCTCTTCAGATCATCGGAATAGCAAAGCCCATTGGCAATAATATTTTACCATTCAACCTCTTGTACCTGTGGCACAAGATATACAACATATATGAGGGTCTGTCCCCTCCACCTTCCCTGTTGCAGTGCACTGCGGATAAAAATAGGTTTCCAACACTGTATGATGTGAAGTAAGAGGGTTAGAAACGCTATACTGTTTAACGTATGTGGAATTTCCACGGCAATTTCAGGACAGAAAAAATTAATTCTTAGCTCTAACTGATTCTGAACCCCCCCCCCCAATCAATGAAACTACAGCTAATCTAAGATTTTAATGGGTATTTTCGTGATAAGCATGGTCGATTTAGTAAAGATCAAATGATTTTGTTCACGATACATTTTCACAAGTGTTATCAATAATCATAGAAAAATGTCATCTTTACATTACTATTAATATTGGTCTAGTTAACAAATTTAGAAATTTTTTTTTACCTTTGATATCAGCTACAATTGCTACAATATCAGAGTAAATAAGAATTGTATTGTAGTAAAGGAATTGAATAATATAAACTCAAAAGAAATTCAGAGTCAGACTGAAAGAACAATTCATAGAAAGAGTAGCATAACTATTATGATTAAAGTTTACCTGAATTTATTATCATTATCCAATTATGGATAAGTTGTTTCTAATCGTAACTGCTAAGAAAAACAAGACGTTCCTTTATGATTTTCTAATTTCTAACTTAACTGAAAGTAATTAGGATAACAGATTTTCCATTCTAATCAGTAAGACTTGATAGAATTAGGTTTTGATAAACATCTCTATTTATTACTAATTCTTATTAGCTGGGTTTTTTTTTCTCAAATTCCATAAAAATAAGTCAAAGAATCACTATTTCAAAAGAAAAATGTTTAACTTTTTTAGAAAAAATTTGAATCTAAAATAATAAACCAACACCAATATAGAATTTAATAATAATAATTATTTATTAATAATAATAGATGTAATAATAATTACTCATTCTTTTTTTTTGCGCATAATTTAAGATAGATTTCTTTATAGAATCTGCTTCAGTATTATTTTAAAAAAAGAAATCATTGAATATCACTAGTAATTGAAAAGAAATAAACTTTTGACAAACGAATGAATAAGACAAAATAATGTCATTTCACTGCGATATTATTTATCTAAAAAAAGTAAAGTATTTTATTCATCAAGGGAATAAGAGGTTGACTCGTTAGAAACAAGCAAAAAAAAATTCCAAATAATCTTTTATTAAAATGTCTATTTTTTTATCTGTAAAAGGTGATAGTTTTGGCAATAAACTAAAGTGCATTTCTGATCTGGATCGGATCCGTTAATTATTTCCTTCAAAGAAAGTGAAAAACGAAAATTAATCAAAGACACTTTAAAAAACAGCTCAATTGGTTATTTTTTTTTATTTTATAGACTTTTTTTTCCATCTGCTCTTTTCCTACGTTGGTAAAAAAAGAGAACTGGAAGGGATGAATAATTTCTAACGTGAGGGGGAGGTGTTCCTTTGCATAAATTTTAAGGAATTGCTTCAAGAGAGACTCTCATTGGAATAAACAATCACTGAAGATCAAAGATTACTAAATATTGTCCACCACAACAATGAAGTGACATTTAGAAATTTTTTTACTTTCTTTTCTTCTTTTCATTGTTTACCTTTTAAATATTTTTATGCATTTTCTATCTTATTATTCAACCGACCTAATAAAAAGAAAGCTTACGTCAATATCATTTCCTTCCTTGTTTTGTATTAATTTACCGAAATTTAAAATGATCGTTTTATAACGATTGTTATTCTCAGCTTAATAATAACATTTTCAATATTATAACAAGGTAGGGATAGTGAAACCAATCACAGTGCTTCGCAACGGCTTCTGAGTCACCTTTATTTTACAATGGTCTGAGTGACATCTAAAAGACATAAAATTAATCCATTTTGTAAATAAAATAATATTAAGCTTAGAAAAGATAAAATTCTTTCTAATTGCACATTAAATAAAATTTAATTCTAATGTGGAGCAATCATTGTAAACATTAAAATTTCGTATCTGTGAAGTTGTTTCGCTTAATTATCTTTAAACAAATTGATAGAAAGATATTTAAGTCAATAAAGAATAAATATCCTTCATCTCAAGGATCTAAAAGAGATTTTCAGCTCAGGAGAAGAACTAATAAGTTATCTTGGTTTTAATTTTATTCCATTCAGAATTAATGTAGAATCATTTGGAAGAAAAATAAAACATTGCAAAATGAATTGGATACACAAGATCTAAACAGATAAACAGATCTAAAAAGGCGTGATGGAGGATGAGGAGATTCTATTTCTATTTCATGTTATTCAATTATTATTTTTAATTTTTTACTCTGAATTCAATTTAACGAATACAATTAATAAAAAATAAAAAAGTTAAATGAAAATCAAATTTAAATTTTCGTTTCTTTTTTATAGACAGGCTCGTATATGCGTTTTTTGCCGGTTCTTACAATGGCGTCGTAAATCGAATCGACGTAAAACGAACATGGCGAACCCCTTAAAGAGTCCATTGAATTTCAAGAGAAAGATACTGAGGTGGATTCCCGTTGCCTTCCTCAGGAAATCATTAAGGAATGATTGGAGACCTAAAGTAAAAGAGGAAGAAGCAGACAAACACAGGAAAGGAAATGTTTCAAATATGAATGCCGACGCCGGGATTCGAACCTAGGTTCCAACACATCTGCCTCGTAGGAGACCATAAGGAGGAGGCCACTAGGCTATGCTGGAACGTCAAGTGCTTTCATAGGCCTACTAAATTAGCATAAAATAATAACTTAATTATTACGTGCAATTAGGGTAATTTCCTTTTGCACGTGTCTTTTTAAAAATAAAATAAATCATTTTATTACAATTAATAGTGATGAAAGTTTTTTAAAAGGAACTTTCATCACTATTAATTGTTCTATGTATTAGTTATCACAGGCAATCAAGTGACTGCCTTCACCATTTATGGCTGCATTTTTGCTCAAAAAATTAATTTTTTTTTAATATATTTTTCCTTAATTTGGCCAAAATTCTAAACGATGTTTGTATTTTTCTTTCTTATGTTTATAATTATTTATTGTAAAAATGTAACGTTATTACTATCCTAACATTCCAAAATAAATGGTTGATTGATTTTAATATTGTAGTGAACGCATTTAATGTTAAGAATAGATGTTTTTATTAACAAATAATCTAGAATCAGAAGAAGCAATCTAAAATAGAAACATGCATCAATATGAATATTATAAATGTATTTATTTATTTAATTGTAAATATAATTTGACAGTAAAATTTATACTTAGTAAATTCCTTACGTAACTTTTATTAATAACAGAAACTCCTACTCAATCCTATTAATTCATATTCTTTAATATTTTGTTTCCTTGACAACTCACAGGTGACGGAAAGAGACAACAAATGAATCGTGGTTGGTTTTTTTTTTAGTCACAAAGCAAACGCCCACGCGGTGACACTACAAAAGTGCTTTAGTGTAAAAACTTGCCGTGTTTGTACGTAAGTGCATTTGGGAAAGTTTGACAGAATATCTTCTTTTATGGGAAGGAATTCGCTGCACTATTTGAACTCATGTACAAGGATTTGAAGTTAGGAAAAACCCATTTGCTTTCATTTCCTAATTAAGTTTTTGTTTCCGAAGAAGAAATGCAACTCATTAAAACACATCTCTATTTTTTTTTAAAAAAAAAAACTCAATTCTATACAATCATAAACTGCAATTGTATAACCATCAACAATATTCCTAAACTATTTTGTCTGTTGCCATTTTTTTCTTTCATTATTTCCTCTATCTTTACTTTATTAATTATTCTAAGTTTATTTTCAGTATTTCTTCAATATTCTTTAGTTCTTTTTTTTTCCTTCTTTTCTCTTTTCGTTATATCTTTCTATTTCCCATAGCCTTATTTCGTTGTTTCTTCTACTTTCACTTCTTTTTTTTTATCTTTTTTTATTTTCTTATACCTCATATCTATTTTTTCCCCTCCTTTCTTTAATTCTCATACTCCTACATCTTTACATGTTATTTCTGTTTTATTTCCATATATTTATTTCTCTATCTTCTCATACTCCTACAACTTTACTTGTTATTTCTGTTTTATTTCCCATATATTTATTTCTCTATCTTTTCATACTTGCATCTTTACTTGTTCTTTCTGTTGTTTTTACCATATCTTTATTTCTCTATCTTCTCATACTTCTATATCTTTACATGTTATTTCTGTTTTATTTCCCATATCTTTATTTCTTTATCTTTTCACACTTGCATCTTCACTTGTTATTTCTGTTGTATTTACCATATCTTTATTTCTCTATCATCTCATACTCCTTCATCTTTACTTGTTATTTCTGTTTTATTTCGGTATCTTTATTTCTCTATCTTCTCATGCTTACATATTTACTTGCTATTTCTGTTATATTTCCCATATCTTTATTTCTGTATCTTCTCATACTCCTACAACTTGTCATTTCTGCTTTATTAACCCATATCTTTATTTCTCTGTCATCTCATACTTGCATTTTTACTTGTTATTTTTGTTTTATTTACCATATCTTTATTTTTCTATCTTCTCATACCTCTACATCTTTACTTATTAGTTCTGTTTTATTCCCCATATCTTTATTTCTCTCTCTTCTCATTCTCCTACCTCTTTACTTCTTATTTCTGTTTTATTTCCCATATCTTTATTTCTCTATCTTTTCATACTTACATCTTTACTTATTATTTCTGTTGTATTTACCATATCTTTATTTCTCTATCTTCTAATACTCCTACATCTTTACATGTTATTTCTGTTTTATTTCTGATATCTTTATAGAAGTGTGGACAGAATTGACACTTCGCTCAGTACACTTCGCGAAGTACATAAAAATTATCAGAATCAAGAGTTATTGTTTTAAAAAATCAAAATCATTACTTTCTGTTTGTAAGTAAAAGAATTCAATAGAAGCAGTCATAAATAGGTTAGTGGAACGATTTGTTCTTTGAGATCCTTCGGCTCTAACTTGATCACTTCTGGATCTCACTTTAGTTTGGACAACATAAAACTGACTGACTTGTATTTTTTTATTTAAAAAAAATTGGACTGATTTTACGGTAGCCAAGTTTTTTTTTAGGTTTTGTTAAAACAAACTCAAGGTGAAACATTGAAAGCAATGGAAAAATAAAATCCTTTGTTTCAATTCAACTGTTAGTTAAAATTCAATAAATATTTACAAAATAAATCTGCAAGTTTAGTAACAACTAATAAGGTAAAGATTGAGAAAAAGCTAAAATGGTTTAAAAATTGAGAAAATTATGGTAATTAAGTATCTACTATGTGAACCCGTGACTTTACAGTAAAACATTTTTTTTAAGGATTTGTTTGAATTAGAAAAATCAAAAGACGAGGAAATTATAAATATTTACTAAGAATCCATGTTTCTATAATGAAAAATTTTTGTAATGATGATTTACTTTTTAAATTGCTTTTTTAGGAACGATAATTGTTTTTTCATCCAAATCTGTTTCTTTTAAGAAGAAAAATCAAGATTTGGAAGCCATTTAAACAAAAGTTAAAAAAAAAATGAAATTCAGAATTTCATGCCAAGAATAACCAGAAAAATCAATCTTCAATTCATTGCCTAAAGGTCGGGGATCTTTGCTTTGGGGGGTGAGGGGGAGGAAAGAGATTAAGGGTTATTTTCTTCTTCTGGCAAGTATGCACGTGCATTCCTCTGGTTGATGACAACCCCCTCGCAGTTCAACTGTTGACACAAATAGACATCGAAGTAGCCACATTCTAAAATAATGAAATCCAATGGGATTTACTCAAAAATTTAACGGATTAATACATAGCATAATTTTTACATAAATTGTAAATCTTAATAGACTTATGAAGGAGCTGAAATCCAGTAAAATACTCCATTTTAAAAGTCGTTTGTACTCATGATGGTTTTACTTTGCTTTCCGTAGGGTTTCATAGCTCACAAACTATGATGGAATAGATGTAGGAGTTACTTCAATAACTGAGTAGAAATGGCACCAACAATAGTTAAATGAAAAATGGTCTTAATTCTAAATGTGGTCGTTAGATAAGTTAAAATAAAAGGAACTACTGTGTCCCATATCTTATGGTATGATTAAATAAAAGATTATAAAATTTTGTAATATCAAATAAAAATTGGATTAACAGAATTGATTCAAAACAAGGTATTTAAACCCGAGATTGTTCTTCATTCTCAAAACTTAACTTCATTATCTATTGAAATTCATTCCAATTCGATAGAAAATTATAAAACCTTTAAGATATTATGAGTCTACTTCAAAGGGAGCAGTAATAGAAACAGAGCATTTATTTTCATTGTGGATAAAAATGATTTTTTATTTTTATTTCAATCCATATAAAATTCTCGTAAATTTAAGATAAAAAAAAGAATCAAGATGATTTTTCATAGAAAACTTAAGAACCTTCTGAATAATGAAAACACCTGAAAAGTGATTGCCATCAGACTGTGAAGAGCAGGTGGCAGATGATAGTTGCCAATTCCAAATAAAAAAAAAACAGACTTCAGTCCTGCATTATTGAGCAGAGCTAGGATTTAGTTTTGAGCAAAAAGGCTTTCAGTTTTAATCGAAATCTTTTTTGGCTCAAAAACTATTTTGGTTCAAAAAACTTGCATTTCATTAAAGTCTTCTTCATGAATCCAGAATATTTATTTTCTCTTTTTTTAAAAAAAATGAATCATTTGTTGATTTAATATTAAATCAGACAAAAAAGCAACTAAAACAACCCCTACTTTCGTAGCATTTTCAATATTTTTTATCTCTTCAATATTTCTCAACATCATTAGAATGAAAATGTTATCATTTAATTAGGACTGAAAGTTTTCATTCAGATTAAAAACACGCAGTAATGTTGTACTAACTTACAATGGAGAATCGATTTTTAACTTGACAATTTTTTTACAATTAAATCAAGTTTTAAAACAAAAACAAATTAATCCAAAGAGAATTCATCAGAAATGTCTTTGTCATTAATAAAAAAAAAAAGTTCAAATAAAATTTGCTAACAATTCACTTCGAAATAATTCATAATATTAATATATAATATATTACCAATTAATAAGTAATCACATGTTATATTGTAGAAGATTGATTGATAACTTTTTTTAAAGGCGTTTTGTTGTGTGTGTTTTTTTAAGTAAAAAGCAGTCTTTTTATTGAGTGACTTTATTTCTTTTACATAATCAACCCTATCATTGGAATAACAAAAGATCTCAATTGGAAGAAAACATTTAATAATGAAACTGAAAGCGAAATTCTAGTTTTATATTTAATCGAAATTTCCCTTCAACATGAATAAGTTACATATTAGGATACATATTAGGGTTTATCGTATCACGTAATAAGAGTCCTTCATCAATCTCATTCGAGGATAAAATTTAACGTGTGTGAATACGGTTACCGACGAATTGAGCTAACACACTTGCTTAAAAAACTTTCTTTTTGAAAATTTAATAAACTAAAAAATCTTTAAAATTACATGTTTCAACAAGATGCTTTTTAAATTTTTTTAAAAAAAAGTTTTTTAAGCACGTGCTTTTTTAAAATTCGTCAATCTCATTTGCTAAGATTTTATATTATGAATTAAAAATATAAATGATATTATCATCATGTTTGTAATAAGATATAAGTAATGCTAGCAATTGATTCAAGATGGCTTCTGCTCAATTGTTTCACTGTCCTAAGAAAAGATTAGCTTTAATTAATCGAAACAAATTCTATTGAATCTGGATTGCAAATTTCACACTGATAATCCTTCTAAGTCGATTATTTATCTGTGACGATCACTTTCACTCAACCAAACAAAGGTATTCATTAGGACAGTTTGAGAACAAAGTTAAAGAATCGCGAAAACTATCAAAAAAACAAAAAAAAACAAATCTACTTGTTGGCGGTCTACACAGGGCTTCAAAAGTAGGATAGATCTTGTTTTTGTATTTTAAAATTGGATTAAAACCCTTCTTCAGGTAATAAACGATCTTCCATATTTTACTTGGAATGGATTCGAACTGCATCCATTCATAAACACTTTTTCTTTTTCCTAAATATAAAATTTAGTTGGAATGAGCATCATGGTTGGTTTTTTTTTTTTAATATCAATGGATTTGCTGTTTCTTAATCCAAGTGTCAAGGATTTCTAGAAAAAAATTCATTTAATAAAATCAGAAAATAAAAATAATAATCCTTTTATTTTATATTCATGGTAAAGTTTATCTTTTAAAAATGAGCCTCTAATCTTCTCAAAGCTAAGACTAACCCCCACCCCTCCTTGACTTGAGTCTTTTTTTTTTTATTTCATTTTAATAATTTCATGAAAAGTATTTGTAATTCTAAACTTTTGGTAAAAGTCTCCGTTCTCTTTGTTTTAATGAACTTCAGTAAATAAAGAAGAAATGAAAAGAAATGGATATTTAATAAACAACTGATTGAAACTAAAAAGAAAGAAGTTCTCATAGTGAGAGATCAATTCAACATCAATACCCAAGATTAAAGAACAAACCCCGGGAGGAAACGATTCTCTTTCTTATGACAAAGAAAATAAGGAATAAAAGCAAGGATTTTTTTTATTTTGGTTCCTTAGAAATAAAAAAAACATCACCAAGTATAAAATATTTGAAATACAGAAATTTAAATGAAAATCATTCTTTTTTTTTTTAAGTTCATTCTTTTGAATTTATTTTTAGTAATGACAGTTTAAATTAACGTTTCAAAGGTTTATGATTTATTTGGACCAATAAAGATGCCCTAATATTCAATAGAAGAAAAATTTATTCCCGAAAAAAAATATTCTCAGGAGAATGATTATTTCCAGCCAAAATGGAAAGAGAGAAATTAGATAATGAGTCGCTCACTTTATTTGTAGAAGCACTGGTTTACATTGAGAGCATTACAAAAATAAAAATCTCTGTGAATTGAAACCATTTCAATCTGGTCTCTCGTGGTTTTTCCTTCTCAATAGGAATCCCATTTCCCGCCAGCCCCGACTCTCACCTTGAAGAAGACAGCAATGCAGTGACCGACAGAAGGATTTCACAATTCCATTGAACTACTGGACCTTCGATGGACCTTTTTCTATATTAGTTATAGCAAATGGCTTCATTTTATTTATTTATTTATTTCTTTCGTTGAATCTCAGTGTTTCTTCAATGTCATCCGTCTTTTTTTAGAATGTTTGTGCAATTCCTCCTCCATCTTTGTCTTTGAAACCAATGGAAATAACAAACACATAAACATTATATTATATCTATCATCATTTTTATTTTGTTTTATTATCATTTATCAATTTAGAATATAAAATAAATAAACAATCTTCATTTAAAAAAAAAACTAACTCTTAGCATCTTCGAAACAAAAACATCTACTAAAATTTAACTTATCAAAATTAAAATAGACTTATTGGCTCCCAGTGGTTTAGGTTCAACTCCCGAGCAGTGGTTATGGAAAGGATCCTAGGGTTCACTTAGCCCTCTCTCAAATGAGTTTTTTACTCAGGGGTTAAATGCGGGCGAGCGTCGGACTGACCATCCGACCTCAACTAGTGCCGTTGGTGGAGAATCACTGGGAGCCTACACCTCTCTTGCACCTGCATCGCCTGTTGCAGCCCAGTTTAATGTATACATATTAAAATATACTTTTTTAATTGTATATTTAATATACTTGAAGAGTATATTTTAAATATAGTATTTTTTTATTTTTTTACTAAAATATACTTTTATTTAAAATGAAATAGAAATGATTTCATTTCGAAGATGAACACCGTGATTATCAAAAGGGTTTTTAGTTCAATATCAACTTGTTTTCATGTAATATCATGTTTGTTAGAATGAGTAATGTTTTAATTCTTTATTTTTCTGCTTTTATGATTTTTTTTTTAATTCTGTAAATTTCTGTTTGTAAATCCTTCTCTCATTTCTATGAAAACACCTTTCTTTAAATTCTGTTTAGTTAAAACTTAAAAAAATAAAATCATTATTTAATGACTGCATAAATGGCAAGAATAGTTAACACCGAAATACAGTGTGTCTCGAATTAGGCGAATTCAAAATTTGTATAAAACTGAATCTGTAGATTTTATATTTTTTTTATGTTTCTTTGTCTCGTTTTAGACTATGTCCCTCCTGTTCACAAACTTCTTTCCTCAATGAGTTTAAGAACAAATAAGTCACGTGTGTCTTTTTTTGTTTCCCCCATGAAAAAAATTACTTCCATTTTTATTCTCCTAATCTTGTAAAGAGTTGTTTTCTTATTTGTTCAGTTTTCAGACCAAGATTTATTTTGTTCATGAAATGTAGTTTTGTAAGAAAAAAAGTACATTATTCTAAATTTCATTCTTCGTGAACTAATAAGGTAACGAGAAATAATTAGCACTGATTATTCATTTGCTACTTTTATTTAATAAATCCCTCTAATATTGTTTGACTTATTTATTCCTCTTCCGAAATTTTATATTTTTAAAACTCAGTCAATGAACATTGACTCTAATCTGAGGGAGTAAAGATGTCAGTAGATTTATCAATAAAACAAACTTCCTTTAGTTGCCAATCACAGTTTTATTCAAGTTAAGAGAAAGTACTTCAATAGGAGTCTCAATGAAGCAATAAAAATTATTCTCAAAATATCAGACTTTCTCTAAAACTGCTCAATATTAGGACCTGACTAGACGCGTGGGAGTTGAGCTTCTGACTGAACGTCCCTCATTTCCAAATCGAAAATTCGGAATATGCGGATCATTGGAGATATTTTTCGAAATTAAAGCCATAAACTGTATACAAATGAAAATATAAAAAAATACTCAGAAGAAAGCAGTGGAATTTTATTCAATCACAGTCAACCATTATTTCAATCTTGATTTTTTTAGAAATTTATATTCAATGACTTTTCATAAATTCTGGAAAGTAAAGAACAAAGAAAAATTGTTAGAAATTCAATTGAATTTTGTTAATTACTGTTAATAAACAACGGAAACTATTTCTTTCCTATCTTTTCTATTCCTATCGAATACAATGAGGTTTTCTTAAGAGATCGAAATGACAAAATATGACTTTTTTTTATGTAGAGCGTTTTGTTAATTTACCTGAATAGCAACCGGAAAGACACAATAAAGTGAAGTCAAAGGAAATCAATTCCAAGACGAAATAGTTTAACAATAATAATTTATAGGGAAGAGCAGTGGAACCTCCATGAATATAAACTAAAAACATAAAAACACATTAAAAATAAAGAAAAAGAAAATTCATGTGCTGGGCTCTGCCAGCCTCAAATGAATTTCTTACGGCATCAAAATAAATAAAAAGTGCCTAAAAAATATGTAAACACATTAAAATTTGAGACCAATGTTCATCTGACACCTCAAGACAAGCCTGTTTCACGCTTATTAGGCGATCATCAGTTGAAGGTAGTCAGAATGAACTTTTGCAGGTTTCATAACGTTATGAGACCTACAATGTTCATTCTGACTACCCTCAACTGATGATCGCCTAATAAGCGTGAAACAGGCTTGTCTTGAGGTGTCAGATGAACATTGGTCTCAAATTTTAATAATAATTATTCATTTCTATCATTCGAGAATACTTGAAAAGAAATACTTCAATAAAATCGTAATGACTCCGTTGTAAAGTTATTTCACAGAAAAAAACAATAAAAAACTGAAATCCAAGAGAAGAAGGACATCCACACAAACAGTATTTACTGTTCCACTTTCTCTAACGAATTTTCACTTTATTTTGTCTTTAAATTCATTTTAAATTTAGGTATTTCTAATTTCAAATATTACAAGATATATTTTTAAAAGATGATGACGTGGAATGTTTTGATTAACGTTTGTTATTTATTAATTAAAGATGAAATTAATAGGAATTTTTATATTTAATAAACTAATATGCAATTAAAATGAATTTTAAATTAAATGGGATTTAATTTTATCTTTCACTTGTTGTAGCAAAGACTTAATCAAAACAAAAGAAGAATTTATATAAATTAATTGTTATTAATTAATAAATTTATATTTTAGCTCTAATTTTCTCCCAGAGAAGAAATCAGGGTATTTATATTTCAACTTTTTTTGTACAAATAATAAATAAATGCTTCAATACAGAACCTTGGTTTATTTTTATTTTTCTTAAAAACCAAAACTAACGTAATATAAGATAGTCGATATTAGTCCCCCAAGCCTAATGTATCAACAGATTGTGACATTTCCTTGAGATTTCAGCTGTTTTTGAATTTTTATCTCCATTTTTAAAACAATTTTTCAATAAAACAGCATGTTTTTATTTCATACATTTTCTTACCTTCCTTTTCATTCAAATTCTAATGTCCTATTTTCTTCTGTTTTATTTATTATCTCTTTTATTCAAAAAGTAAAAGTTATTTGGGATTTAGTCTTAACTGAGTCATGGCAATGGTCCTAAGTTTTATCTTCTTTAATCAGTGGAAGTTTGGAAAAAATCAACTTTATAGTAGACTTCTAAGAAATGATCCATTTCCAAGAATTAGAGAATAAATGTAAAAAAAAAAAATCTCTTAAATAATGTAATTTAAAATATTTAAAATAATGTAAAATAAAATAGATTTAAAATGTAATTTTAAAATGTAATTTTAAATCTTAATATACTGTAATTTAAAATATTGCATTAAATTTAATGTAATTTAATGCAATATTTTAATGTAATTTAAAATAGATAGTTTTTGGCTAGGGAGGGCCAGGCCAAAGTTTTCCCTGGTTGCTTTTTCTAGAGACATGTCTCAGGATTTACCTACCCTCTCTCAAATTTCCACTCCAAGATTTCTTAGAAAAGGAGCGGACTGCAATCAATTTACCATTCGCTAAATGATCTCTGGAGCCTTAGCATTGCCTGTTTAACCCATTCCCATTACTATGTATTAAGATGTATTGAGCTTATGAAAGTGAATTAGCAAGGTCTCAACCTAAAACTACAATGACTAATACGAACCTTTTTCCACATTTAGTTATTTTTAAAAAAAATCCACTAAATCATTTCCATTGAAAATAGGTACTGTATTTATAATCTACTAAAACAATATTACAATTCCTAGATTTAAGCTAAACAGAGTTGTTGTTTTTAAATAATGGAAGATGGAGGAAAACTGCAGATAGATTTAACTCACAAGTGAGTAAATTGGAACCATTACCTTCCGAATCGTTACCAGTCCTACATCAGTAAGAGAAGACCTTTTATTCAACGTCATAGCAGTTGATTACGGACCTGTGTTGGTTTACAAACAAAGAGAGGCTTCATCAACAGTCAACTGTTTTTTGTTTTGTTTTTCTCTTAAGAATACGATTGAATTGAGACTCAAAGGAAACTATGACAAGATGGTGTTCAGTGAGGCATCCCGCTTCAAACTCATTCCATTTCAAACTTTAATATGGAAAGAGAGTGGAAAGAATACCATACACTAATTACATAGTGAATGATAATTGATTACATTTTTTTCTATCACTTCTTCCAAGACAGAATTCTATCAGCTGTCCGTTTAACGATATTCCTGATTCTGTCTTATGGACGACGATACCTTAGTGATAAAACTCTCTAGTTGACTAGTAGCTAGACAGGGAACAATCATTCGTATGGAATGGTCAGATCATCTGACCTCAACCCCATGTTTAAAATACTAGAAAGACAGATTGCAAAGCCTCAATACACCCTCCGTAAACACTTTTACTAATAATGTCAATTAATCCCTTAAACCCTCATAGATAATCTGATTGGTTTGTACGAGACCGAGGACATTTAAACTTACAATTAACCAAATTTCAATTTGCCAATTATGACTAGAAACTGTTTATGTTAATATTTCGTGCCACTATTAACGAAATTCCCTCTTCCAACGAAAGTCCTTCTACCTTGTTATCTTACCTCCATTCTTTCTGATTGATTGATGGTGGTCAATGTGGGTGGCAGGGAAGCCAAGCACCGCTACGGAAATGACGACAGACGAAAAGAAAGACTGAGAAAGTATGGTGGGAGAAGTGCAGGGGAAACGGGAGAATCCCGAGAAAACTGCCCAGCGCGGGCAGAAGTCCACCATCACGAAACTCACCTGAAAACTGAACCCGGTACTCACAGATGAAAGGTCAAATGTCTTAGGCCAACCGCGAGGCCTTTACTCCATTCATTAACGATTTTTTTTTCCCGGGATTTGTTGTTTAGTTATTAATTTTTGAGCATCATTATGTTTAGACTTTTTATATGAAATGATGTACGTGTCTGTCTGTTCGTGCTATTTGTGGAAATCAAAACATACTATTCATAGACAAAGAACGGATGTAAAGATGAACGTTTGTTTGTCACCAAAGTGAAGAGAGTCGGAGAGAGACTATTTTAAAGAGTATTTTTAATTTTATTAGTGTATTTTTAATTTTAAAAATATACTAACAAATGTCTTTTTGAAAAGAAAAATTAGTTGATTTAATGTTGGTGCGTTGTCCAATACTTACTTAAAATGTTATTAAAATACAAATAATCTTTAATTATTTTAAATCAATCCAAAACTATTAATTAAAAAACAAGTAAAAAAAGAATACTTTAGTATCAACAAATTATAAACTTTTGCATCTATTCATGTAGTGAATAATAAAAAAATGAACTAGAAATAATTCCTTCACCCCTGTAAGACATTGTGGGTCAGTCTCTCCTCAATTTGGAGAAGCCTATTATTTTAGGGCAGGAGGTTAACTTTTTTCGCCGAAAGTGCCAGGAAAGCATGTTGATATTAAAAAATCAAGAATCGTATAACGATGGTGTTTCGGTCAGCGCTGTGGCGCTATATAATTGCATAGCACAAGTTCAACAAATAAATGTAGGAAGAATTCCAGTATTGGTTAAGGTAAATGTTTAAAAGTCAATATCTCCGAAACAAGTCTCCAAGGAGAACTTTGTGAACGATTTTAAAATTGAACAATAATAATGTTTGTACACAAAAACATCGTGTATAAACAGATTTTTAAGAATTAAGTAATTCATCAATCTAGATGTTGAAAAATAGTATTAAAAGTTTTCAGTTCATCAATCAACTATAAAGAAATGTTCAACAAGGCATGCTGAAAATGTGACGGAGACATGAGAATGATAGCTTATTTTGAAGGTCTCAGTAATAAATGACAAAATCTGTAAGTAGAATTTGTATTGAATGTAACAAATGTCTTCTACAAATAGATCGAATGCAGCAGGGTTTATACATTTTATTCCTTTTCAAAAATGAGCTTAGAACATCTTTTTCAATCTTGTGTTTTTGAAAAATGTCACGGTATTTCAAAAATGTGGACTGTGTTTTACTTCCGTGAATATTTCACGGGTTGCCGCTAGTTTACATCAAACTTCCTAATAATATTGGTTTGTTATAAATATCTGGATTTAAGTAAACTTTGATATTGTGGCTAATTTACGAGTCTTTCTGAAATAAATAAGAACAAGGATTTTATAAGTCCCTTTCTCTACAGAGGAAAACAGTCGATATCTTTCTATAACTTAAATTTTAAAATCCCATTTGTCCACTTCTGTTGATTTTTAGAAAATGAAGAATTCGATTATTATTGAAAAACATTATAAGCGTTCATTAGTATCTATATCATTTTAGTATCTATATTATTTTCGTATATATAATATTTTAGTGTCTATATCTGAAGAGTTTGTTATATTTAGATCAACGTTTATTTCTGAAGAATTCATTTGTTTTACGTGGTTAAGAAACAATAAGCCTATCTACAAGAAGAGAAGAGTTGGTTCCAATCCCTTATTTATTATTTTTTATTTTATTTATTTTATTTTATTTATTTATTTATTTAAAATTCCGAGTTTGTATAACGAAGTGGGGCAATATTTTTTTTTTACGTTGACTAAATGCAAAGAAAATAATTCGTGTCTTATTATTACTAATTCATTTCAAAGGAATGTAATTCTAAAGAACTATCGAGAGTAATAGGAATAAAAGCAGGTACAGACATCTCTTCCATTCTCCTTCAGCTTTTTTCATAAGCTGTTTTTTTCTCTGCCTTTAAGGAAGTGGTTAAGGAAGTTATGTTTGTCTTTCAATTAATAGAAAAACAAAAATTATTCTGTGACTGCAATTGATTTGAGAAATGTTGGTATAGAAATTGGTAAGTTTAAAAACTGTAATTTCTAAAGAAAACATTCTAGCAAGAATAGTTGCTACCGAGCAATGTGCTATATTTGAAATAATGATTATAGCAATGTATTTTTTTTATTCACTTCTAGAATTAAGTAAGAAAATAGAAACCTCTTCATCTGCCAGTCTTTGATCTTCATTTTTAAACCACAAATCGAACATGCATTAGTATCAAATACCAAAATGATTTCAAATTCTATTTAAAAAGCGAATTGAATGAAAAGAGAATCGTTTCTTAAAAAAGGAACTAATTTGGAATTAATAGATTAAGTACTAGTTTAGGTTTCTTGATTTTCAATGATAAAAAAACAAAATAATCTGTTTTCTTTCCTTTTTATCTTGATTTCCTCTTCTCATAAGACTTTTCTCTGATGCTATTTGTTCAATCCATATCTCCTGTCTTTTTGAGTAACAACAAACGTGCAGTATTTCATAGATTAAATAATTCAAAGTCTTTTCTGTGAAATTGTAGCAAAGAAATTCTTAGGAAACAGGAATAAGAAAAGAAGCAAATCAAAAGAAATGGTTCCAAAGTTAATGCAATAAAAAATAATAGAACGAAATATCTTTTGTTAAGAGACAGTTCCTGGTTTTTGCTAATCTTTATTTTAATTGTATTATGGAAATATTTTTTATATGTTAGACAAAAAAAAATTGCTTGTGATTAGATCCCATCCTGTGAATGTTCTGTTTATTCTATAAATTGATGTATCTGAGGCCCAATACGAAGATACTCTATTTTTAATGAAATCACTCCTTTATTTTTGTTAGAATTTCTTAAATACTGTAATTGGAGGCTGAAAAGAATTCCTTGATAAAAAATAAGGAAATCTCGCGTTTCCCGGGAAAAGGATTAGGAGAAAGATGGAATTTATTAAAGAGTTAGGGATATTTTAATTTTAAATTAATATCGTGCAAGAAATCAATATTTAATCCAAGCAATTCACAAATATATAATTTCTATATACAATTCATTAATAAAGTTTTTGTTTATCCATAGAATTACAAACACTAAGTAAAAAAACGAAATCAGAATAAATCTTAAATATTGAAAGTGATTAAATAGTGAATTAAATAATATTGAAATTTATTTTCCTTTCTAAATAAAAAAAAATCATTGCTTCAAAGTTTCTTTTAATCATTTACAGAAATAATGGTTATTAATATTTTCTATTTCTCTGAAGTTTGATGACGTAAACCATTACAGAGTTCCTGGGCACCGATTCATTCTCTTATGACAACTCCTGAGTGTTGCAGGGAAGACTCAGGCGGTGCTTTACAAAGGATTTTAAAAATATCAGAAAAAAAAAACATCATTGGTTAATTTCTTAGTTTCTTTAACACTTTTCTTCTTTACTTTCAATCTCTTTTGATAAATGTTAGTAAATCAATGCAAAATAAAATGGAAATAAAAACAATTTTGAACTAAATTCCATTTTAATTGTAAATAAAATTATCTGCGATTAGGAAAATAATTTTCTTTTTTTAATTTCTAAAATTTAAAAAAAAAAAATTAAATTATAAACCTACCATTTTTTTATTTATTAGTTTTTTTTAACAAATATGCCACTCAAACTCAAAATTAAAGAATAGATTTAATCCTTTCTAATTTTCTTTGAACAAAATCCTTTTCTTTTGTGTATTTCGATTAATGATTAGTGAAACCGTGTTTTGACAAGGATAAGTCCTGGAGTCTGCGAATGACTGAATGCCAAGGGTTAGATGATGGTGCTATTTTTAAATCACTTCTCTCTCTCTCTCTCTCTCTCTCTCTCTTGGTTTCATGAATTTCTTCTCTGATAAAAAGACAACTGAACTTAAAAGAAAAAAAAAAGAAAACGAGAAACAAAACGCAGAAGGAGTTCATTTAGGCTTTCTTGCAATCGATAACATTTTCAGTTTTATGGAAGAGTTCTTCCCAATGGCAGAAGGTAGAGGAAGATTTCGACGCAATCAAGATCTTACATCGGATTTTCAAGAAATCATCAGAATAGGAGTTGTGGACTATTAAACCATTTTTGTTTTCAGTGCTTTACGTTGTAACGAAAAAAAACCAACAAACAAATTATAACGTGTTTGATTAAGTCTTTATATTTTAACAAAAAAACCTTGAGACAAGTTTCGTTTTAAAGTAAGTCGTTATTACTCTTATTAATGGGATGCACAAATTAATCGAAATTGTGGCAAAGAAAGAACTGATACCTAAAGGTAAATATATTTTGTCTGAGGTTGTTGTTTTTTTATGAGTTTTTTTAATAAAATAGCAGTAATCATTTTCTACCATTGAACAGAAAAGAAAATTGTCTTAATCGACATGAAGGAAAGAAAACATCAGAATTCTTATTCAATGCTATTCTATCTACCACCACTTTCTGCTGTGAACTCGTCTACGAGGAGCATCCATAGATACGGAGATGAAGAGTATAGGGATGGCAAAGAGAGAAGCAGGGTTGGTTGTAGAAACTCATCGAAATGAGGGTAGTGGTCGTTTCGAGGGGGTGGGGGTGGTGCTAACAAAAACGAAGTTGGAAATCGATGTTTTTCATAGATCATCTTTTCTTTCTCGCCCATGCAATGAGGAAGGCCGATGTCTCACTCTCTCTCTGTTCGCCATTTGGTATCGCCCAGGCCGCCACCCTCCCCTTCGCGCCCCCGGAGAAAGATGGAGGTTGCCTGCCCAGAGTAGACATGGCGACCAGAACTGCACATTCCCAGTCTCTACAACTTTCGAGAGAAGATACTGTCAGCGGTTGGAGCATCACAGACACCAAAGCAGCAAAACCAGAAACTGTAAAAAGGAAAGAAAGAATTGAACTTACCTGGAGGTGAATGGAAGAGATTGTTCCTCTCCTCTGCAGCCTCCCCTGAAGCCGCCAATGCGCCAAGACTGGCGGCGGATGTGTGTCCGTAGATGGTCGCTTACGTTGAGCCTCCCTCGCCTGATCACCACTCAGAGCAGCCGAATTTAGTGGTTTTAATAATAGAATAAAAAAAAAAACAAACTCAAAATGCACTATTGAGCACCACACATAGCGCGATAAGGGTTTGGTGTTCTATTCCCCCCCTTGTCTTATCCTAAGGGAGTTACAACGAACGCAGGAAGAGAAGAGAGAGGGGATGATGATGATGCTTCTGCACGGAGGTGGTTGGTTGGTGGGAATCAATTGAATGGGGCTACACAGCATAGAGATGGCCGCACGGCACCTTCGGATTTAGGCCTAAATGTACAGGCGTTTTCTACCGTCGTCTGTGGACACAAATGAGTCCGTCTTTTCGACTAGTTGGAAGGGAAGAGGAGGGATTTTGTGATTAGGAGACAAATAACACAGGAGGGAAGAAGATCCAAGGCGTGGGTGTTAATCAAGTTGATCTTCGAACAATTTCCGTACTGTTGTAATTACAGTGGGGAATAATAATCCAACACCCAGGGCAGATTTTGGAGAAGGGATGAGAGGAGGTGTAAAAAAGGGTACCAGTGAAGCAGTGTAGGCGGTGGTGGGTGGTGGTTGCTCTGGCCGCCCCTCGCTTGCCTGTCCTCGTCTCCCAACGGTGGCGGCTTTCAATAACGGAGTTAGTTCCTTGGCTGGTCCGTTCTCTTGATCGGCGGCGGCGGCGGTGGTGGTTTCCACGGTTTTTGGGGGCGGCAGACGCGGCAGCAGTCGGGGCGAGCGGCTGCGAGAGGCTCGTGAACTCACGCACGCGCGCACGGAGAGGTTCCAATTCCTATCCGTAGGGGAAGGCGGGTTTGCCGCTGCAGCTGACTGTTGGTTGGTTAGCTGGTTCCGTTGCGAAGGGAGGCAGGTGGGGAGCAAGTCTTCGCTTTCGGATTACACTGCCTCGTCTGACGGTCGGTGCGTTGCTGCCTCCGCTGGCCACAAGAAAAGGATACGGGTTTACAGCCTAGGAGAAGGAAAAAGAATGGGAGAAAGAAAGGATTTTTCCACATATGGATGCTTTTTGGAAATTGGACATGAATCGAAACAGAATTTGTAAAAAAAAAAAAAAATCGGAGAAATGCGGATATTGAGAAGAAAACGAATGGATCTAACATCACGTGATTCATAAGGATGGGATTCTTAATCGCCAACAAAATGAACATTTGTTAGTTACATATCAATCGTTATTTTAATGAATATTTTTATCTCTATAACTTCATTCATTTTTATTAATAATATAAATCCAATAATAGATATTCATTTAAAAATATCAAAGTGAGATTTTTCTTTTATGTCAATCAATTTTGTTTTTACTATTTTCCGCATAAATCAATTTCAAATAATTAAAAAAACAGCAATTGAAAAGTGACTTTGAATTTTGTTTATCTTTTCCATCATAATTTGTGTTGTGTGTTTACTTTGAATGAAATTAAGAAAAAGTCCAAAACAATCCTGATTTCAACAACTGAAAAAAAAATCGTAATCTCGGATAAAAAATACGAACAATTTTTCAGTCATTATTTGGAATGATTCAAAATACAAAACAACAAATTTAAACTTTCCTTGATTAATTTCTTTCATCAAAATAGCTTCCATTTGACAGTGATTCCATTCGTATCTATCCATAATCTACAATTGTTTCTTCTCACTAAAACAAAAATAATTTTTTTTTGTTTTAATAAATATTTCTAATTAAAAAAAAATCAAATAAAAATCGTATTTATTCGCTGGTTATTTGTTCGTTATTTGATGAAAGAAAATTAATTGCTATGAAGAAAGATTGTTGCAGTACTTTTGATTTTTTATAGTTATTAATTTAAAACTCGAAGATGTTTCACCTCCATCATAATTAGGGTAAGTAAATTTCTATTTTAAATTCTTTCCAATTTCTTGGTAAATATCTCAAATCCAGTGTTTTTAATTTCAAATAAATAAGAAACATTTCCTTTTCTATTCGAACACAATCATTTTTAATGTTTCTAACAAAGAAAAATAAATTAAAACAAAGGAATTAATAATAGCAAAAAAATAGAGAATCTTTTAAATAAATAAAACTTATTATTTCTTTGTTTCACCCACTTTTTTAATTCAGTTTTTTCAATCTTATTTTGTTTTTAATGTCACTTGGTCTCATATGAAAATGTTGTCAAACGGCATCTTTTTTTTTTCCTTGTAGTTTATGAGATTTCACAAATATTTGATCTTTAATTAATAAAAGCCTATATTTGATTATATTCTGAATAGTTTTATTTACAAGTACAAGAAAGAATGATTTATGTAATCCTTTCTAATGTTACTAAAAGTTAAAAAAATTATAAAGATTTATAAACTAAAACAAATGAAAGATATATAAACCTCAGCGAAGGAATCTACGAACGCTTTACTAACAAATAAAAAAGAAGCGATCTTTTTGCAGATTTTAGTAAGACTGTTCCTTATTTAAGACTGTTCCTTATTTAAGACTGTTCCTTATTCAACAAATTTAAAAAGGCAGCAATGATTGTAAGAGGACTTTTTTTTCTAGATTCCAGAAAAAGTGAGTCAATGACAGAAACTGGAGAATCAAAAACAGAACAAGATTTGATTTCAGAAATGTCAAAATTTTCAATTACCTGGAGAATGTTTATTTGTCATTCACTGAATCTATGATTTCTCCGAAGTATTCGTTTTTGTCGGTGGGGGGAAAACAACCTCATTAACCCCCACAAGAATTGTATTCAAAGTTAACGATGAGAAATTACAATGAGCTTCTAACCAGTAATAAACAAAAACTATTAATTTGGAAGAAAAACATTTCGAAGTAAATCCTGGATTTGAAATGAAACGAAAGAGAGAATTCGTTCCAAGAAATAATTTGTTAATTCAGTCTAACTATTTGGGGGGGGGGGGGGAACACTATATTTTTAAAGAAATTTCCTTTCATTTTGAAATATTAATCCTTCCATATCTAATTCAATTTTTTATGGTTTGAATAAATCCCACATTGTTTAAAAGTCAATTTCATCTGAAAAATAGTAATTAAATAATAAAATCATGCTCTTACACCCACACCTTTGACTGATTTCGATTGCTTCAAAATTCATCGAAAAACATTTATTGCTTTTATTTTGAGACTTAATAAAGAAATGGAATTCTTATTTTTTGTTTAACAAGAAAAAAAAATAACAAATCAAAAAGGTTTCATGACAAGTCGGGCTTTTAGAACAATAGGACAATCTTAAAAGAAATGTATCTAAAATTTTCTTTTTTCGTCAACCAGTTAAACATAAACGGAGGAACCAAAGAATATAATGGATATACTTTGTCTATACTTATTGAATTTAGCATCATTTAGTTCTTTTGATCATTATTAGATCTAAAATGTAAAATAAAGTTTAACATTGAAATGTTATTAACAATGATATACCAGCAAACATAGTCTACTTACAAATATAACTAGCAAAGCAATTTAGGATTATTGCTTGAACTACGAAAACGACACAAACATTTATAAATTGACCCTAAGACGTGTCTACAAACACCCAAACCCATGCCATGAAAAATACCCAAACCAGAAAAAACTTGTTGGTTCTTTGAAATCATTATTTATTAGTTTTATTAACTGATGTTCACTGATGCAATGACAGTCGAAATGTGTTCTAGAAAACTTCAATTTCCTTCAAAATCAGACACAATTCTTATTTAACATTATAAGACAGATCACATGAAGAAAATAACGAATTAAAATATTAACATTAATAACCTGTGTTGTTTTTCACTGATTAATAATTAGGGGTCAATGAAGAACTTAAAATAACTTTGAAAAGTTTCTACTTAAAGAATTAAAAGGATTCGTTTTTACAGAAAGAAACAAAATGAATTTACATGAGTTCAATATTAAAAGATTTAGAGACAAAAAAAAAGTTTCATTTTAAGACGAATTTTCTTATTCCAAGATTATTAAGACAATAAAGAAATACTTAATTAGAAAAAAGCAATCATAGTTTCCATTGTATGACAAACTGTTTCTAAGAATTAAACCCAAACAGATTTCAAATCATTTTGGAGAAATATTTCATTGTTTCCACTTTCATTAAAAACAAACTAATAGACAAAAATATCTTAATCTAGATCTCAGAGTGGATCTCAAAACAGTGGCAAAATCATTTCTTTCGATTCATTATTTGATGTAGAAAGTAAAAATAAATCTACAGATTCATCAAATCAAGAAGTGATTTGAATATAGAACAATTTGGAAGATTCTTTTAAGAAAAAATACTGAATTAGCTTCTTAAAAAAAACAGAACATTAAGAAGAAAGATTTTAAATAAGTTTTACTATGAAAGTATAAAACATTAAGATTGAAAAAAATATCAATTTAGAAATAAACAAAGATCTCTTCATTTAATGAAGAATTTACACTTTGACGTTTTTGTCATTTCGTAAATTTAAGATGATGTTAATTCATTAAAACATTATCTTATCTTTTACTGAAATGCCGTCTTAAATCAATCAAACGCCTCCTGATGGATTCTTCAATTAAAGAATCCCTTTTATAGAATTATTCCTCCGAAGGATTGTCTTATTTTCATTCTAATCTGTTGTTGACCAAAAGAGAAGCACAAATGTAGTTGATGGGTTTCTTTTCCTCTCAGAGGAAGGAAGAAAGAATTGTCCAGGAGAAATATCCTATTTCTTTTTAAAAGAAAGGCTAGAATCCTATTCTACTTCATTTTTCCTTTGTTTGAATTTCTCATTTACTTTTTCTTTTAATCAATTTTTGGAATTAAATTTCAATTTTGTTAATAATTAATATTTGTTTTGTTTCCAGGAGTTAAACAAAATAACAAAAAGAAGTAAAAAAAACAATATTCTAAGGAATTTAATTTAATTTATTTAATTTATTTGAATTTAAGCTTTCTAAGGAATTTTCTTTTTTTTCTTGTTGAAATATAAATCGTAACAAAACAGAATCTCTTTACTAATTCAATTACTCATTTCATCTCCTATTTCTATTTTATTCTTTCATTATAATACTTTACTTATCTGAAAAACGAAGATTAATATCTTCTGAAACAATCCCTTCCATTGTGTCTTTTCTAATTGTGTCTAATGATATCTTTGTCAAAGGCAAGTTTTTTTCAAAAATGATGAGTCCAAATGAAAGCAAATCTTTTTACTAATAATAAAACGGTAACAAACGGACTCAAAAGGAAAATGAGATGTGATTCATATTCCGTCCTTTATGAAAATTATAACCAATAATCCGTCTGAAACTGGCTTCTTTATTATGACTTACAATTAATAAGACTAAAATTAAAGAAAAGACTAAATCAAATGAAAATGACTCAACTTATTTTTAACATAGAATATTATCAAAGCGATGAAAACAATATTCATAGGAAGATTTTTGCTTTTCAAGCTATTTCATTTTGGAGGGGTGGGCTATTCATTCTAGTAGATTGCCCTAAACCCTGTTTACTTGGTAAGAATGATGGCAGATTCATAGGAAAATCACTTTGTCAAATTATCAAGAACATTTCTGTTGCGAAGAAACAAGGGTGAGTTACAGCAAAAGAAGGAATTCATCCAAGACTGGATTTAAAAAACAGAGTGACTTGTAAGGATTGACATCATTGATATAAAACTTATTGATATAAAACATAAGTTCTTAAATTGATTAAAAACGAATCGAATTAATGATTTATGAGACAAATAAATAAGACAATTTTATATTAATATTCGGAATTTTATATTTTTACATTTAAAATACAAAACTACTCAATGGAGATCATTCAACATTCTTCTGGTTTTTTTTTCTTTGCTCTAAAACATTTTCTTCTCAAAAATAAATGAATTGGAATAAGTGAATAAATTAAATAAAACATTGGAAGTAAATAAATGTTTGGATAGTGTTTCTAAAGAATATAACTTCCTAAAGGCAAAGAATAAGGAGAAATTTACAAACACTAAAATTAAATCAAACAAATTTCAAAATACCATTAAAAGATTCAAATAAACAGAAAAAATAAATTGTCATTAGATCAAATCACTTCATTGACATCCAGAGATTGAATGGATTTCTATGAGTAAATACAGAAACACTACAAACAGAGAAACATGCATTCCACAAACATTTATAGAGATTTATAAATAAATAGATTACAAGTCAATTAGTGTTTATATTTTAAAAGATTTCTTGTTTCATAGATTAGATGACTTGTGAATATGGGGTGGCTTGACAGCCGAGCCCGTCGACCTGAAAGATCTTTTGTGCTATCCCACGGAAAGAAGGAGAGAAAGACAGAGAAAGGATGGAGTAAGAAATGCAGGGGAAACGGGAAATCCTGCCCAGCGCGGATCGCCGCCATCAACGAAACCCACATGAGAACCGAACCTGGTACTCAGAGGTGAGAGGCCAGTGTCTTAGCGACATCGCCAACCGCGCGGCCTTTCTTGTTTCATAAGTGAAACAAGATGAAACAGATCATTAACAACCTTAATTAGAAATAAGAAACGGACAATGGATTAATGTAATGTAATGTAATGTGGTGAGCGTGGGTGGCTTGACAGCCGAGCGCCGCGGCCTCAAAGATCTATAGACAATGCATTAAGTAAGTAATACAATAGAATAAACGAAATCATTTATTGATATTTTTTTATCTTAAATATGCAGTAAAACTGAAAACCACCCGCAAGCCGCCAAAAAGTTATTTAACCGAAACATAAGCTAGAAAATGAAATCATTAGAAGTTGTAAGATATCATACAATACCATAGAATTGTAGGATACCATATATAGCACAGAATCATAACAAAATGTAAGATACCATAGAATAAAACAAAGAGTTATTAACTAAACATAAG
>JAFIDM010000006.1:21919731-21932444 GCA_023159025.1 Thereuonema tuberculata
AGTGAAGTAAAGTATTTTTTCTTGTGCAATTTGAAGTTAGGATACAGGAGTATTTGAATGGTCCTAAGGATTCAAGGGAAATATTCCGTAACTTTCAAAGCGTTTTGTTGGATTCCTTCTGTATCAGCGCGATTCCAGGCCTCAGCAAAAAGTTTTCCGAATGTAACTTTATTTATTCATTTACCAGGGAATTGCCTTATATGTATACAACAGAATGTGGCTTCACAACGTGCGCCCTGACTGTCGTTTGCAACTTTTTTTCTGCAAGTTAAGTGCATCGAGTTGCACAGCAAAAGCTGCATCGTGTGCGGCCTGCTTAAGACTTAAATAAAAGAATGGAAAAACATTCGAAATATAGTTTACTATTTAGGAAGAACAAATAATTTAAAATAACAGTTCATTAAATTTTAAAATCTTCTTTTATTTTAGAATCTTCTTTCTTAATACTTCATCAGTTATTTAAATTATGTAGATCTAATTGTAAAACTCAATTTTTTAATCCATTTTTGTCGTATCAAAAAGCACTAAAGAATCTGCCGTTTTCAAAAAGGTTTTCTTCCAAATTGACACTCGATTAACTGGGATTTACCTACATTTACTTTCCATTCATTAATTTAAAAAACATTGCGTTAATGTCAAAAAATGCAAGATTAACTTGTACGAGAGTTATTGGCCTACATTTGCTATCGTCACGAACATTTTATAAGAAACACTGTTTTCTTCAACATCAGATCCAAATCGTCAGCTATTTTGAAAGGACTCCTTGAAATTAAGTGAGATACCGGGAAATCAATAGATCTATTGATGTTGGTTAAATATACAGACCTCAATACAGACCTCACAGCGATCTTTCATGAACATTAGTCATCCAATGCACCTCTCAGGGAGACAGAACTGATTTCTCAGAACTTTCTATAAGAATAAATTAACCACCGTATTTAAGACAGTTTATTTGTTATATAAGTAATTGATTTACGTGGGTTTTTTTTTTCTTATAACTATTAATATTCACATTTAAAGCGATCTGGTTTTAAGTTAATACAATATTTTTTCTATATGATAATTAATAAAAATAATTAATAAAAATTTCCAGGAACTAAAGAAATTTCTGTTATTGAATTTTATATGTTTTTTATATAATTTTAATTATTACGATTAAGTAATATTTATTGTTATTTTAATATGAAAATAAATAAATTAATATGAAAAGAGATTAGCACAAATACTTCTCTTTAGTATTTTTATGTGAATAATTGTAAAAGTTGAAAATCTATAAGAAACATTACAATAAACTTTTACCTATTGCTCTAGAGTTGACGATTTGTGTAATAGAAATCCTGAGACGCATTCTTCATTGCAAGTGGAAATCTACAGCTGCTACATTGCTATTTATTTCTTCGCTTAAAAGCATCTATTAAATACTAATAGAAACTTAGGAATTCTACTCCTACTCACTCTTATTTTAAATACTCTTGTACTGTTCATTTTCAAAAGCGAGAACTACCACTGACGGACGATTCTACTCCGCAAAGGGGTGATACGTTGAGATGGGCACTTTCCTAAGACCTGTTTTTTTTTTTTTTTAGTACCTATTATTTTTGCAATACTATTTATTCTTTCCATAATTCTTTCCAGAAAAGCGCAAATAGAACGCAGCTACTAGTAAACTAACACTATAAACATCCCCTCTTTGTTTCTCCTCACCCCTATTTTTTTGAAATCGAAGGAAACCTGATGCATGCGCAAAAGCGTTGAAGGCTCTCGTAAACAAAACCGAACAGTAAGCAGAGATGATCTGTTTTCTCTGTAGTACATAATTGGATCAATCCATTCTATCAACGAGGGGTTTTTAGTTTGATTGATTTATCCGTTTATCTTCTCCTTTGTTTTTCATAGATTGTTTTTAATTGATATTATTTACAAACTTTAAATTAGTCACTGCCAATGGTAATTCAGTTATAACAAAACTCTTCATAAGTGAAAATAAACAATCAATTCCTAACAGTCAAGACCTTAAACTGTTTGTGTCAATTGAAGGAATGAGAATTCAAAATGAATACATTCTGTACATCTATAGAGACACAAAGCACAACATTCACTAAGGGAGCGTTGCAATCGAATTAGCATAAGAAATATAGGATTTGGGTTCATTGAAGTAGTTGCTAGTGAACACCGTCTCTGTTACAATAGGATCAAGTGGAAGAAGTGCAAAGCTATCTCAGATCCTCCAATCAATCTTGGTCCAATTCGTAATCCTTTCTTTAGTAGCAGAATTTTAATAGGCTATTGCCTAAGAATCAATAACAAGTTATTTAACTCCGTTAACTAAAGATTCAAAGAAAATCAATCAAAAATGAAATTCTTTCGATGTAATGACTTTTTTTTCTTCTTTTAATAAACAGATCTACTAATTCTTTCTTTAGCAACAATATTTTAAATAATCATAATCATTTCCTAAACAAAATCGCACTGAAGATACAGTTCGATCTAAAAAGATCTCATAAAGACTGAAACCTACAAAACAAAGAAACTTTAAAATTTAAACAGAATTCTGGGTTTTTCAGCTTCAGATTACGTTGGTTGTTGTCACACAAACGAAAGAATTAAAAAAAATAGAAATATCTATAAAATTAAATTTAAAAATAAATTCAAAAATGTTGCAAATAAAACAAATAAAGGAAAAAAAGTATTGAATTTATTTACTCTTCAAAAACAAAAAAAAAGAAGAAAAAACTAAATAATAAAAGTCCAAAGAAAATATCCTGAAAAAGTCAATTCACATTAAGTGAAAAAAAAAAATCAAGAAATAAATACAATAAATAATAAAATTATTTAAATCAACTAAATAATAATTATGACACAGACTGCTTTTGTTTTTCTATCAATATTAAATAATTGTAGAGGTAAATTGTTCTAGAAATCAGGGTGTTTTATTAGTCATAAAATGGATCAATGTAGAGACACTATTTTTATTCTACTTCCGTTACTATTAATAATTAATTCAATCGATTAGTGATGAATGCTCTCCTATAGTAGCTACTATTAATATTTGCAATAACCAAAAAAACCTACTAAAATTAATTTCCTATTAGGACAGGAAAGGAAAAAGAACGTTTTTCGATTAATCCAAAGGCAAAAAAACCCTGGTAATGGGGAAATTCTAATTTTAATTAATTAAATAAAACTCCATTAGAACTAATGAGAAACAGGTATTTTTGATTTTTAAGACAACATGGAGCTGCGCTAGAAGATGTCTTTGGAAATAGGAAATATTACATCGTAGAATTTTTAAAGAGAAGTTTTGAAAAGCAAATGAAAAAAGTTAGTTCAATTGTTAAACAGCTCAATTCTACGCAAACCAGTGATTGTTGACGCTTCAGTGAACTTCGTTAAAGATCGTGTAAATGATGAGAATGTATTTGTGAAAGCTTTGTCGTACAGAAAGCGTCACAGATTTCGTTAAAAAATATTTTCTAGTTTTGGAAAAAGACGAAGAGATCACAGCTGTTTCCTGAACTTGCTTAAAAAGACCGTGTTTGTGATGGTTTAGTAACAGCAGGAAAACAAAAAACCCATCAAGATCACTTCTCGTTTCATCTAAACAAAGCTGATGACTTCAGTACATAAAAAAGAATAACAATGGAATATTGACTATCTTAATATTTTTGGTCAGCGTTGAATTTCCTAGTGATGGTCTTCTCCGACCACCATCTTCGTCAAAAGATCCAGGAAGTGAATGGAAGAAGGTTTCTAAAAATGTTATCATTAAATACAATTATTTATTTAGTAAGAGATTTAATCAAAGTGTTCTTGGTTCTCGTCCTTCACTGTTAGAATCCTTACTTTTTCATGATATAGTGAATTACTTTCATATTAGTTGAGAAAAGGAATAACATTAATAGATTCCTGTTGTTTACTTTCCGTCAGATTGGAATTGTTTTTCATAGAATCATCAAAGAGAAAAAAAGAGCGTGACTTCTTAAGGGAATATGCATGGGTCTGTTACAGACATTTTGAAATAATCATAGGAAATGTATAAAAATCGTTCACATAAAAAAGAGGAATGTGAATGGCATTTATGTGTGGATTGAAAAGTGATTGGAATGTTGCTGGGAGAAAAATGTCTTCATGGGAGCAAATGAGCCAAAACAATCGTAAGAAAATAAATGATTGATCACCCAAAAGAAATTTTCTATCAGGATATATCCAATAAAAGCCATTGGTTAACTATAAAACAGTTTTGCTTCCACGATTCGACATTAAACTGGATTGAACGAAAAAGTTAGTTTGAATAAAGAAGTTAAGAAAATTGTCTAAGCGAAGAGTAGGAAGAAGGAGTTCATGAAGACATAAAGGAAATAAGAAATCAGAGAAGGGTTGGCTATTGTTGGAAGAAGAACGACACAATTGAAGTAAATGACAGCAGGGAGAGTAAAGATCTTGTAAGTTAATATTACTATTACAGATCATTCCATTAGGATGGGTTTTTAAGGTGATCCTCTCAGCAGTAGTTTACGTTTTTTACGGAATCAGTCTTTACTTAGCCACGAATCCTAACAGCAATCAGAATTTAACAACACCAAGACCTAATGCTGTAAAGGAAAAAAAATAGAATACAATTGGATAATCTTAAAATAAGAAGAAAATTACATTGTTGAAATCTGAAATTTCAAAAGGAACATAAAGATTATCTGAAGAAATTTCTGATTTAGGTTCAATAAGATTCTATTTTTAATTTCCGTGGTTTCATAATTCCAAAATGACTGCCACGAACCGTCTGTTCTGAAATCCTATCTACTCTAAATTAATTGAATCCAAAACAACTAAAATAAAAAATACATTAAATTCATTAAAGGAATTTGGCTGATTAATATTTGGGATCATTTACGTCAACAACAGAATAATTATTTCTTTACAATCAGTTCTATTTAACTTGCTTTTCATAAAGGAAAGAAAGCTCATCTCTCTTATTGATGCCAAAGAAGGTTCAAGAAAAAGGATAATAATAATTTCTCATTTTCTGATTTTATATTTTAATGTTTATATTTTTCAGAAAATAAAAAAAAAAACCGATGATTAACATCGAATATCAGCAGTTGATTTGATCCAGCAACATCTGTTCATTCCAAGATATTTATAATTTCATTTTTCAATCCATTTCCAATTAGTAAACTTACCAGTCATTTCTCCTCACCCTCCGAAGTCACCTTTGATTGAATCCAATTATTTCCCACCTCCATTTTATAGGATTTGCAAAAGCAATCCAAGTATCGCAATTTGTGAGGGTTTTGTTTTATGATTAATATTAACAAACATTGAAGACAAATAACATTGATTACAACCATCTCAATTGATATTAGAATTTATAATGACATTGATAATGAAGAATTAAAAACCTAAAAAGGATTTAATCGCTCCAAAAAAGATTATAATAAAGAAACACTCGTAATTAATTGTCATCATCTTCTTTGTTTAATAAGTGGAAACACTAACAAATGTTAAAAGAGTCCCAGAAATGATTAATTGCTACACAACGAAAAAAAAAAAAGACTGTAGCTAGCCGTGATCACGAATCCTCCTCATATCCATTGGATCAATGAGGCTTTTATTATTCCTGTAGTAATTCATTATTTGGAGTTGATTACTAACAATTTTCAAATATTTTCAAACGAACAAAATTCCAAGGAGTTATCACCGAATCAATGTCATTGGTTTTAGAGATTTAGTTTCAAAATCTTCGCTTGTGCTAATTCTATTTATATTTTATTTTTAAAAACTCGAAAACGAATTCCATTTAAATATCAAAAGGAAAATCAAGTCTAAAAAAGTTTCTGAATACAATTACAGCAAAAGAATTTCTTTAAAACAACGATGGAAAATAAAATTTATTTGTTAAGAAATTAACCAAAATATTAAAATAGGATTTGTTAATTAATTCAAACGATGGCTTCTACTTTCGATAGATTATAAATTAAAATATATTGTAAATTAGAAAAATCAAAATCTTCAAGTAAAAAAAAAAAAAAAATCATCAATTCTACAAAATAAAATAGTTAAAAACTTCCAATGAAAACAGCTTGAAAATCAATTAATTTTTTAATTTATGATTTTTATTTCTTTTTTAATACCAATAATTAAGATTTTTATTAAAATTGAAATCAGGAAATATATTAAGCAAACACATGATGCTTAACTCACTTTGTAAATAAATAAATTATTAAGACTCAGGCAATTTAGGTTCTAAATAAAAATTGAAATTAAATTGAATTTAATTGTCCTTTTCTGTTTGGCAGAAGCGGTAACATTTTGTTTCTTATTTTGGGTAAATCCAACTGAAGAGGGTTAAAAAGGCTGTCTTGGATCAAAAATCCCAAAAACAGCTCAGTGATTTTCATTTATGTGAGTTTTATTTCTTTTTATAATTTTTATAATATTTTTTTAAATTTTTTTTCTAAAAAGTTACATTTTAAAATTATAACTTAAAATATCCCTTTTGTTTATCTAAAGTAAAACCTTTTTATAATGAAATCCTATTTTTATGTTTCATTTAATGTTTTCTATTTTTTTGTTATAATTTCTCAGTAAATCTGAGGTTTTACAAAAATCTTATCTTGTCTTTTCTTAAAATATCTTTAAAGTTTTCAAAATGACACAGCTTTTGAATATAAAAAAAAGAAAAAAATTGTATCGATAAAACAATCGAATTTTAATTACAACATTTTAATAAGTCCTCCCAAAAATAAAACTCAGATTTGTGCCAAATTTTGTAAGGATTATTTTACTTAAGAAAGAAAATAAACCCATAAGTTAATCCTTATTATGATAGAATTTAAATTATCTAATTATAGCTTTATTTTTTTTAAATTATTAATACTAATTTCTTCTTATGTTTGTTCATTATCATTATTATTATTCTTTATTATATAATCTTTCATAAATTAACAACGTCAATCCTATTAAAAGGCATTTTTCAATTGCAGGTCATTGCTTGTATGGATTACGCTGTGATTTACATTCCGTAGTCACATAACTTGATAGTTTCGTTGGGTTTTTTTTTTTTTTTCCTTCTCATATTTTCCATTGCCCCAATTTTTTTGTGCCGCACGAAGATCTATCGTGCAGAAGAGATTCCTTTCAATCGTTCTATTTTTATTGCTTTAACCTTTACACAAAAACAGTTTTCAATGAAAGTTCCTTGTAAGCCTATTTCCAATTCCTCATCAAATACAACATTATGTTTCAAAAATTAAAAATAAATAAATAAATACAATAAACTAGATTTTATAAAACACTTTTTTGGAATTGGAAATTTTTTTATACCTGCATAAATATTTATAAATACACGTAAATATTTATATTCGTTCAAAAATAAAATGCTTTAAAGGAGTGAACGAAAAAAAAAAAAATCTTTCAAACTGAAATGAATTCGATTTAATAAACAAACAAGACTAGGAACAAACACATTAAATTAGGATTTTTAATCTTAGACAATTCATTTCATTTTTGTTCTAACAATACATTTATAAATTACACACATTTGAATAAATACGGAGAAATATCTTCATATTGCGAACTATCGGAAATTAATTATTTTGTTTCTAAAGGAATTTTTTTAGGATATTGTTACTTAAAATTTTGTTGTTTTTTTTTTTAATTTCAAAATGACAAACTTATACCGCCTAAAGCATTACTTTGACATCAAACGGAAGATGTAAGATTAATGAAATGCTATAATAACACTGAATAAAATATTAGCATCTATATTATTAAAAAAAAACTGCATGTGAGGGGGGGGGGGGCGTGGAAACGTCCTCAACAATGGAAGCGTTGTCCGGCAACACAAGTATTATTGCATACTCATAAGAATGATTTTATTAATAGATCAGGGAAATATTTTAAAATGTACAATTAAAAATATAGGGAAATTGTTTAGAAGTGTAAATATCGTATTTGTTAGAATGTAATTCATTTTTTGTTTTAGTTGTAGTGTACTTGCTGTTGAATAAATGCAATATTAATTTCCAATCATTAATTGAACTCACGTTACTTATATGAGACTTCCGGAGCGAAGCGACGGGCAGCCGTCTAGTTGTTTATTATTGTTAGTATGACATTATTATTATTTTACAATAAATATATTAATAAAAGATACAAATCTTTTAATTCAGTCTAAATAAAGCATCTTAATGGTCAATTGAAATGGAGCCATCCTGGGTTTTATCAAATCCCTCTTATTCAATATTGAACTATTCAATAGTGTCCTCCCTTTTTGCTCCTCCATTCTCTTTCATTCTCTGTAAACCGATTTGTCATCAAATACAAAATGAAGGAATGGAAAAAAAAACGCAAAATGAGCATCAAAATATTACTTCAACTAGAATTGAAAACTCTATTAACTGAAAACTCTAAAACTAACTGTTTTGACCTAATCTTGGCAGTATAAAGTATTTTGTCAATGTTATGCCAAAATCACACGATCCTGTTTTCGTCGTTGTTTTGACACAACCTTTGATCACGTGACTTTTCCATTATTGTATTGGTTTGAGCTCAATACAACGACGAAAACTATGGGGTCGTCTGATTTCACAAAACTTATTCAACAAACGAGATAACAAATGCATTTGGAATCGAGCACAACATGAATCACTATTATTTCCATTATTATTGTACTTCATTTGTAAATTCTAAAATTATTGTTTTTCAATTGGCCTCAGGGTTTTTTTCCAAATCTTTTATTTAACTTTCTTGGATTATTTTTTTATTAACTTTAGATTTTTGATATATTATTAAAAAGTGAATATATGATTAAAATAAGTAGTATTTCTTCATGATTGTATATCCTCTTATTTATTTTTTATTTTTTTTTTAAATTTGAAAAAGAGCTCCTCATTCATTACAAATTAGCAAAACCTGATTTCTTTTCTACAATTCTTCTGAATTTACAAAAAGCTATTAATTAAATGAAAAATCAGAGTTAGTTTTTAATTGCATTTCATTCGAAATTAAAAGAATCAAATCAAACATCAAAAATACCCTAAAACAATAGAAAGAGTTCTTGTAACAATGGAAAATACCTGTCTTAGGAATTGCTGGAAACATCTGGAAGCATCCTCGACGTTCGTTTCAATACAAGGTCCTTAAGGCTTGTTCTACGTCATTCCTACAATGAAGATGAGGATGATTTACAATTTATTATGTATTTGAAAAAAACAAATTCATTTTGGTCTCTTTTATTCACTTTTGGTATTTTTTTAAAACTTCTATTGTTATTTTAATTATATCTTTTTTATTTACATAATTATCAAATAACATTTTTAATTCGAAATAAGTTATTTACAGAATGTCACCTTTTCCTATTTTTCTTTTTTTTGTGCAGAAATTGCGATGTTTGAATGTTCTAGAAAAGAAATAATCGAACACAAGCTTCTTGAATCGTAGACGATTCGTAGCTGAAAGTTTTATTTCTAAAAACAGTTAAAATAATGAGAATTTTGAACAGAATTCACTAATTGCAAATGAATGAAATAAGAATTAAAATGTTTTCCAGTTAACAACAGTGTTTGTTCTTAATATGTGTTACTCAAGTGAATAAAATATCAATAACAAACAAAGGCATTTCAAGTGCTGGATTTTTTTTTAGGCAAGTGAGGCTTAATAAATCACCGAATCTGTCTGTGTGTCTCCTAATAACTTCTGGAAGGATCTTCTTTTGGTTTCTATTTAACGATGGAACTTTGTATTTATTTATTTTTATTTTTTTTGTTCCTTGACGAAAAATTAGCGAAAGATAAAATACTCTCTCTATTTATCCTTCTTTATTTCATCTAAAACTTCTTTTTCAAAAACCATACCTTAGTTTTTTTTGTTTTGTTTTTTTTACTGTGATTTTCACTTACGTCATCAATTCTATTTATGACGTCTTTTGGATTCGACTTCGTTTGTCATTTTTACAAAGTTCCTAAATGGAGACTATTTTTAAATCAGCTGTTTTTCCTTTCATTCATTTTCTTCTGAATCTAAATAAAATGTTTTCACGCCATCTCTGACGTCATAGAAACTAAATTCCTTCTGACATCTCTTTCAAATTTCTTCTCCAACAATTCACTCAGATGCACATTTCAATGACTCCTTCAAGTAATTTTTAAAACAATCACAGTTTCCAAAATTTTATGCTTCTTTTAAAAGTATAGAATCGCCAGGAAAGAGAAAATCATAGTGGGCCCACTTAATTTTTTTTTTTTGTAATTTCTTTTAAAAGTTTATCAGTTCTGTAAGAAAAGACGACTATGTGATTGGCTCAGATGAAGGGAATTTAATTCTACAAAAACTAATTTGGATTTATTAGGTAATTTCAGATAGTTCTTACAAAAGCTTTAAGTTAATTTGTTCACAATTATCAAAAAGCCCAGTAAATAGATGGAATGGCAGAATAAAAACAAAGGTCAAACACTTCGAAGCACCTCAAAGGATCAACAAGTTTATTAGAATTAGTTATTAAAGCAAGGAACAAAAACATAGAATTAATACAACAGAAGTTCAGAAAGTGTTTCCATAGATATTTTTAGGATATTTCTCTAATCAGCCATTGCTCTTTCGATGTTTGGAATTGAAATGAGTCAAAAGTAAAGGAGGAAGTGAGGCTATGGTGATCAGCGTTCATTTATACTTCTGTTTTGTTTTTTTCCTTTTGATGAAGGATTTTTTAATTTTATTAAAATAGTTTGGGAGAAAATAGAGATGAAAAGAGGACGAAATTTTGTTTTTCCATTTTTCCTCTTTTCATCTATTTTTTCCCGAACTATTCGAATAAAAACACCATCAAAAGAAACGAAGAAAAAAACAAATCAGATGTTTAATTTCAACGATTAGCAAAACAACGAATTCTATTTCTAATCAATATATAATTGCAAATATAAACAAGTTAATGATCAAAAAATTACGATATTTAAAATACAACAAAAGTACGTTAATGGAATAGAATTAACATCAATCAAGCTGAATCAATTTCAATGTTTTTATTTATTTATTGTCATCTTATGTTAATGTGTTCTAAGTGGATGAATGAACTGTCTGTCACGTAATCAATCGCTTATAAAGAAATTAAAGACTTAAAAGCAACTCCAGCATTTTTTTCTTTAAAGACTTTGTAGAAAAGAATTCGATTGGGGAGAAGTAATTGATACAAATATCCTTGTAAGGAAATGAGAACTTTTCAAACAAAACCTAAACAAAAGTTTCTTTTTTGTAAGGACAGAAGAAAGGTTAGATACACTGATAGAAGTACAACACTACGAAAGACAAAGAGCTATCAAAGTCATATTTATTTTACAGATAACTTATGGTACAAGAGTAAAATGATTTCAATTACAGATCGGCGCAGTTTACGGAACACAAAGAAATCAGTATCTCGGATAATCACCCAATGCGGCAATAAGTTCTGCCACATGGCTCCGCCTAGAGAGGAAGATACGTTGGATGTGCATTTGGTGTGTGTCAGTTCATGAGATTTCGACACGGTGCCAAAGTTCATCTACTGTAGCAAGCGGGTGGTCTATGGTGTGCCAGTCGTTGTGAGATCTTGGGCCAGACATGTTCAATAGGCGACAGATCCGGTGAACGCGCACGCCACGAAAGAAGTTGAACATGGTGGTCATCCAGGAATTGTTGGACGGTGCGTGCTACGTGCGACTGCGCATTGTCCTGTTGGTAAGTGACCCCAGATAGGCCCTGAACATAAGGGCTAACAACAAGTACCAACCTCAGAAATAAAATGGTGGCTATTCAATGTACAATGAATGAGTGCTAGGCGCAAGCGGGACTGGAATCGAATGGTACCATACCATAAAGCATCCCATTGATACACTTAGCAGACACATTTCATCTAGACCAGCACCTCATCTGACTTGAATCCTATTGATCATGCCTGGGACACAACTCGCATACCCATTGCAGCTAGACCACTATCTCATCTGACTTAAAATCGATTGATACACTTGGCAGACGCACTACAGCTAGATCAGCATCTCGTCTCGTTTAAATCCCATTGATACACTTGGCAGACACATTGCAGCTAGACCAGCATCTCGTCAGACTTAACTACGATTGGATACACTTGGCAGACACATTGCATCTAGACCAGCACCTCCTCTGACTTGAATCCCATTGACCATGCCTGGGACATACGTCGCATACCCATTGCAGGTAGACCAGTATCTCGCTGCAATGCATACGCGAGGTGTGTCCCAAGCATGCTAAATGGGATTTACATCCCATTGATACACTTGGCAGACGCACTACAGCTAGACCACCACCTCGTCTGACTTAAAACCCATTGATACACTTGGCAGACACATTGCAGCTCGACCTGCACCTCCTCTGACATGAATCCCACCGATACACTTCGCAGACGCATTGCAGGAAGACCAGCATCTCGCCTGTGACTTAAATCCCATTCATACATTTGGCAGATGAATTGCAGCGAGACTAGCACCTCGTCTGACTTAAATTCCATTGAGCATGCCTGGGACACACCTCGCATCATAATTGCAGCTAGACCAGAACCTCACTGACTTAAATCCTATCGATACACTTTGCAGACGCATTGCAACTAGACCAGCACATTGTATGTCTTAAAGGCCATTGATACACTTGGCAGACGCATTGCAACTAGACCAGCACCTTGAAATGTCTTAAAGGCCATTGATACACTTGGC
>JAFIDM010000006.1:21936159-21964732 GCA_023159025.1 Thereuonema tuberculata
ATTATTATTATTATTATTATTATTATTATTATTATTATTATTATTATCTTAACGTAATTCTTATTAAATCTATTTATTACGAAACACCAATAAAGTTTACCTGTATTTAACAGAATTTCTATGTACAGTAAAAAATCTTAAAAGTAAAAACGAAAAGACAACTGATATCAGTTGCAGAATTAGATCATAAAAAAAAGCCAATTTATTTACAAATATTATTAATTCCATTCATCTTTAATGTTAATTTTTCACATCTTTAAAATTGAGCGTATTCTGTCAAATCAACAAAGAAATTGAGTTGGTTTTTCTTTTTGTTTTTTAAAATAATTATTATATTAAAAAAAAATAAGGAAATAAAAAACTGTTCAAATCAAAAACAATTGAGAAATTAAATCATTCAATTTACTTTGGATTCTATTTCGAGAAAGACCAAGAATAATTACAACCGCCCATCCAACCAAAAAACAAAATAGCTAAAGAAAGGGAACCCCCCCCCCCTTTGAATGCCCAAAGAAAAAAGTTTTCCATCTGACTAAAAAAAAAAAAAAGTAAATTAAAAAATGAATCAATCCGAATTAATAATTTTTGATGCTCGTTTTGTATTTTCGTCGCCAGCCTATCTTTGGTAAATATGTCTGTCTGTCTGTCTGTCTTTTTGTCATTCAATACCGTAATGGCCACATGAAAAGACATTCAGATTTTCAAACTAAAACTAAAAAAAAAGTCAGACCGTTCTGACCACCTCCTTGTTCATTTCTAAAAGCAATGATAATATAATATTTAGAATTCCTTTATTAAATGCTCATTCAATAACAATCTAAAATTCTTTTTTTTTCTGATTTTTAAATAACTTTCAGTTATTTGTACTATGTTAATTTTTAAATAATAGGCCTACTAACCTGCTACCGTCGCTTCGCTCCATATATAAGCTTCGCATATGTAATGTAAAAAAAAAAAAAACACTTTATTTAAAAAAAACAAATTACACGAAGTAAACTGAAAACTGAAAATTAGAATTAAGAGCACTGATGTCAAATTTCGTGTTTCCAGCGAAAGCGGTTTCAAGGAAATGCGTAACCTATCCTTCAACAAAGTTTCTACCTCCCCTCCCCCTCCGGCTGTTTCTCCCTGAGGAGGCTAATACCGAAAATTCGTCGAATTTGTACATTTTAGATTTTGACAAAGAACATTCATATCAAATTTCGTGTTTCCTACTAAAGCGATTTTAAGAGATATGCGAACCGTTCAAGAAAGTTTGTCCCGCTATGTTAACCGTCCGGATCCGGGATTTCGTCATTCTTAAATTAAGAACATTAAATTAAAAAAAAAAAGTTAAGAAGAATATTATTTAGTTCAAAATAATAACAAGGTAGGGATAGCGATGAGTAAACCAATCACAATGCTTCGCAACGTCTTCTGATACGTTTATGAAAATATAATTGCTATTGCTTTAATTTCCTTATTATTATAAATGTGATTGCTGCGAATGAAAAAGGCGCAATTGTTGCGACTGTTGTGCTTAATGATAATTTAATGAGATTTTAATGATACTTGTCCACAGACAGAAAATGACAAACCGGGATTAGAAGTCTTCTTCTCAGAAGGATAAAAAAAAAAAAAAACCTATTTGCATCCAAGCAAATTTTAACCCTATAACTATACCTTTAAATGTCAATGTTGAATCGCTGTGCCACACCAACGCTTCCATTGTGAAGACAGAAGTGAGTTAATAAGCCAATACTTGAAAATTATACAAAAGTGTCAAGGGGATTAAATCAGTGGGAGGGAGGAGGTGATGTTTTATTGGTAGCCTGTTTTGTTTGCAGGGTCCTAAAGAGTATAAGGAGTAATTTAAACAATTGAGCAATAAAAAGAAATTTATAATAAAAATAATAGGAATATCTTAAACATATATCTTATCTTACAGGATATCTTAAAATGTTTAGTAACTTTATGTCAGCAATAATTTCAAGTTGTTAAAAATCTACCTCCTTCAAAAAACTGTTGAGGAAATTTTTGCTTTTCCACCTGGTGGTACATTTTTGAACTAAAGTTTTTGTTATCATAAATTTCTTCTCCGTGACTTCTCATTTAAAGAACATCTGCCAAGCGATCCTTTTGAATAAACGAACTGTAAATATGATCACCATGAAATGCTGTTATTATTTTATTTGTAAGCAAAGCAATTTCTTTTCATTCTCAAGTTATTCCAAATCATTGTTTTCCCATCGTTCTTCATTTGGATGGAAATAATGGAACGAATTCTCATTAGGAGGATTTTCCTCAATTAAGAAAGCTATATTAAAAATAAAAATACTAGGTTTACTTCTTCCGCTGATTCTGTCTCCTATTTCTTTAATTCGTCGACGACAATTTATTGGTTTCGTGAAATTAGTGACAAAAAAATCCATTTCCTTCTTTTTCATTTCCTTCCATTGGCTTTCAAATCTTCTGGTTTTTATTCTTTCAAATATATTCATTAAATTATATCATAAAGTTACTCAATGAAATACATACACACATATATATATAATTTGCCGGACAGCTTTCTGAAATTTAAAAACCAAATTAATTTCAAAAAGCTGTTTCTGTGTAAGTATTAAGATTCGAATGTACATACACGTCATCAGCGGCACCTAGTGTTGAATTTTGAAATTAAGCTAAAAAAATTTTTTAGAAAAAACATAACAGCGCTTTATTATAAGAAAATTGCTCTTTTTTTAATATTTTTTTAGGTTTTTTAAATTTATTTTATTTTTTTAAATTATCTTTTAAATTATATGCTTTTTTTGGCTATATGTATAAAAATCTCTCACATATATATACATATAAAAATTATTTATTTTATACACATAAAAAAATTATTCATTTTACATACATACAAAAAAAAAAAATAAAATAAAAAAAAAATTATTCCTTTTACATACATACATAAAAAATTTATTCATTTTACATACATACATAGAAAAATTATCCATTTCCCATACATACACAGAAAATTTCTTAAAACATACTACAAAATATTAAGAGCAAAAGATGACAGTTATCAATTCAAACTTAAAACTTCCTCAAATAGAGGATTTAATTCTAAGTTGTCATGAGATAACTTGAATGATCAAAATATAACAAGTCCTGTTTAGAAGATTAATGATTAAATAAAATAATGAATATATTTAATTTTATATTTTTTGTAGATTTGAAATTTAAATTTCTTTTGAAATCGAATAATATAAGTATTTAAAATTTTGTTAGGAAAATTATTATTTTTAAATTCATTAATGAGATAATTCAAATAATTCAAAAAATCATCTATTTTAGAGTTAATGGTAAGATATCTTCTTAACTCTTGTAAAAAGATATTTTGAAATAAATTAAAACTAACATTACTTGTAAATTTGTGAAATCTGTTTATTTTAAAAGGAAACAAAAATGTTTTGTTAAATAATTGTATATGAGGCATTTCTTGATTGAAATATATTCTCAAATCCAAAAAATCCACAAATTCAGCATGAATATTGGTTTGCTGTAAGTTAATAATATTATTATAAATTTTATCTTCTATATAATTAATATTAAAATTAGCATTAAAAATAATTAAATCGTCTATATATCTAAAAATTTTAAATTGGAAAGGGAATTCAATACAAAATTGATATTCAAAGGCCAATAGAAATGAGTTAGCAAGAATGCTACTGTAGTTTACACCCATTCCAATACCTTTAATTTGGGAATATATTTCATTATTAAATTCAATATAATTATTGTATAAATTAAATTGAAGAAAATTAATAAATGTTTTAATAGGAATTTTAAATAGATTAGTAATATTAAATTCTGAAATTAAAAATTTGATTTGCTGTAATAATGAATCCAATGGTATATTTGTAAATAAATTTTCAAAGTCTGCAGTAATAATATTAAAAATTTTGTTATTATTCACATAATTAATAACTTCATCATGGTTATTAATGAGCCAATAAAAATCCGGATTAATTTTACTTTTAATAATTTCATGTAATTTATTTAAAAAAATTTGTAAAATAATATTAGATTGCTTTAATATCGAATTTGTTGTGCTGCATATCATTCTAAATTTACCTGTTTTGTGAATTTTTGGATTTAAAAATAAATAATTGAGATTTTTATTGATATTGATTTTCTTATATTTAAGTGTTTTAAATTGTGATTGGAATTTAGAAAAACTTTTATCTAAATTGTTTAAAATAAATTCTTTAGTTTTAGTAATTTTTAAAAAAACGGTTTGATCATTCAATAATTCCTTAATTTTTTGAAAATAAAATTGTTTTCAAATGATAGCTAAATTGTTGTGTGCCTTGTCTATAGTTGTAAAAATATATTTATCTTGATATGTTGATATAGTTTTTTTAATTTTGTGTAATTTAAATTTATAATCTATAGCATTGGTAACCCTGTCATGTGAATTAAGTTGAATGTTATTGATTTTGGATATAAGATTTTGTTTCCATTCTATAAAATTTTGATAACATAAGTTATATTTATAACTGATTTTTAGTATAAAATTGTTTATGTCTTTTGTAAATATATTAAGTAATTGTTTGTGTGTTTTGTTATTACGAAGTCTATAATTTATACCTAAATTTAAAAAATTCTTTAACTTAATATTGTCTATAAAATTTAAATGACCTGTGACAATATGTGAATTCCATTTGTATTTGTCATCATATAGTTTACAATTACAATTAAAATTTAGATTAGAACTAATATTGGTATTATAATTGCATATGTATTTACGAATTGGTATATTATATTTAAAAATAGGCATTAAGTATATATTCAAAGGAAATTTGGATCTAATAAAGGAATTAAGTATTCTACTAATATTAATGTTATCAAAAATTGTAGATGAATAATGAAATAATATTAATTCTTTATTTTTATTATCACTTGTATTAAAATTTACTTTATTTAATTTTAGACGAAATTTGATAATATCCATGATTAGATGAAGTAAATGTGTATTTTTTTAATATTTTTAAAGTCATAATGTTGTATTAAATATTTTAGCTTAGATTTATTTAAATGAAATAAAAAATTTTTAACCAAGGAAATCCTATCCATTTCAGAATTTTCAAAATTATTTTCCAAAGTATTAAAAAATTGTTTAAAATCAATTGTATTTTTAAAATTGAATTGAGGAAATTTAGAATATGCTTTAATATGTTGTAGATTTAAATTACCTTTTTTTACATTAAACCAATTGTATATGCAAATATTATCAATATTATTCATAACATTTATTTGAAAATAATTTTCGTTTAGGCCATATGGATAAATAGTATGATATGTAAGCATATAATGAACTTCCTTAATTAATCTTAAATTATCATCTTCAATAATATCTAATATTTGTATTATCACAGACTCTTGAAAATTATGTTTTTGGATTCAAGTTTTGTCATTTGGATTTATATATATATATATATATATACTGCGAAATTAAAATGTCAAATCAGCCAATCAAAAAAAACTTTTTGTTCACTTCATAGTAAATCAATCAAACATTAAAATTTATTAAATAAGAAGATAAAGTGAAAACAAAGTTAATCTGAAATCGCTTTTGGAAACAAAACATAATAAAAATAAAGAAATAAAGAAATAATTTACCAATTGAAATAAGGTCTTTTCTTTTTTTTTTTTTTAACGAAGCGAGAAAAAAGGTGAAGGAAAAAAAATCAAATTGTAAATTGATGACGAAAGCGAATGCATTTCAAAATATTCATTGGTTTCCAACAGAGAAACACCTACAAAAGACTCCAATTGGAAACCTTCAAGGATTCTTGTTAATCTTCTTTAAAATCACTTAAAAACATCTTTTATTCATTTCGATGAATTAGATCAAAAGTTTCTTTGTACAATTTAAAAAATGGTTTAAATTTGGCTTAAGGATTTTTTTTATATTTTATTAGAAAGAAACTTGTTTTAGGAATTTTATATATTTTCAAAATTCTGGAAAGGAATTTATTATAGTTGAAAGATTATCTTCCATTTCTAATTCATTGGATTTAATCCATGTCATCTTGGAATTCTTAAAAGGTTTTTTAGTTTTTGTTTTTTTCCCAGGTAAATTTTTTATCCATTTTTATAGAAGACTTTTACTCAATAATCATTCCTTCGTTTTTGTAACGCTAAAGTTAAGTCATTACGGCTTAAAAACACATCGACACACTTCCGTTTTACCAAAGGACAAAAAAAACCTTTTTAATTTTAATCCTATTAAAGGAATCTTTCAGTTGACGAAGTGTTGATTTAGAAGCGATTTCTAACTCTGAATTATTTACCGATCAAAGTAAGAAGCAATCGATTACAATATAATTACTAAGCCTTTTTTTATAATTTGTAAATTTATGATTCACATGCATCCCACAATAATGCATGAACAACATAAACCTAGATCCGGACTAAGGCGTGTAAATGGGGGGGGGGGGGGGCAAACATTCTTTAAGGGTATGCCTATCTGTGAAACCTCTAGTTGGAAACACGAAATTTAATATGGACATTCTTTGTCAAAATCTATAAGTATACGGATTGGACGAATTTTCGATATTCGGATCCTAAAGGGTGTAAACGGGAAGGGGAACTTTCCTGCAGGGATGCATTTCTCCAAAACACCTTGAATTGCAAATATGAAATTTCACAAAAATGTTCTTAATTCTATGTTTCAGGTTTTACTTTACTTGATGTAATTTGCTTTTTTTGGAAGAAATGTACCAGTTTTTTTACGTTAGTGTGCAAGGCTTTCTGAGCGAAGCAACGTCTATAACATAAAATTTGTAACTACCACATGCTTTTTTTTTTTACCAACTGGAAAAGCTTGAAAGTGATCACACAATTACAATTTCTTCATCATCCACATCAGAAGAACTCTTTGTAACCCACGCGAAGCATCACGGGTATTTTGCTGGTATTGAGATGTTGTAAATATAGATGTTGTAAAGTAGTACCAAAAGTCGCTGTCGGAACCAGTGAATTGGTGAATAAATACAACGAACGCACGCAAAAAAGGATTATGAAAGTTTAAGAACATATATATATAAACTCGGTTCATGGCGTCAGGTGTCGCCTTCCGAAAGAATCTGCAAGAAGTCTATTCCAGGTCTTCCGATCAAGTGTCCATTCCTCTTTCAGACTTCTAATGCTCATTGCTTTTTTAATATCGTCCATCCAAGCCTTTCGTGGTCTTCCTCGTTTCCTTTTTTGATTTGTTTTGTAATCAAAAGCGATTTTGGGCAGTCTTTCGTCACTCATTCTTTTAACATGACCAAACCAAATTAATTGTTTTCTTTGAAGATCCTCCAAAATGTTTCCTTTTATTTTCATCATTTCTTTGATTCTTTCATTTCTTATTCTTTCTATTCTTGATACCCTGCATGATCTTCTTAGGGCATCCATTTCCACTGCCGCTAATTTCTTTTTTTCTGTCTCCGTAATTCTCCATCCCTCTGCCCCATATAACAAGATGCTCTTTACAATAGAATTGTATATATTATACTTTCTTTTCCTAGAGATCTCTTCACTCCACCAAATAGAATTTAATAGTTTTATAGCCTTCCTTCCTTGACAAATTATGTTTTTAATTTCTTGTGAGTCTCTGCCTTCTCTATTAATGTCTACTCCGAGATACCTATAATGCTCACAGCTTTCTATTTTCATATTATTATTTAGATTTAGGTCCGTCTCATTTCCTCCTATACATAGATATTTGGTCTTGCTAACGTTCATGTATAGTCCCCATTTCTCATATTCTTCCTTAATTGTTATCGTCATTCTCTCTAAATCATTTTTACTCTTTGCAATTATGACTTGGTCATCGGCGAACTGCAGAGTAAACATTGACGTTCCGTTCACATTAAGTCCCAATCCTCTGCAGTTTTCTTTCCAAACTTTTAATACTGCTTCAGTTTAAGAACATACAGTACAGTAATGAATGGAGTTTAAGACTCACAGAAAACGTTCTGAAACAAAACAATAATCTTTAAACAACAATCTTTAATCATCAATTGTTTGTTAACAATCTGTTATCACTATTACCGACATTAATCAATCATTAGGTCCTCTGGACCTCGTGCAACATTTTCAATGTGCTGACCTTTCTTGTGTATAACATATTTCATCCGGTATATGACGTTCTCTACTGCTGCGCGTAAAGTGTCAGTTTGGATGTTTGTAACAGCCCATCGTATATTATCTTTCAACGAATGCAGGTTTGTAACGCCATCCACCAGTATACACAATGGATTTCAGGTACCCCCATAACCAAAAGTCACATGGGGTCATGTCCGGGGAACGGGGCGGCCATTCCATCGGAAAATATTGACTGATAACCCTCTCATTCCCGAAATGCTAGCGTAACAGGTTCTGTACTCCACGAACAATATGTTGTATATAATACGTCGAGCATTGTCTTTGTTGCAATTCAGGAATGACAAACTTTTGCAGCATTTGCAGACATCTCTCTCCATTAATGGTACAGGTAACAGGACCTGTAGGAGTCATAGTCTCCAAAAAGTATGGTCGTAATATGAACTGTGCCGTGAATCCACACCACACAGTTAATTTTGGAGAATGCAGTGGCACTTGTTGAATCACTGAGGGACGTTCACATGCCCAGATTCGGCAGTTTTGAGTGTTGACTGATCCATTCAGATAAAATGAGCCTCATCTCCCCACAATATGTTCCAAGACCAATCATTGTTGATATCCATTTGGGCAAGAAATATTAGCGCGAAAGTCAGGCGCTTATCATAATCTGTGGGTTTTAGTTCTTGCACACGACTGATCTTATACGGATAGAAATGCAGCATTTTCCGTAAGATTTTCCAGACAGTCCCTTAAGGCATATCGGTTTGGCGAGGTATTGCACTAGCGCTTGGACCACTACAAGTCCCTGTGTCGCCGAACACTGCAGTGGCAACATCTGTTACTATGTTGTCTGATACTGGTTTTCCTCCTCTGCCGGCTCTCACTCCTAGCGATCCAGTTTCTTCGAATTTATGAATCATAGCTTGCAGTGCTACAGCAGACATTGGAACTTTACGTAGGTTATGAAGCCTTCGAAAGTCCCTAAGAGCCCCCGCTGCATTGCACTCTTTAGTGTAAAACAATCTTTACAAGTAAAGCACGTTGAGGTAAGGTAGGTCGCATATTGAGTACAACTCAACAGTCAATCGACGAACTATTTGACTGAACGTTCGCTCTCCCCTTTTTAAAAGAACTGAGTAGCGCTGCTGTCACTTCTGCACTAGAAAATTTGCATAATCTACGTTTAGAGTGACTGCAGGGCCGAATTTTCTCCAATCGGCGACATTAATATTAATTTTTTTTTTTGCAGAATTCTTCTCTCCATGCCCTCAATAGACTATACCTGAATTTTGGTTTCATTAGTTTTCGCTGCAGATGCCTCCAAACAGGGAAAGTTATTTTATGGCCGCCTTGTATATACCCTTTTTATATGCTACCCTCTCTAAAGGCTTAACTGGAAAATTAACTATTACTGAATGAATTTATCCAGATAACTAAATTATCTGAAAATTAACAAGAAGGCTGTAATGACATTAATATTGGAATGTAAATTGAATGTAATTGTTTTTGTTTTTTTTATTTAAGAAATTCACGTATCACCAAAGATTTCAAAGAATTTAGATAAAAATGCAGATTCCTTTGCTTCCAATGTTGGCTTTGTGTGGGTGGAACAGAGAAAGAGGTTTCTGTTGAAAGCTAGAAGTTAGTATTCGGATGGCGTCTTCTTTTAGCTTTACCTTCCGTGACCGATGTACTGATGACCCCGACGCCAATTGCCAGCCACGTCCCCGGTCTTTGGACGGTGATTAGTGCAAGTATGAACGCATGGCTCAAGGACGGACACTAACTCCCTAACAATTCATCAACTAACGTTCAATTGAAGAATTAAATCAACTAAAAAACTCAAACTTTTATTTTATTATTTTATTTTACTGTTTTCAATTTTAAAGTCTTTATATTTTAATAAAAAGAAAAAAAAATCAAATATATCAATTTATGAACAATCATTATGAATTTCAAATATTGTCTTTAAATTTCTTATTTTTCATTCTTATTCTCTATGTACAGACATAATAACTTTCCGTTCCCCTTCTTTCTAAATCTTGAAAATTAAGTTTCTAAATCTCTACAAAATTGAAAAGAAAATATTAAGATCGAAATAAGTTCGTTGAATCACTGAATTGTGGAGGATACATATCATAAGCATCGATTGGAATGCATTGGAGTAGAATATAAGTGTTAATATTTAAAAATCTAAAATCAATGAGATAAACTAACAAACAAATGGAGGTTTAAAGTGTCCCACACATCTTTTTATAAAGAGAATCTCAAGAAACTCCCAATGACTAGACTAGACATGCTCAGGGGATCTTAATTGAATTCTTTTTACCTGGCAGGAATTTTCAAAAAAGAAGTTCTTCCTGTTAAGTAATTACGAAAAAGAATTTAAATGATTACAGAAATCATGAGATCTTAAAATAACACGTTTCCCTGGTTTATTTTCCAAGATATCCATATTATTAATACAGTATTATACATATATACAATATATTGTATATAAATCTTCATCTTACTTTGAATATTAACAAAATATTTTTGGGAAATTAATAAAAAATAAAAATAAAACATTTTTCGTCGCCAAAACCACTTCCAAACCTACTTCCTGTTCCTTCGAATGAAATCAAAGCACAATATTAAAAACTGATCCATTATCTTCTGTTGTATTTTTACTACAGCCAAATTTAGAAAAATAATCCAAGAAATAGGATAGACTCTTTGTATTTCTAGAAGTTTCCAAGAGCTGAAACTCTTCCATTAGGCTTTAAATCTAAATACATTAAAATATTTCCCTGTGTTCAGCAACATTAGACAGAAAAACCACTTTAGAGAATTTGAATTTTAAAACAAAATCTTTCTAAAATTTCCTTTAAAAGTTACTTATTTTCGTTTCGTCAAGTGATCCTCAATTAAAGAGAAAAAAAACAAAACACAAATCAGATAATTAATAAAATTTTCCTCTTGATATTTGGATTAAATCAATTAAAAGGTCTTGTTTGTTTTTAGCAACAGCTGAGTGGATACAAAATTTCATGACGTCATTCTCACAAGTTCCTCTTCTTGATGAAAAGTTCGTTATTTTAAAGATGAAGATTGTTTTTTTCCTCTGATCAATCATTTCTTACGTTTCTTATTTAGGATAGTTCATGGATGAATCAACGATTTTACTTGAAATCCTGAGAAGACGTTAATCATTGATGAACAGCAGTTGTGACCTTTGAACTCTTTTCCACAACTATTTTGATTTTTTTTAGCCCTCCTCAAGTAACAAAACTAATAACAGATGAACTTGGATTTGAAGTCCAAACTTGTTAATCTTCGAACTGGGAAGGTTTAATTATTTGTTTATTGCGTGGGAGGATGTCATAATTTCGATCGCACAGGGAGCCATCGTTGCTCGCAAGGCTTAAGGCACTGTACAATCTTGGTCTCCAGTGAAATCATTACTTAATCTCGGATTATCGACAAAGGAAATATTGAATGACTGGCCCAGAGGAGGATTAGCATTTCGCCAGCAGTCCATTTCAACTTCTCATTTTGACGCGTGGGAGCCCACATCCCCCTACGATTAATAGGGAACATAAATTTAGGAGAATTGCTCTACACTTCTAATCTGTGGCCGTCGAACGGCATCTCTAACATCAAAATTTCATGAAGAAAAAGGCCATAGCAGCCAAATTGATAGCAGCTACGGACGCCCACCCTCGAAGCGAAGCACTATTGACATATTAGAAAAGGTTCTTCTTCCTTTAACTTAATAGGCTTACAAGATATAAAGATTATTTGTTTTTTAGTTAAACTGGCAAATATCCAGAAATACAAGTGTCTCCAACTTAAAATAGAATCTATTTGAGCTTCACTGAAGTATTCTTACCAAAGTATCAATCACACATTAAGAGAAACATTTTCATCCATTCCATCATGGAATAGTCAAACTTATGAAGAAGATAGAAATCACATTTAAAACAAAAATAGAACCTAAAAAATATTAATTCAATCAATTCTATTATACTACTCATTTTACTTTCTAACATAGTTGTATGATTCTCGTTACACATTTCTTCCAACATTTTTAAGGTTTTATCAACTGATATTGATGTGTACATGTAAATGAGTAGTTTACAGGTAACAGAATTGATGGAATCAATATGTTTTAATTGTTTTTTAAGAACCTAAAAAAGTTAGGAATTGATCTAATAAGGTCTTTTTGTAATTTAAAATTTCCAAATAGAGATAAAAGTATTTATTTTTTTGTACCAATAAATAAAATGAAAATCTAACCTTTGTATTTTTTTTAGACATGTATAAAATAAAAACCACATGAAAATTCTGAATCATCAATAATAATAATAATAATAGTAATAATAATAAACAACACAGAAATCTGCTGAGCTTTTACTGTTTCTCTGAATAGTAATTTGTGCTACTAAGTAAATAACTCAAGCTCAGGAGCTAAAATTTACGTAATTTTAATCCAAAATTACAAAAAGTCTAATCGTCATAAGAACGGAATCAAAATCACTCGAGAAGCTATAACGTGTGATTTTATAGAATCGGTGTCAGAAAGGGTTTGTCGCAAAAATGAATAAATGTTTGGAATTTTTCCGAAATTTAAATTAATGAAGCAAAATTCAAGAGGAATAAAAATACTGAAATGATAATATTAGAATGGAAACCACGCTACAGTTGTATGTGAGATGCCTTTAATGCATTGAACTATAAAGGAGATTTTTAATTGATTAAGATCCCAACATCATTAGGAATTTCATTCCAGAATTGAGAAAACGAATAATTTTAGCTCTTCTTAATAGTTTGAAACACAGAGGATGGGTTTATGGTTAATAAAAAAAAACTCTCCCGGTGTTAATTCATTTATAAATGAAGACCACTGATTGTAGTTTATAGATGTGGGAGAAAGAAATGATTTCGTAATTCGGCAAAAAAAGGTTTCAAGTGGAATATTGTGGATCCCAGAAGATTATTATACACTTTAAAAACAATTAAAAGGTTTAAAAAGCAACACGTTTCATCCCACGTCCGTGGCTGTCGTCGGGCAATACCTGAAAGGCAATAGGTATTACCTGACGACAGACCCGGACGTGGGATAAAACATGTTGCTTTTTAAACCTTTTAATTGTTTTTAATGTATGTAATTTTTAATCTTCTGGAATGCAGTGACACACGTAAAATTTTAATATGGAATAGTCTGGATCTTCCATCTATAAATCTTCAGGAAGTATTTTTTTGTATCAGGTTGGGAAACCCTAAAATGTAGGTTTGGTTGACCTGCAAATATCACCACTAGGGAAGTAATTAAAGCATGCTGTAGGTGTGTAGTTCAATAGGTTGAAGGATCACCCCTACTGTATTTGGTATCGACCGGTCATGAAGTTCTTCCTGCATTCTGTCCTGTTTTGTGAGTTCACTCAAATTGTGGAGATGTTGGAAATTCGATAAGTGATGCTTTGTGAGTACTTATGAGGCTTATCAGCAGCAAAAGCAAAAGGAAACATTTGTAGTGTTTTCGGTGAAGACTATCTTGGCTGGATAAGAACGAGCCACCGGTAGCAACTCTTAAACCACCGCTTCACCCACGAAAAATTCTTTTGACTGTTTGGTGGTCCATGGCAGGAATTATCCATTGAAACTTTCTTTCCTGGGAACAAACCATTATAGCAGAGGTGTACGTGTCAGAATTGACTGAAATGCAATAGAAGCTACACCGGTCAATCGAAAAGGTCCCATTTTGCTTCACGATAGTGCAAGACCGCATACGGTAGAACACACCCGCAGGAAACTTCATGAATATGAGATTTTGCCTCATCCGCCTTATTCACCGGACAATTTTCTGAAGAGCAGGAGATACCTCCAAGATTGTGATCTGAAAAAGGACTTCAAAGGATTCAAACCACGGATATCTACAAGAAAAAGGAATTTCTAGCTTTAGACAGCATTAGCAAGATTGTACAGATGCATATGGAGCCTATTTTGTATAATAAAAATGACACCCGACACTCAGAAACTGTTTTTAATTTTGTTCACTCCATTTGAGGGTTTCTAACCTGATAATAATTCTTTGATCTGACTTTGTTATATATAATTAATAAAAATCATCTTCCAAACCATTTTAAAGGTTTTTCTGACATTCATCTAAATGTATTTTGTGGAAATAATAATTCACAGTAAAATTACAAAAATCGAAAGATATTCTTTATTTATTTTCTATAGAAAAGCTGTTGTATTTTTAATAAAGCTTCAAATGTTCTTTGAGTCTTTTTAATTGGTCTAAATTCGTTGTAAAATGTGGAATGAGTATTAACTATAAAAGGTTTAATCACTAAGCTGTTTATTTATCCCTTACTTACTTAATTTAATATCTGTTGATCGTAATCCGGCATCTACTAATGCAATCTACAGCAAAATGGATTAGTATTTTAAATTTCACGAAAATAATATAAACTGAAGAAAAAAATACAAGATTTCCATTAAGGAATAATAAATATACAAGAAAATAAACATCTGTGAAATTTAAAAAAATATCATTTCTTCATTTGCTCTTTCATCAATTACTACTAGAATTGAATCATAATAATATTGTAAATGCTTTTCAGTTGAAATTTGTTCGAATATTTGAAAAAGAAATTAAGAAAGTTTTAAATCTAAGCCATTGAGGGATTTGCTCGTGAAAAACATTGCGTTTCTTTATTTTGTTTTAATCCATCAAAACCAACAATTCTACTAAAACCTCTATTTCACAGTGTTATTAACAAGAGATTCATTATCATTCTTGAATTGATTGGGAATTTCCCATTCAACCACATTTAATTACAGTATTTGACTTTAAAATATATCTTTACTTAAAAAGTTCTATTATATCCAAAAGAGCTCATTTTAAATTAGTTCCATGTCTCTTTAATCTTAGAGTTTTCTTTGGATAATTTTCAGTTCTTTTAGATATTTGCTCCAGTAAATGAGACCATTCAAGAATTCACTTTTTTGTTACAAAACTTAGGCTTTAAAGAAAATATTACATAGAGTGAAGAACATTTTTAAATTTATAATAAAATTACAGGATGCACACAAGCATAAAAGTAACAGTCCATAGCTTTCGCCTCAGTAGGACGAGACTTCTTCAGTGGATCTAGTACTTGGAACACCTCTATTACTTAAACTTAATTTCTTGTAAAGAATTGCAACTTGTAAAACCTAAATACAGGGTGTTTCAGAGGAAGGATCAATATTCTTGAAGGTCATAGTATCTGTCATTCTAAAAAAAACAGTTTATGCGAAAATATGTCCTATTCTGAGCGGACATTTAATGTATGGGAGAGTCGGGATTGGGACGCATCGGGGAATGAGACGCATATCAGTATCCTTGGCACTTGGATGCGCCTTTGACGTGGTACGTCCGAGCAGAGGCTTCATTAAAACACTCCAGTTGGTCAATGGTGGAGTGGAAGATGAGTATAATTATTACTTTTTCCACATTTCGTTGTTATATCGAGTTCAGATTATTTTTGACGCGTTACGGAAAGCTTTATATGATTGTTTCAGCTGTATGTGTAGCTACGTGTGTAGTAAAGCTGTTTTTTGCAGTAAAAATTACATATTTTGTTTCGTAAATTCTATGATAATGAGCTCCTGTAGTGGTATTTTTTTTCAACACGGCGTCGTTTGTTGGGTTAATGGAACGCATCTGAAATTGAACTGAAAATTAATCTTTTGTGTTTATAGATGGTACGAATTACAAATAAGCTTCATGGACAGAAGAGAGTTTAACAAACAGAAGTATTAGATCGTCTGTGTGGGGGCACCTATTGTTAGGCTATGCATTTTTCTATGTAGCAGTTTGTTGTTAAGTGTATTTTAATTTCTTTTAGTAACATTTTAGTTTGAAGATTGAATTTAGTAATAAAGAACAATTATTTGTAATGATCTTGATTCATTACGTGACAAATTACTTAAACCTGTTATGCTCGCTTACCATTACCTCACACAGGAGGACAATCATACACAAGATAATATCATGCAAAAAATGACAATATCACAAAAAGAATAATATCCCCTTACATAATTGACTTAAGAATTGATCTTCAATAAATTATCTGTTCAAAAAGCATTTGATCAAGAAAATGTAATAATAAAAAACAATTAAACAGCCTTTTGAAATAAGGCAGGTGCCCCTCTCACCAGTATTTTGAGTTGGGGCGCAATATAATCCTTCTCTCCACTTAACACTTAACTATCGGTATTGAGTGTTGTTAGCGACATTGTAAAAGAGTTATGAAAAAAGATATATGCCGCATAAAAGAACTCAAGATGACCCAGAAGAGCAACACTTCATGTTCCCAATGCAAAATGCATTGATGTTGATGGTAGAATTTTTGAACATTTATCATAAATTGGATCACAGTTCTGACTTGAACGATAAACATTAGAACCAGAAACAGTTTACCAACTAATAGAAACAGTTATGTTTCTTTCTTATCAATAATTTTGCAACCGTATATTCAAATGTCTTCGAAACAGGAGACATGTTCATTAAGACACTTTTTATTTGTATAATCTTCATTGTGCTGACTAATTTCAAAATAACGTCCCGAAGAGAAAGCAAAAGAGTCCTTGTGCTAAAACATTCGTTTGATATTTAAATGGAATTATGCTGCTCTGTTGTGATTGGCCTTTTCTGCGTCCATAAGAACATTGTTCTCTGTTTCCACCCTGCACAGAAGGCTTCACACGAAAGTGGTGACCTACATCTCAGTCAGAGGAGGAAACATTTGAAAATAATTCCTATCTTTTGGACTAAAACCAATGGAAGTCACTCATCTATGACCAGATTTGCTGAGTAGATCTATTGTAGGAGTTTGTGATCTAGATAGAACGAAGGACACGCAATCTTTCCCTAATATCCCAATAAAGAACACTTTTGTTGAAGGTAACTTGATGAGTTTAGTTTGAAAACAGATGATCTTAGCAGCGAGTCGTGGACGAAGGCGTAAAACGATTATTCCTCATCAAAAGTTGTAACTATCATCGTGGAAGGAGAATGAATAATGCGAAAGAGTTCATGCAATAAACTCAACTGTGTGGAAAATCCTGCGTCAAATGCGGAAGTTTTTTTCCCCTACAAGGTCTAACATACTCTAGCTTTGCTTCATAGTAAAGCGGAACTCTGCAATTTTCAACTCAAATGGCGATAGCCTTGGAAGAGCTTGTGGAGTGTGGACTAGGCACATTTTTATCTGAACGGCAGCATTAATGCACACAATTGCAACATTTGGGCTGTGAATAAGCCTTTGTTCCATCCGATCCCTTTCCATTCACCGAAAGTCAGTGTTGATGTATTTTCACTGCATCGTATATCATCGTATATCCGTGACTTGTACTGTGTCTGCGAGAAAGGCTGCTCATTCGTTTCGTAACTGCAACTGCAGTTTCGATTTTTATTAATTGTTTTATTAAAAGGTTTCACGTGTGCTGATAGATATAGTTCAAAGTTCAGCCTGCACACAAGCATAAAAAGTTGGAAAGTTAAAAACACAACAAAAAATTGAAAAAACGTCATCAATATCTTAACAGTTCTATCTGACCTATCTGTAACTTGCTAAGTTGGAGGCGGATCAACTTCAGGCTGCTGAACTTTGTCTTCAATTTGCTGACATACCCGCCCATCCTGAGACGAAGTGAAATAATCTTCTGGTTCCGAGGAAGACCTACAGAACGGTGTTGAATTCAGCTTAAATATTTTTCTAGAGTGTCGAACGTTTCGCCTGAACAATTGTTGATTTTTCTGCCTTAATTAGGTACGACTGAGGCTCAAGACACTGCTTTACAACTATGCCTTTTCGCTACTGTGACCTTTATTTCCATCAGTGAACCACCACTAGAAAATTAAGCTGTAGAAGTGGAATGAAGATTAGCAGAAGCCACTTGAGCAGATGAGAATTTTGAATGAGGCGACAAAGGGCAAAGTGTTGGCAATTCCGTGCGTAAATATTGAAAGAGAAAGCATTGATCAGGCGAACAACCACGTGGCATTGTAAGCTCTAACAACAGTGGACAAATCTTCTTTACTTGCAGACTTAGACACCAAGTTTGAACTGACCTCTCATTGGACCGTGAAAAGTAAGGACTGTTTTGGAAGCCAGTTCTAAAACCGTTCTAAAACATTGTTCAAAAACCGTTGAAAGGCTTTTGACTAGAAGAGAGTCCTGTAGCCAAAGCAACCGCAAAACCAAATATTGCAAATAACTCCACAACTTGAGAAGCCACAGCTGAAGAAATTCGAAAATAAATCAACCAAAAGGAGATACTCACTTATCAGAGCCTCTGAAAGAATCGTCACTGATTTATTGCCAAGGATACTTTGGAATTTCACGTGGCATAAGTGTATTACATGGAGGTTGTGCTTGATAAGAGTTGCACGCATCACAATGCATTATGAGATTTTTTATGTCAGTAGACATCGCAGGCCAGTATCAATGTTCGCGAGCACCAGCTAAGATAGCATTTATTCCACGATGTACTAAATGAAGTACTACGAAAAACTGTAAATATTACAAGACGAATAGATCGGCAAAGAAGACCTTCTGTGACGTGCAGTTCATCTTGATACTGTAAAAATGGCTGCACTGAAAGAGGAACACTGGCCAGCCTTTCATTACTAATTGAACTACCTGAGACATTTGCTACAGCAGTCTGTAATGCTTTTAGATGACTATCAGTTGGTAACAGTAAATGCAGACGACTGAGCGACGAAGGCTAATATTAGGAGCCAGTGCTCGAGAAAGTGTCTGCTATCTCCATTGACTTTCCTTGTTTGTGAATGCTTTGACTTTCCTTGCCATAACGTTAAAGAAGGAGCAGTAAACGCTGTAGTCTAGGGGAAAGCTGACTACAAACTGTAGCGAACTAGTCCTAACAAAGGTTTGTGATCTGTCAAAATGTCGACTTGACGTCCTTAGGTATAATAGCATCAAGAGTATGAACTAACGCCAACAACTCTTTCTCAATAGTGGAATATCACATTGAGCTTCATGCTGCCAATATATATCCAATAGGCTTGTCTTATTTATAATAGAAATTTTAATGGGACATATTTTACATGTTTCTTAACTAATTTTTGTTACATTTTTAAAGAGAATAATGAAATTTACTGTAATGAAGAGTTTTGTCTTATTGAAGTAAACATGCGTCCAAAGCAGCTGGCGTCGGTTTTCAAAGTCAGAGATAACTTACTATCACAGACACTAAGAGTGGGTGACTCTCAAACTGTTGCGTATAAAGTGAAAATACGGATTGCAGATTAGGAGTCCACAGCCAAGCCACATCTTTTTAAAGAAACTGTCGAAACGGTTCCGTTTTTCAGAATACTCGACAGATAGTTAGTCATATCTAGGAAGCGTAACCAGTTTCGTTTTGTATTAGGCTCTGACATATTCACAATTACTGCTATCTTGTCAGAATCCAGTTTATTACCTTCTGAAGAAGCGATACAGCCTAGAAACTTAACAAGGTAACAGATGATTGAGTTAAATTTAGCTTGACATTCTTAGCCCTACACATTTCTAAAGCTGTATTTAACCAAGGTTGGTTTAACTAAGTGATCCTCATTAGTAATGAGAAGGTCATCCTGAAAGGGGTTGACGTCAGCCAAACACATCATCCATTGCTTCCTGAAAAAGTTCCAGACCACACTTAACACCAAAAAAAAGCCATTTAAAGCGAAAAACACCATTTAAAGCGAAAAAAAAAGAAGTAGCAAAAGTACATAACTTTGATCTCTCCTCTGTAAGAGAAAGCATGTGAAAATTCTTTTCACCACCCAATAATGTGAATAGACGTTTACCTTTAAGCAGCATCTCCTTAAAAGAAGGCAGATAATGTATTTTCCGCAATGATTAGGGAACACAGGATCAAAAATATTCTTACAGCGCCATCTTTTCTTCGGAACAAACGACAGGATTAACCCAAGTTCTTTAACGGGAAGTATCATGTAGTTGTTGAGCAGCCAATTACGAACTTTATGTTGAAGAGTTGCAGGTGTGCGTCGAGGATAAACAACTTTGAGACAAACACTTGGATCAACATGAATATTGAACTCTTTATTAAACTTACCCATTCTTTCAAGCACATCCCTATAATCACTAAACAGCTGTGAATAGACACCCTGAAGTGTAACTGAACACGAAGATCCACTAATGCAGCAGCTTCACACTAAGGAAGCTGCTTCACAAGTTGGAAGTCCCGTAACTGGCCGTATATTGGTATCCGAAACATAACTTCATATTGATTGCCGTTAGTGGAACTAATGCCAATCAATGGAATAGGTTCGCTATCAAGGTACGTAAGTATCTTCTAAAATCGGGAAACTAATTTCACATGCTGCAGCAATCCATGGGGACACAAAACAGAAACAGGCAAAACATTAACATCAGCATTAACATTAACATTATCTATTTTGAACTCAACGACAGTAAGTCTACAGACTGCAACCCACACTTCTGGCTGTTTAAGGAATCAACATGAAGAACAGAACTTAGCTGCATTCCATCTGTATCACCCCTCCTTTTCATCAGCCTTTTGTTATTCAATCATCCACCACAAAATGACCAACTTTACGATAATAAAAACATTCTTTTCGTCTTGTTGGACACCGTAGTACAATATGATGCATATTGCAATTTCGAAACAGACGACTGAGGGGAAATGTCTTTCAAACCATCAGTAGCAGACGTACCGGAAGTTGACTCGGTAGTGGTAGCCAGATAATCAGAAACTTTGGCCACTTCCAACGGCATTTCAAAGGTCTTTTGTTGAGATTACTGTTTCGACTGCTCAGCAGCCCGACATACGAAATATCGCTGGTGAGAATTAACATGGATCACGAAGTAAACGTTCACATTATAATGAATGCCTGCGAATTAGTCTATCCGTCAACGTTTCGTAGCCACTATCTCGACCTTGCACCTTAATTCAATGACATAATTGTCTATGCAATGTCCTTGTTGTTGATGACAAGCATCAAACTCATAATCATGTTTGTCTGAACCGATAGATGGATCTTCTTCAGAGTTTGTATGCCTATTTCAGGAATAGTGACTATCTCTTTTTTTTTTTTTTTTTTTTTGAAATCTTTTCAATTCTTGTCAAGAAATTAGCACCAACAAGGTGACAAAAATACTCTTTACAAAGAGAATTAGAAACCAAATAAAGTAATCCGTTCATTTCGTGAACGGATTTGACCGTGATCTGATGATTCAACTTAAGCGGATTTAAGAGGTAAGATTTTAGAAAATTACGGTTTGAAACACTTGCTATCATTTGTATTCAACAGATTTCAAAATAAGCCTAATATTTTTGTTTTTATAGAAGAAAAGAAACGTATTTTTTTAAGAAAAGACCTCATCTTAAATTCTTAGGTCCTATGTTTCAATCTCCAGATTCAATTCACTTTTTTTCCTCTCATTAATAAAACGCAAAGAACTAACGAATACAAAACTTCATTTTTTTTCAATTTAGTAAAAGGTGTTTGTGTTTTATTACAAAAAACTGATGAATAAATAAATAAAATTCTAATTCTAATGAAACAACCATCCTTAGTTGTATATTAATTATAATCAATTATTTGTTTGATTTCTTATTTCCTTTCTGACAATCATTAAGTCCTGAAGCAACAGTGCTAAAGAACCACGCAACGAACCAAACCCGGGGTCGATTTAGAGGATAAAAACAATGCGCATGCGCAGTAAAACGACCTCAGAATGCCAAATCTAAAATCCGAGACTGGTTGAGAAGCCATAAAACAAGAAAGCCGTAAATTTTAGTTCATTGCTGAGAAATGTAATAAACGGATGGCATCTGGTTTTACAATTAGCAACTTCTTTCTTTCGTAGCAAAAGAGTCTTCGTTTAGGTCGTGGATGTCGAGGATAGGAAAGTTTAGACTATGTTTTCTACTGTTTATAGTTTTTTAATAATATTGCTCTTATCTTTTCTCTGAACACGAAATTAACCAATAGGTACTTTTTATTTAGTTCAATAACAAAAAAAAATCCAACATTCGTTAGATCAAGTTAGTTAATTGTTTCTGATGAAATTGTTGGATGTTGAGTCACAAAAGTCTTCATTGATTTCGAGGATATCAGAAACGGATCTATCGTGGATTCCTAAAAAAGAAGGATTCGAACAGAATATCTTAAGATTGTTTTAGAAGGAAACCGGATCTCTAAGATGGTCTTCAATTTTTAAAAGATTTCTATTTTTAATGACTTAAATGGAATCAGAAGAGGATTAACAAAAGGGATTAACATTAAGTCTTTTCTTTTAATCCACTAAAAATCATGTTATCGAAAGATCAATAGATTTTGTCAATTTGATAGAATAACGAGAAATAATTTAACGAGAAACATTGTTTCTTAATATAATGTACAGGGTGAGTCAAAAGTTGCTTAAAACTCCTTACAAAATAAAAAGGAGAAATTCGGGGTAAATTTGTTCATGATAGAAATACGTTAGGCCTAGGACGAACTATATTGGCAGGGCCGTTTCTACCATTAGGCAAGACTAGGCGGCCGCCTAGGGCGGCCGAAGGACGAAAAAAAATAATTAATTTTATATTTATATCAAACAGCGAAATTATTAATTATTAAACAAAGAATTCTGGAAAGAGGCGCGTGCGCTATCTGGCGATCATGTCGCGACTTGATACATCCCTCCCTCTTGCACCCTGTGCACAAGGCAAGGACATTTTTGTCTCGCAGGTCATTCTCAAGTGTCGGTTGTACTGAGTGGTGTCAATAAGGATGGGGGAGGGGGTGGCATTTTTTAGTTCTCGCCCAGGGTGGCAGAACACCTAGAAACGGCTCTGTATATTGGTGTCTGTCAACCAAATGGCTGCCATCTGGGATTCAACTCAAAATCTTAAATAAATGAAACAGTCATGTGAGACTTCAATTTCACGAGAAATGCAACAGTGGATCTGTAATCGTTATCAAGTTATGACACCTGGAAGAGTAGAAATTGGTTAGATTCATTCCTCACAATGTTAGGCTTGAATTTCAATTTGATTGATCACATGACCCTCATTCTCATTTAACATTTTTAGTTAAATCCAAGATGACGGTCGTCCAGTTAACACACACCAATATGGCTCAAATTATTCATTATATCCCCGTATTTCCCCATCTCGAAACGGTTCCGTCTTGGGTTCCCGGTACAAAATATCCAAAAATAGTTCAGTAAACCGTTAATTTGGGTGGTTTTTATGCCTTATTTTCTTATCATAATGAATATATTAACAATAAAATGTTTATTTTAGCAGCAGAACAGCAACAACTCAAAAATTTGCACCACGATGTAGAACGAAAAACAGAAACGGAAAACTTATTTAAAATTAATTAAATAAACTGCAAATTGAACTAATGTATTCTTTGTTAAATAGTAGTGAATCGTTCATTAAAAGGGGAAATGACGGGCAAAATGATCCCTTCCCATTCTGACCTATCATTCTTGTTAAAACAACGTAGTATGAAGAACGCATCCGAGCTGATTTTTAAGCAGTAAATCTAATGTCCGGATTCGAAGACTCACCAGAAGAAGCTGCTCCTATCAACACATTTAGGAGAAGATAAAACAGAACGAACTCGATGAAGTTTGTTACTGTGAAACTGATCCCACTGTTGTTGTCAAACAGCTCTCAATCGAGAACAAATAATTACATGAACCTTTGGAATAAGACCTTTATAAGGTAAGGTTTATGTAAGGAATAAAGGATAGCGATCGTTGAAGTGTCAGACTGACGAGAAAATAGGAGAGTTCCATTCTTATTAATCCAGCAGAAAATGATAGTTTTAAAAATAAAATAAAATAGAATAAAAGGGTTAAAAGAACATGGTGAACTTTCAGGATGTGATGCTACTGCGACTGCACGGTACTCGCGTGCATTGTAAATGAGAATTGTCAATAACTTCTTTTAGTGTCAATGTTAAAATCATAAAAATGACTTACAGTTGAGCAGTGAACACTCAAGCACTCACAAGTACGATGAATAGCATTATTGAAATTATGTGTAAAAGGTTACTCAAAGGATAAGACTCTCTCCTTTGGTTCCAATTCTAAAAAAAAAAAAAAAAAAAAAAAAAAAGTGTGAAATCTAAGTGGCGCGATGAATGTTTACGATGCTCAGAATTGAAAGACTGTTTAGGACATGTTAATTTTCGTGTGAAAAATCATAGTTTGAAGTTTTCTATTTCTCAAATGGTGAATTAGGTCAGTTGCAATTTTTATGTCTATGAGTTGAAGTGTAACCGTCAAATTCTTCACTCGATGTCCAAGTAACAGAAGAACGATTTGTAAAATGTCGGTCTTGACGGTGACACATTGATTAGCAAGATTATTTGTGTGCATGAGGTAAGAATGAAGAGATAATACATTTGCCAAAGATAGTGATGGTTCGAGTGTCTAACTACAAACTTTGAACAGGCGAGATGCAAAAAGCACACAGACCTAAACAGAGGGACAGGATCAAGTGTTCGAATGGCAGACATCCGTACAGAATCATATATAGTAATGCCTATTGTCCTCCAAATGAGAGATGGCCGGCGGAAGTTTCAACTGCGCAGCCCTTCCGGTAGCTGATCAATTATGTTTTCCTGTCACAATGGACGATGGCGTCTGTTTTCACTGAGAAAGACATGTTGATAACGCCAAATTAAAACTTCTCTTGACTATTTAGCGTTATTTCAATACCAGTTGCTAACAATAAGTATTTATATAAATAAATATATATTATTTATAAATACAATGCTCTTTTGCAAAGTAACAAGCGATTACCGTAATGGCGGTGTCCTGTTATAAAATCAGACGGAAGTGCCTGATCAGACTAATCGATCATACATGCGCACATCGCACAAAAACAGGGCGGCCATCTCTCATTTGGAGGACAATAGATAATGTTTTTTAAATAATGCGTATTTTATTATATTATTATATTTGTGAGAAGAATCCGCTGACATAGGTCACCTCTGTGACCCCTTGAACAGCGTTGGACGAAACACAGAAGAAGAAAGAAACAGCCATGCCACTGCCGGGATTCGAACCCAGGTACTGGCGCACTGGTCGCCACGGCTGGCCGCCGCCGAGACCGCACGACCACGCCAGCACGGCTTATTTTATTATAACGCAGTATCTAATTTTAAGGCATCCGAAAGCCAATAGCAGAAAAACCAAATACCCTCAATACTTCCTATTAAAAAAACAAATTCCTATCCGCTATTGTTCTGAATTATACGCAATAATGTTGCTCTTGCATGATAGCTCTACTGTACAGACCTCAGTGCCATGATTATGTCTATTCTGTCTCACTGCCAGTGGCGGATTCGCCATTAGACTGAATAGATATAAGCCCAGGGGCCCAAGGGAGGGGGGCCCCGAGAGTTTCTAATTCAGTGCCTATACATGTAGTACAGTACACATAGTACAATGATATATTATTTAACATAACTTTACGTTACTTTATTCTATTCAACAAAGGGAGGGTCGGGGGTGGGTAAGGCCAGGGGGAGTTTTCCTAAAGCTCAGACTAGAGACCTGGGTCGTGGTCAATCCTCTACTTATACTTAGAACGTAATACATTCCATAATTAATTGGACTTGAAAAGAGGAAGTGTAATGACTAAGTAGTGGACTAAGCACACGTAAATGGTTAACACTAGAACAAAAACTTTAAATTATAGCTTCACGAAGACCATTTGCAAAAATAGTTGGTGGCCAAAGTATGAATGAATCGTCTGTGGGAAATATTACTAAAAACAAAACGAAAATAAAAGAATTTGGAATAGCCATTTCATCACAAATGACAACAGTGACTTTTTAAACAAAGAAATTCTTCGATGGATTTCAGATATATATATATGCGCTATTTTTCATTTCATGTCATTTTCAATAGAATCCATTATAATAACGTTTTCATCAGCGTGGCTTTCCACAGCACGAAAGTTTCTCTCAACCAATTAGATAAGGTTTTACTAAACAACAACAAGATGGAAATGAGATACTTTCTATGAACAGAGCGAATTGTAAATGAAAGAGGGTCAACTCTAATGTTATCAAGGAATTAAGGAAAATCCTATCAAACATTTTCATGTTAAATAAAATTTTCTGATGCAGACATTTTTCACCAAGTGAATCGCATCTAATTTTATTGTTAAAAGGGAAAATGTAACTTCCAAGAAAGTCTCAACAAAGTGACAAGAAATCACAAGAAATCAATATCATTTGTAAATTACAATCGATTATCCATCCAATTATGCACAAGGACCCATTGCATTATTAATTATCATCATTACAAATATAATTTATAATTTAGAAATAAAACATCTAATTAAGAAATGAAAACAGAGGCACCTCAAAATCTCACATCATTAATATTAATTCAGTTTTGTTTTGTTTTATTTTCAATAATAAAATGCACTGAACTCTACTGTCAAGTAAAGCTGCTATTTTTATCATCAATTTTGAAAACCTTGAAAAATTTGAAACAAATGAAAAGTGTGGCGTCAACGTGGAAACTAATTAAAAATTTAGCCACAATAACTATAGGATTTAGTACTGTCTAATTAAGAAAATATATTTATAATTGATGAACTGGAGGAGAATTTAACTCAATTAAAGTAAGGCGCTTGGGAAAAGGGTTTTTCATCATCACTTAAATAAAATTAGATCTTCAAATAAAATTACCACAGAACATTTAACGAAAAGTCACCAATCGTAAGTGATTTTATTTTCTTTGAATTTTTCCACTTTGTAACAAATAATCAAAAACTTAATCTGAAATGATTCGCTAAAATAATCCCAATGGTTTTAAGCCAATAAGTGTTAATTTTTTAATTTGCAATAATAGCATTTTTTGATCCTCCCACAAAATTTCTTTCTGATACAAGTAAGAAAAATGGAAGAAAAAAATCAAGTATAATTGGGGGGGGGGGGGAAGCACATTTCATGAATATTTCGCCAATATTTAAAACTGGAATTTTTTAAAAACAAATAGATGCCACTGTATTAGCAAAATAAGTAAGACTTGAGAAGATTCGAACCTTCGACAGGCAACTAAGGCAAAGAGTTCGCGTAAAGCAGGAAGGGAGGGGTCAGTTGGTCCCTCAGAGGGACCCGGGCTGAAGTCTTAACCGAAAAAAAAAATATGTGGGTAGCCTATCAAATTGTAGACTTTTTTAAAATGAAGTTTACATTTTACATAACCACTTTCATATAACCTATGATTTTGACCATTACGTGGGAGGAGGCATTAGTGTCAAATGAAGAGAAGGATTAACCAAAAACAATGAGAAGACGATTGAAAAGGAACATTAGAAGCTGCGCTTGTGAAGAAATAGGTACTCAATAGAAACGAAATTCATTTTGAGTCCATAGTAATCAAAACCTTAAAAATCAAAGATTAGGTGGTATAATTGAGTAATGGCAAGATAAGTTACTGATCTAAAAAATTCCTCTAAAAATAATAGTTAAGAGATAGTTATAACTAAAATAAATTAAAAAAAAATGAATTCCTTGAAATCAAATTCCTTTCCCAAAGTACAGAAAAAACTTACTTACTATTCTTATTTATAATAAGTAAATAAAAATTTTCTATTGTCTCTTTCCTCTACAATCCTTCGTATGTTCTAGTTTTTTTTTATCTCAGAATATCCGAATTTTTGGCTGAAATGTTGTTGAATATTTTGAATTTTATTAATGAGTTTTATGTCAATGTCGAAATTCATTTCGTCCGGAAATCAGGAAACACCCATTTTTCTTTTTCTAATGGAAAGGCTTTATTTACATTCCAAATGATTCTTTGGCAACGATACCTTGGCTTGGCATTAACTCACATGAAAGGAATGCCAATGGATAAATTCATAACAACAACAAAAAAGTTCAACTTTTGGGCGTTCCAGTAAATTTAGAAACTTAGGAAGGAAATAAATAAAAGAAAAAAAAATTATCTAATCAGTTTGAGACATTTTCACTCACTTTTGAACATTTCAGTTACAATTAATTTAATTCCATTAAAATATTTTTTATCAAATTAAACTAAAAATATATTTCAATATATCTCTAAACAATTAGGATGTACACAATATAATAAGCTTTTATTATTTTTTTTCTTTTTAATTTACACTTTTTCTCGTTTGTAATTGAAGCAGAATCACAAAGAAATGTGTGAAGACATTTTCATCTGATTTAATATTTATCCTAATAAGTTTATAGAAAGAAAGAAAGATACAGTCGGACCTCTATTTAACGAACCTCTATTTTGCGAACTTTTCTTTGGAACCAAGAATATTTCGCTAATTTCTTCGTAAAGTAACCTCCAAATAGCGAAGTGCATTTTCTATTTAACGAACTTTTTCGTGGTATCTATTTTTTTTCTCCTTGAAATGTTTTTATTATTAATAT
>JAFIDM010000006.1:21965132-21984177 GCA_023159025.1 Thereuonema tuberculata
CATCAGTGACCCATTCACTGATGATGACCCGTTAACGGGGCCGAAACTAGTTTGTATTAATTGTAAATATTTATGTTTTTTGACTTTTAACTTAATTTTTATTTAGACTTGTGTATTGACTCCATTCAAGAACTTTAAAGAATAAGGATGTTTAGAAATAAAATCCAACATCAGCTATAAAATCAACGAAAGATCAAAAGAATAGAAGATTCTAGAATCTTCTAAAACCTAATCCGTGAAATAAGAAGATTTCCTCCTATTCAATCTTATTATTCATTTTTAATTTCTTTTGTGTTTCCCATGAAAGTGATCTTAGCTAATTTATTTTAATCAAATGTTTACCTTTGAAGTGAAAAAGGACCTTTTTTTGTTTAAATGGATCCACATGGTTCCTTCCAAATTGATTGATTAACCTGTGAGTGACCTTCGATAATAAATTTATTAATCCCATAAACTGATTTTAATACGAAAGGAGAATCTACGACGCAAAAGAAAACATCAAAAGAAAATTAGTAATAATTAGTGGATATTCTTTGAACTAAACGTGGAAATTACTAGTTTCTTATTTAAAACACGTGTTTTTCCTCACCTCTGCAAGTCATAGGGTTTCTATTATACGTAAAGACACATACAATACATAAACTTCTGAATAATCGACTGTACAGGGAAGAACAAAGCTGCTTCAGAAAGGAATCATTGCCGGGGTCTCATGAACCGACGATGAAGGGTTTCTATCTTTCAGAAGATATTCATCATATCCGCGTATGGAGGCAGCGCTCAAATCCTGTCAAGAGCCACACACAGCCATGTAGCAGTTGGAGTCATTTCTTATAATAGCAAATCCTTTCTCATATAGATCTAAGGAACTACAAATGCACAGCGATACATATAGGAGATCCAGCAACCTGATGTTTTGCCCTTCGTGTTGCAAAGGCAGCAATTTTGAAATAAAATAATGCACGTCCCCACACTGCACAGGTATCCCAGCAGTGCCTCCAAGCAATTAAAACCCTTTCTTGTCCAGCCAGATTGCCACACTGGTCCTCACATGGAGCTTGTCTGGAACATGCATCCAGTGCATCCTGCATTTGGAGTAACAGTTTCAGTCAGCTTGGAGTGATCTGCCACAAGACAACATTAGGACTTGATTTCCCTTCATGCCATGCCTTACATCAGCATGCCAGAGACTGCTCAATGTATTAATGTAACAACGATGCTGCCATTGTTCAATTAAAATTGTTTGTTTTTTTATTCCAATTCTCTTCCTCCAAATGGCCCCTACAAGTTTCATTCCAATTGGACTCTTCCTTCAGGGGTATCTGGATTTGATTTTTTTTTTTTTCATTTCACTGTTTCTTCTCCAATGCAATCTTCAACACCCAATCAATCTGAAGATAAGAGCTGGTATATTTTTACTTTCCTCATTTTATAGTGTTATCTATATTAATTTTCACAGTCTTGTTTTGGTATGAAATATATTCGCTGTTTGGTATCTTTTTTTGCTGCCTCGGTTACTTTCTCCTTCAGATCACACAAACATCTTCTTACATTTTGGCAAAATCCCTTGGACGGACCTCGTCCATTCTTAGCTACAATCTTCTTAGGGTGAATATCTCATTACATTTAAAATTTCCCTTCACAAAATCTACTTTATTTCCTCTCATCTCCTTCACTTTCATTTACAGTAGATTTTCTTTCAGTCTTTGATCCACAATTATTAGGAAGGGTTTTTTATTTTTTTTTTTATTTTACTGCAATAAAAAAAAAAAACCTTCTATCTCTTGTATTATTTTATTTTAAGTGTAACCAAATAATGCATTAACAATGATGAACTTTAACTATAAAACAAAACAAAAAATATCTATTGAATGCCTCTTGCTGATATAACATTTCAAATAAGAAAAAAAGCCGAAAGCAATGCTTGAATCTAACTTAGATGTTCTTGATTGTAATCGTGGGAATCACAGTAGGGTCTCTAAAGCTTAAACAATAAAAAAAAAAACTCATCAAAAAAAACAAAAAAAGTAGATGAGAAAATTCATGTGCTGGTATTCCGTCGGCCTCGATTTTTTTTAGCTGATAAAAAGACTAAAACAAAAGCATAAACATACATATACGAGATAAACTAAAAGCAAGAACAATGGAGAGTGAAAAAGTTCAGTAGTTTTGCCAAAATTCACAGAAAAACTATACAGTAGGAATTGTCCACTTTTCAAGTAGACTTTCCAGGACAGCTGCAGAGGAAGTCAGAAGAAGAGAAGAAATCAGAAGAAAAGAAGCCAGAGAAGAGAAGAAGTCAGAAGAAGAGAAGAAGAAAAGAAGAAAATAAGAGAAGAAGTCAGAAGAAGAGAAGAAGAAAAGAAGCCAGAAGAAGAGAAGAAGAGAAGAAGTCAGACGAAGAGAAGTCAGAAGAAGAGAAGAAGAAAAGAAGTGAGAAGAAGAGAAGAAGAAGTCAGAAGAAGAGAAGAAATCAGAAGAAAAGAAGCCAGAGAAGAGAAGAAGTCAGAAGAAGAGAAGAAGTCGGAAGAAGAGAAGAAGAGAAGAAGTCAGAAGAAGAGAAGTCAGAAGAAGAGAAGAAGAAAAGAAGTCAGAAGAAGAAAAGAAGTGAGAAGAAGAGAAGAAGAAGTCAGAAGAAGAGAAGAAATCAGAAGAAAAGAAGCCAGAGAAGAGAAGAAGTCAGAAGAAGAGAAGAAGTCGGAAGAAGAGAAGAAGAGAAGAAGTCAGAAGAAGAGAAGAAGAAAAGAAGTCAGAAGAAGAAAAGAAGTCAGAAGAAGAGAAGAAGAAGTCAGAAGAAGAGGAGAAGTCAGAAGAAGAAGAGGAGAAGTCAGAAGAAGAAGAGAAGAAGTCAGAAGAAAAAGAGAAGAAGTCAGAAGAAGCAAAGAAATAAGAAGAAGAGAAGAGGTCATAAAAAGAGAAGAACCCCGAAGTGTTTATTGAAGAACTTTGAAAGAGAGTTAATGCAGAGCAAGTATTCGATGAGAGGAGTATTTAAATATAACAGATCTTAAACCTAGTTAGAAAAAGCAACTTGTTACCGTCAGTCTATTGCTGTCTATTAGAAGAATGAAGTTTGGTAAAATTCAACAATGGAAGTAACAAATTATCAGCACATTATTATCATTATTTTTATTAGGATTATCCTGTTGGAGGAATTTTGAAAAAAGAGGATTTTTGATACTAATATACAAATTGCTCAAAAGTATTTCATAATTATATGGAAAACAAAAAAAAAAGAATTTTTATAAAAGTAAAAAAAAGCCATCATAATAAATTATTATAAATAAATTAATAATCATAAATTCATTGTTAATGCTACTTAAATTTTATTATTCAATTTTATTCTTCAATTTCCCGGTGATGAAATTTCTCCTTTAAAAAAGAATTCTTCAAATGTTGAAAAGATTAGGACTTCTAACCAAAGCAGATTTCGTCCAATCGGGTCCCGCACTTCTCAGGGTCAATTAAAATTGGGAAGATAATTTAAAAATGTCACGCTTTCAATTTCAAACTTACCAAACAAAAAGTCTGCGGAAGAAACACATTGCCGTAGATGATTCAAGACATTTCCTTTGCAGATACTCAACCACTCCTCTCTCTGATCTCCATCAACATTTGCCGATTGTGTTTTAATGAAACTTTTCGTTCCCACCCCCACTTTCTCGACTGCGAAAACGACAACAAATCTGACTTTGCTTTTTCCACTTTGTTGAGCTTTTGTTTCGACTGTCCCTGCTCTACAAAATGATATTCACTAAATACAGGCCAATAATCAATCCTCGAATTCAAAAGAATAACGAATCAAGACTTTTCTTTAACACTCTTGGAATGCATTTTAGAAATTAGGAAAACAAAAAAACTAAAGTCATAAAAGTACGGATTGAATCCGCTTCATGTTAATGGAATAGATTCTATTAATGACTGAAATTTAAGAATAAGACAAACAATTATTTTTAATAAAACACAGACATGAATTTATTTCCTCAGCAAAGTTATTCATCCAAAGACAGAAGGACAAACAATTTTATAATTTTGATAAGATACTATAGAAATTATAAATTTACTGACGATTTTATTATATGTTTGATACATTAACTTTTAACCGTTTGGCTAATAATAATTCCGTTAATTCTAAGCCAAAAAAAAATTTTTTTGATTTCTAATGTATATTCTTCAATTTTTTTTCTTTGCTTCAATCTCAATTTCATCCAATCCATTTTTACTTATGTTTCATTGTAATAATAAACAAAACACAAACAAACACGTAATTAATTGGAGCCAAACATAATTGGTTTGATTTAATAGAAATCGTCGTAATCCTGCAATGGTAGCAGAACCTCACCTTTCCAAGAAACGAAGGATAGGTTTAGTGCGTTGCCTAAAATCAATATTCGCCGCTGCCTAAAGACCAGGTTAACGGTCGTTTGAGAGCCTCGTCTACGGATGATGATAGCAATGGAGGAAGAACATTCAAATGACGCCATCTGCTGACAAAAGCATGCAAACAATAAACCATGGCTGACAAAGGCCTCAACAGTAAATGAATAAAACTCCACAAATGAATCAAGTAATTTTCAAAAAAAAAATAGACATTTCGATGAGAAGAGGAGGGTTAACATTAAAACACGTTTATTAATAAATACGTTTGAGGATTTAAGGATTCTCTTCGAGGAACTACAAGAAAAGAATATCATGTAAATCGGTTTGTGTAGAACATGATCTGCTCAAGACATTCAGCTAAGATGAGATTTGGAAATAAAGAACTATTTATAGAACTCTTTTTGGATTGTAAATTATTGTTTAATAGCAATTTCTCAACTTATTTAATTTAGAAATTAAAGAATCAAAACAGAAAAACAAAAAAGAATTGAGACCATGTTCTAAAACTTTTGATAAAAAAGGAAAAAAGAAAAATAGTTGAGGGAAGAAAAAAAAAACTCTTGACAAAGCAGAAAAACAAAGGAAAAAATAAGAAAGAAAAAAAAAACAACAAAGAAATCCTTACGGAATCCAGCTGTTTATGACACCAGATTTAAACATGTAATGAAAATGAAAAAACAATTGAACGAATGTTTGTAATTTCCAACGTTTTCCAAAAGTAATGAAAATGAAAAAACAAAAAATCTAACCAAGCAACGAAAATTAAAGTTTTTAGTCAAAAGATCTTGTTCTTATTCTGAAAATGTGTAAAAAAGCAGAAGGCTTTATTAAAGTACAAATGATTTTGTTCTGCTGCTGTTTAGGGCAAAAAAATGATCAGAAAACATTGATAATGTCATTGCACAGAAAGAATCAAATGAAACAAACATTCAAGGAAAATCAAAATACGTTAAAATACAGAGAATTCAATCGGAAGGAAAAATCACAAAAATAAATAAGGAATTTATTACAACACAATTGATAGTAACAATGCTGGTGGTGGTGTTTGTTTGTTTGATTGTTTGTTTCTTTTTACAGAAAATGGAGAATTTTTGCTGTTTGTTATAAAATAACTGAAAGCCTTCATTCCTAAAAATGTTAAAAAATTTCAATATTTTTTTTTTTTCTAAAAATCATGAAAACCAAAAACCTTTATTTTTAAATTCTGAAACCCAAAAAGAGGACTTTTTCGTTTTCTTAAACAAATTAATTAAATTCGAAGTTATTTCAATCCTAACCTTCAATAAAGCGCTCTGAAATTAATGAATTAAAAAAGTTAATAGTTCAATATTTGTGTCCAATACTTTTTTTCTTATGGAATTCTTAGAAGCGATTAGAAAAGCTTCTTGTCCATAAATAGTCAAGCCAAATTTCAAGAAGATTTTAGGCGAAAGGAAGTCTTTCTTTGGATATAGAAAAGATACATATATTATAAATAGCTCAAGGTATGTAAAATGGAAATATATATATATATAACTTAAATAGTTTCATAGAAGATTAAAGTAGATGTAAGTAAGCATGTAAGTAATTATTATTATTCATATTCTAATGACCTTACCTTCTAATATCTTATGTTCATATTAAGCTATATAATTTAACTTTCTTTCTAATAATATTTCTTTTATTTGGGAAATAATTATTTGTTATAATTAGATTATTCGATAATTTTTAATGAAATTTCAGAAGAGCTTTGGAAATATATATATATATATATTCCAAGACCAATAGGAAATTTCGTTTTTAGTTACTAATTTTTTTAATAATGAAAATATTTCTATTGTAAATTCAATGGAAATACACTTCCATACAACGTCACTACTTCAATTATATTTTTTGAACAGAATTAATCTGTTAATGACTAGATGAATATAAAATATTTTCAACAGTACTAAATAATGCATAGGATTCTATTTAAACTAGTGCATTTCATAATTACTTTTTTAATTATTAAACTTTTAATTGTGAAAAAGAGTTCGTGGATGCCCTTAGACCTCGTGGTCTTCAGTTATTTGCAATTCTCGAATTTTTACATTGAGTTTTGTTTAGTGGGTGTTTTTTTTTTTATTATTCAATGATACATTATCTAATCTATTACAAACTCATACTTAAATTATACTGTGCTTGTAGTACATGGAGAGAATTCCCTTCTAGAAAGGCTGGTCTCATTTGGCAATCGCTATTCCAACTTATCCCAATGTTCGATGAGATTCAGATCTGGGATTTTGGCAGGCCATTCAACACTTTATCTTATTCCTAGAGTCTGATTTTTGAAGAACAGAGGCATTGAAACAGGAAACGACCTTCACTAAACCCTCAAGTTAGAAACATACAATTGCCTGAAATGTTGATATGGACCGAAGCCCATATTCAAGTCCATTCCAAAAAAAAATAACCTCCTTCACTTTACCACAAGAGACGCGAACAGATGAAGTATTATTATTCCAACCGACGTTGAGGATTTCAATTAGACGAAGCCAGTTTTTGTCGTGAATTTGCTTTCGACAGACAACAGATTAATTGGTCCAAAATTAAAGCAACGAATAACAATCAATGATAGTGAAACATTGACACCATTTCAATATTCTTCTGTTTTTGTTCTGAATAATTCATTTGTACTAAAAGCCAGAAAGAATTTATTTTTTCAATAAATATGATCAAAATCCGAAAATAAACAATGTTTACAGGGAAATATGTGTATCAGAATCTGCCAGAAAGCATTTTGAAGAAAGATTTTGGAATTGCCCTCCGTTCATTTGAAATGAGAATTGATGGATTGAACTTGAAGAATCTGCATGACGTCATATCTTCCCTTGGGCTGACAAAACAACGCTCTCGAGCAACGAATATCGGCATAAGTAGAATAAAGGAAGTTTCGTGTAACGATGATCGGTGATCTCTCTTCCGACAAACTGCAACGATACGAACGTTCATTGAATCGGTTGTGATTCTTCATTAGAGGATCCGGCGGTCCAGCACTAGGATTTTATGTACTGCTGTTGGAACTTACAATAATTTCATTTGATCAATTGGTGGAGCTTCACCAGAACGTACATTCCCTGAACTGATTTACAGTAAGTTTCTGATTCTAACTAGTTCAAAAGGTCACTGGTAAAGAATTCAAAAAAATAGAAGCATGGGTAGAAAGATATACAGACAAAATGGATAAAATCTACATATGGAAAAACATTTCAATTAATGATTACATTAACTTATTAAGTTTTTTTTTTTTTTGTTTTTTTTTTTTTCTCTACTTGTTATCTACTTAAAATATCTTGAAAATAATTCTAATAGATTGGAATTTATTTCTATGATATCTCCTCAAAAAAAAAAAAAATTAGTGTAATATCTGTTACTCTTTGAAATGAAAACCACTATTTATATGTAAACTTAACAATCCAATAAAAAGTTAAGTGTTCCCAGATTTTCAATAGTTTGTGTAAGTGTGTGTGTGTGTGTGTGTGTGTAGATTCTGCTTGAGTTTCAACAGAATCTGTAAAAGCTTTTTTTTTTCTCCTTCCGAACTTTTTTTTTTTTTCTTTAACCCATAAAGAAAAAAAAGAGTCACTGAGATTAGGATTAGATTACGACAATTTCTAATTTTCTTAAACAGAACAAGATTTAGAAAAATTAAAGTCAACCAAAATGTTAAGATTTATCGAAGACATCTAAAATAATTTTTTTTATTTTCAACTCACTAAAAAAAAGAAAAGAAAAAATATTGTTTCAGTGGTACTAATAGTGTGTCTCTCGTGGTATCTCAGTCTATTGAACTATTTTCTTCGAATAGATGGATTGTAGAGACTGAATAAAATGGTAATCAAGTGTTCAATCATCGTCTACCACAAATGATGAATGTGTTTTTTTTCTTGGAATAACTGATGTTACTTTTTCTTCCGGAATATTCCCTTTCCTTCTGGGATCACCTCTACAGAACAACTTCCTGTGATTTGTCGGAATTATTGCCATTATGTCGACCAATTTCGCTGTTCTTAAAATGTTTAAAGAGACCTCCCTCAAATTAATTTTGGACCTTTTTACGGATAAAAAAAATTCACAGTACAGTTAAACAACAAAATCTTTAAAGTTTTGGTTTCGAAAAGTGTTTTAATCTACCTTGTTTGTACTTGTTGTTGAAATTGTTCTATTAACATAAAACCCCATTTAAAAAAAAAGTCAGATTTATAAATATTAATTTACCTCCCGAATTAACTGACAAATTCTTGATGGTTGATGAAGGAAAAGCTAAAAATGTAAGAGAACCAAGTCTAGAAAAGGAGCTGCTTGTGTTAAGAAACTAATTAGGGAAAAGCAATTTCGGTGGATGGATAAATAACCCAGCCAACAATAGAATTCACTGGAAATTACTCGAATGACAGGAATATCCAAATTTCCATCGTTTACAGAGTGGATGAGGATTTAATGATATGAGATCATAAAAACACAAAGTCTAATAAAACCAAGAAGTTAATTAGGAGTTAATCTTTGACGTAGAAAGAAAAAAAAACGGAAATGAATTAAGTATGTAATTTCCCCGAATTTATTTACAGAGGAAACTTAATGATGAAATAAGAGAAGAACTAATATACGATTAACAACAAATAGCTATCGAGATTAGGACTTTCAACATTAATGATGAATTCCCAAGAGACATTTTAATATAAAACAAAATCCCTTTAACGTTGGAAGAATAAGAATGTTCTTTTTCAAATAAGATCAGATCTCATCCTAAAAAAAATTTAAACAATTTCTTAATTAACAGACGTAGCCTTGTGGTTAAAGCCTCCCACGAGGTAGATATGTGGGAACCTGGGTTCGAATCCCAGCGTTGACATGGATATTTATTTCCTTTCCTTGTCTGCTTCTTCGTCTTTCCCTACAGGTCTGAAGTCATTCTGTAATGGCTTCGTGAGGAAGGCAACCACCTCAGGATCAGGATAGATCGCCAACGGAAATGAACAGATTGAAAACAACAATGGATTCCTCGACAGAAATATTAGGAAAAATTCCAATGGATTACGATTATTGCATATTAGGATTGAAAGTTAAAATTTAGCTTCAAACTAAAGAACATCTCCTTAAAAAGAATAACAATGGGTTACAACATCCTTGTACGCATCAATAATTATTTTCTTTTATATTTTTCTTTTTAATTTTTACTAATTATTGACAATAAATAGAAAATAAAGTAATTTAAAAGAAAGATTAATCCTCTTCTACCTCTTTATTTTATTCTATTTTTAATGTCAATGCAGATAAAACTTTTATTCACTGCTCATTATTTCATTGGATCTTAAATAAAATAACCAATCTTTCATTAGAAAAACCAATTCTTCGATTTTTGTTTTCAAAAATTTTTTTTGGGAGAATCGAAATAAAGAAATGCTAATACAGGAATAGGAGGAAGTATTCTTTTATGTTGACCCTTCCTAAGGTAACTTCCATGATGATGATTCAATGATATTTTGTGAAAACAAAAGAAAGAAAGAAAAAATCCCGTCTTTGGTTTAAAAAAGTTGAGGAAAATGGGATTAGAAGGATTTGATTGAATTTTGGAATTTTAGGATTTAGATTAATATGTAAGAGGTTTAACGTAACATGAAAAACAGGAAATATAGAAATGCTTTGAGCTATCATCGACGGCAATCTGGGACAGTTGTTTCGTCCTTATTAGGACTCATCAGCCAGATTTAGCCTCGATGATCAAGCTCAGAATACGTGAAAGCCTATGGATCCTTCTCCCGCTCTCGGCAGTGGGACCCCCACAAAAGCAAACGACGATAGAAAAATCGCTAAAACCAGATCAGCTTAATTACCTTAGCCCGCTAAGCGCTGGGCACAAAAGGCATTTAATAAAAGCATAAGCCATAAGCATCGGCGAAAAATTAAGAAGATTTAACGTGCATCAAATATAACATGAAAAACGGAAAAAATATAGAAATTCACAAATTCGTTTGCTTCACGCGTTCTGAGCATGATCATCGAGACTAAATCTGGCTGATGAGTCCTAATAAGGACGAAACAGCCGTCCCAGATTGCCGTCGATGATAGCACAAGGCGTGAAAGCAAACGAATTTGTGCATTTCTATATTTTTTCCGTTTTTCAGGATTGAAATTAAAAATGGAAATTTAATTTGACTGTCAATTAGTAGAATTGAAATATATCAAATCTAAATTATTTTCTAATAATCAGTAACTGATAGATTGAAAAAAATAAATAAATAAATGTATAGAAGGTGAATAAGAAATAGACCTTTCTTTTGTATTCCTTAAGACATGATTTTTAAAATTCATGTTCTTTTTAAATTGAATTTCCTTAATTCTAACTGAATGAATAATAAATTACGACAAATTCTATTGGAATTTTCTTCCACTGTTTTTCCGAATCCTTTCCAAAAGGCGTTTTCCTCAAGTTGGACTGCTTTAAAGGAATTATTACCAGCACTGAAAAATCAACTTCTAACCTTCCTTCAGTGACCTTTCACCCGCCCACAGTGAAATAAGAATTTTATTTGAAAACATGCAACGGAAAAGAAAACAAAAAAGTGCGCGCAACGAACGATCGCTTGATTTGTCGTTATGTTTACGGCTGCTAGAAGCACTTAGGTCAATGGATTTGTGGTTATTTTGGGAAAATGGAGGCAACTACGATAGAAGGAAAGAAGTCCCTTCATAGAAAATGTCATTTCAAAACTCATTGTCTATTCTTCAATTCTGAGACAAAGAATATCTCAACTCAATTGTAGGAGTTTAACGATGAACTATTTTTCTTTGTTTTATAACATTGCCTATTTTTGTTTGTTTGAATTATTCTTTGTTTCTATTTTGCTTTGTAATTAGGCCTGAAGAAGCAGAAAAAGCATCTTTCTGCGAAATATAGTGATAGTGAAATATGTGCGAAATATGTGTAGTGGAGAACTTGTGTTTCCTGTGTTTTCTACATTATAATAACTGATTAATTTTAGCCTATTAGATTAAAATGTTCACTGTTCATTTTTTTAATCTACTACAAGCTCAGGCCAGACGAGCATTAGATGCAGCCCTTAGCAACGAATAAAGAGTCGTTAGAGACATTTCTCGACATGAATGAAGAAATTACAAATAATATTTAAACAAAGAAAAAACTTCTACTCAAAATACTCTATCTCAACTAAAAGGCGTCATTTTGTTCTCCCGACATTGTTGAAGAGACGTATCACACGCTAGTTTATTAGATCGTTTAAGTGGCGTGATTAAACTAAGCTATACAACCTATTTCAAATAAGCAATTGCTACGGACGTTCTACTATCACTAAAATGGATCCGAAAATCGGTCGATCGAATCCATATGTAATGGGCTTAAGGGGAGTGTTTGAGACCAAAATTATCACATTGAAATGAAAAAAGGTAAGGTGAATGAGAGTGTTTTGAATATGTCAATTTTGAGCTGAATCACGCCGTACGTAAATTGTGTTCCAAAACACCCTCATTCACCTTACCTTTTTTCATTTCAATGTGATAATTTTGGTCTCACGCGCTCCCCTTAAGCCCATTGCACATGGATCCGACCGACCGATTTTCGGATCCATGTGCAATGGGCTTTAGTACTCCCGCAAGCGCTGTTTTGTCTTCTTTTTAAAGAAAAAGTATCACAAAATATATATATATTTGAAAGAGATCGCTTTTAAGAGTTTAATCCAATGCTTTCTTTTCTTAGTGGGTTTTTTTTTTTCTTATTTTTGAGAATTTAGGGGGAAAAAATCAAAACGAAGTCAGCGTATTTTGTAAATCTTTTTAATTTTGTATTTTGTCTAGATTGGATGATATTCAGAGATTACAAGGAAGGAAGTTATTTCATTTTCGTAGTTCTAATTTAATAAACTGAAACTCATTTCTTTAGGAGGAGTAATTTTTTTATTCGCCAACGGATTTATTTTCCAAAATAGAGGCTAACTGGATAAATCTGTTGTTTTATGTTAAAATCGAGCCTTTTCTAAACAACAGATTTGATTTTAACATAAATTACCTGAGTTTTTATTTTGTTGGTTTTTTTTTTTTTTTAATGATCAATTATTTTCCACTGCAGTGATACGGATAGTGTCAATTCTTCGTCTTTGCCGTTGTCTAAATTAACCATTTTTTTCTCTGCAAAAACGACAAGCCTTTCATAGCAACAGATTAATCACATTAGTCTATTTTGGACAATAAATACGTATTAAGAAATTGCTACTTCAGAGAAATGATTTTCAGTCAATGATGATCTCTCGGGCAGATTCAACTATGAAGTGATCACGTGAGGACCGATTTAAACGGTCTATTCAAACAAAGAATCATTGTTAGATAATGAACACTTCCTATTAGGTAACAGTGACTTCATTGATTTCGTACAGTCACTCAAAATGGTCTAAGATGAACAACTATCGTATCTTTTTAGCGGCCCCTTAGTTACAGCTTTCCTATAGAAAAAAGGGAACCGCTTTTGGTATTATTGCTTGCTGTATGTCACACAGAAAAGTGGTAAGCTTGCTGGATGTCATACTCTGTAGCGACCAAACGGTTAGAGATATTAGAATGAAACCTTCACCATAGTGTTCAGCATCAAAAAGTAGGTGGCCTCGCCCAAAAAAATCAGACCATCCCAAGGCGTTTTCTTTGTTTTAAAGGCGTCCTGAAAAGAAAGAACATGCCTTGGGGGGGGGGGGGTCAGAGAGTGGTCCTACAGGTCTGATTTTTTTCATCCAGCAAGCATAACAGCAATAGCGGTTCCGTATGGTACAGCTTGCCTGTAAAACATGGGGGATAGAAACCTTCAACATTGTGTTTAGCATCAAAAAGTAGGTGACCACGTCCAAAAAAAAATCAGACCTCTAGGACCACTCCCTGACCGGAAGTTGAGGGGTCGAAATTGGTATGCTTGCTGGATGTCACACTCTGTAGTGACCAAACGGTTAGATATATTAAATGAAACCTTCCCCATTGTGTTCAGCATCAAAAAGTAGGCGACCACGTCCAAAAAATCAGTTGGGGGTTAAAAGTGGTCACTTCCGATAAAATTTGTTAGGGGCCGCTTTGCTTTTGACACTGTCTAAAAGCATTAATTATCTTGTTCATTTCAATCACTGTTTTAGGTCGACAGATTCAGATGGGGCTTTCATCGTTCGTAATGCTTTTGTTTTGGTTTTTCTGTTTTGTTTTTTTTAATTTCTCTTTAATTAGATTTAATATTCTTTTCCTCTAATTACAATTCAAAACGAATGATATTCTTCTTACATTGTGCAGAAATATAATTACATTTGTTTTTAATCCAATAGAAATTAATAAATGTTAATGAAATTGTCTTTTCGTAACAGAAACGAACCCTCGTGATAGGTTTCTTAGTCTATTTGTTTCCAAGGCAAACAAACTTGTACGAAATTTTAAAATCTATTAAAATCTTTCAATTTTAATTTCAATTTCGATTTTAATTTTAATTATTATCCAAATAGTAAAAAATTCCCAAAGTTTTTCAAGTGAATTCCAGATTGAAACAGTTTTTCATTTTAGTAAAATAATGAAAAACATCACAAATCATTTGAAAAAAGTGTTTCATCCGTTAAAGAAAAACAGAAAATATCCTGACTGTCTTCCTTCTTCTGTACGAAGAAGGAAATGAAGAAAGTGTTGGTCTGTTGCAAATCAACAACAAACGTGATTCTCCATAAATTTATGAAGTTTGTAACAACACTTTAAGGAAATTTTTATTTAGTTTCTCATTAGTTTTCGTAAGTATACACATTCAAAAGCACAATAATACTATATATAAAAAATATTTCCGTTGAAATAACCATCAAAACATTAAAAATCAATATTAAAGAAGTATTTGATAAATACTAAATAGAAACGACTTAATAGAACTGAATTGATTTGTAAAACATTTAGATTTATTAACAATATAGTGCTCAATATAAGTTTTAAATTATTGGAGTCGTAATATTTGTAGGTTGGTTTAAATATAAATGGAAGAGCAATGTAATTAACTACGAAGTACAATAAGGCAAAATACAAATATGTAATTAATATATGCAAATACATTAAACTTTTTCTACTTCAATTTATAACTTTTCTACAACTTGCATTTTAATTCCATTATGAAAGAAAAAGACGATTGATTTTTATCCAGAAAATTACGAACCTTTAAGATAAAAACAGTTCACGCATTGCGAATAAGGTAGTATTCAATTATCTGGAAATGCTATGAGGAATGTTTTGGGTCCATAAATACAGCAGAAGGCAGAAGGTCATCCATTGGAATATCATAGCCGATCAAATGTATTTTGCGATGTTGCATTTTTTCCCCCAGAGTATAAAGACCATTTTATTGACAATCAGGTAACTGCCCATCGTGTCAGAGTTGAATAACAGTGGTTTGCTGAACAATAGTTGCACTTCTGTCGTCTTTCCTGGTCTCTAGAAGCAACCGACGATCGAAGAAGTATAAGACAAGGTTGTATTAAGCACTCATAGGCATCTCATAGAATAAACAACCACGTCGAATACGTGCTGTCATTCATAATAAAGGTTTATAATGTTCTGGCTAATGTATAGTTATTTGTAAATTTACTCTTATTCTCTTATTTTCCTTTATTTCCTTTATTTTTTGCCCTGAAGAACTGTTGAAGTGTTAGTACCTCCTGTAAACAACATTCTGAAATTACTTTATTACAAAAAAGGCTCTTTAAAGGTTCCAAAATTAAAGGAAATGAAAACGAGAGGAAAATTTAGGTCTAAAAATAAAAATCGTTCTAAATTGAATTCTATCCACCTGAAACGTTGCCCAATTATTCTGTATAAAATCCTTTTTTTCTTCTATGACACTGTGGCCTGCAATCGGGACTAGGTCTTCTCAATCCTTGATCTTCCCAAGTTTTCTATCCAAGACAATCCATCTCTAAAACCGTAATCGTAACAGTAGGGAGACATCCTCCGCCATTATTCTGTCTTCCCATCTTGCTCTGGGTCTTCCCTTTCCTCTTTTACCTCCAAATTTTTCTTTCAATATTTTATTGGATACTTGTTTCTTTTCTATCTTGATGTCCTGTTCCTCCCATTCTAATCGTTTTAATCTAACGTAATTGGAAACTGTCATATCTTGATATAATTTGTAAATTTCAATGTTGTATCTACTCCATCATCGCTCGCTTTCATTTATCAATCCATAAACGTGTCTTAAAATTTTTAACATTCAAATATGTCTCATCAGAGGATGTTGTAAATGTCCAAGTTTCACATCCATAAGTTAAAACAAGTGTTTGAGAAAGAAATTTTGTATTCTGGCTGATATCCGTAGAGACGAGATGGAAAAATAAACTATTTGCATTTTGAATTCTGCTGTTGATTTCTACATTTGCTTCATTTATGATATATATTCTATATATGATATATATGTTTCAGTTATGATATATATTCTAGATAATGAAATTTCTATGTTTTTAATCTGAAAAGATCCAAACTCCAAAAATTCTCTCTTTTTCTTAAAATTCTTGGACTAAACTAGATCTTCCGTTTTGTTACCATTAAGTTTTAATCCAATTTCACATCCTTCTCTACGTAGCTCAAAAAGAGTGTTCAGTTGAAAAGTACTATATCTGGTATAGAGATGTCATCTGCTGAGCCAACAGTTGAGTCATCTTGCATTCAAGACCACTATTTATATCAGTCTGAAGTAAGTGTCAAATTAAAGAGCACCGAAGTCAATTCATTCCCTTCCTTCAGACTGATTCATGTTGAAAGGTGTGCCTGCATATATAGCAATGTATTTCGTAACGTAGCACTACAAGAGACTCATCAGTTTAGACGGAATTTTGATGTGGTGTAGAATAGTCTACTATTTCTACTGAATGAAGTCGTAACTGTTGAAAATCAACAGAAATTCGGTAAATATCAACACCATATTCCCATATTCCCAGCAAAACTGACGTTCAATTCTTGAAACCAGCTCCAATAATGCTCCAATAATAATTCTCCAATAATGTTTTCCACATTAGGTTCAAGTCTCTTCCGGAGAATGCTAGTACAGCCAGGTAGAAGAAGCAATCCCAGTAGCGATCGCAAAATGACCCACGACTTCTGTACATAGCGAATGATAAAATCTCGCAAAAACAACTTCAAAACAACACAGAAAAAATAGCTCTCCATAGATGTAGGGGATCCCGTTGTAATTAAAATAGACCAATTATTAGAAGGTTTCTTTCAAGAAGAGAAAAGGAAAATTGGCTTCATATAACTTATCCATAGTAATTCCAGTTGAAGTCAATAGAAAAAAATAAATAATTTTTTATGTATCGGAGTTTAATAAATTAAGGTCAAATTCTAGAAGAGACCAAATAACTTGAGAATCACACAAGATAGAAACAGTTCTCAAAGGCTATGAGCTAGTCTTGACAAGACGCTTTTAACGAAATATAAATGATGTCTCTAGCATATATCGTTCCTGGGATATGAATTTCTCGCGACGGACGAACAGACAGAGCGGGGATTTAAGGCTTCTCTTACTACGTGTTACACTCTGTATAGAAGCCTAAAATTTACAACTGCTACACAGCAAGAATTGTTGCAGTTCAACTTATCACCCTTTTTTGTAAATGACCCAAACAACATTCTTCGTCCAATCTTCTGGAATCCTCTCAGATTTCCAAAAATAACAGAAGTTTCTGTAATTCCACCAATAGTTTATTTCCTCTCAATTTAAACTAATGCGACATTAATTTTGTCGCATTCAAGAGCTTTCCTTGTATTTCGTATGGATAGTTGTAACTTCTCCTCCGTTGGGAGATGACACATCTTCTATCAAGAAAGAATACAGTCAGTCTCACTAAAGAAGCCGCCATCAGGGAAGCGCCAAATTCTTGTGTGTGTATCTCTATCTAGAAACAGGTAGAACATCATTTTATCGCAGGAGGCAAAGTCAATCAAGTGTAGCCCATTCTCATTAGTGTCCCGGTAAAGTCTGTTTTCCAATAGTTCCAGAGAATATATCCTCCTTCCCTATTTGAGAATTAAAATCGCCAACTCAATCTTCAGGTCACGGGATTCAAATGTATGAGTGAGTGCATCATAAAACTGTTCCATGTTTGTATCGCTCTTATCTTCAGTCGATGCAAGTCGATTAAATATTACATTTAATAAAAGCTAGAAGAGAGTTTTGAATCGTATATATTGTGACAACACGCATATAATACCATTATTGTATTAATCGAAATTCCCAAATTTAATCGTTTTACTTTTTGTAAATATAAAAAGAAACATGTAAATGAGAAAAGTAATCTCAAAACAATTTTGTAAAAGCTAATGGCTAAAACTTCTGTTAACGTTTATTTCAGTTGTTTAATTTAAGCTTTAAAATTCACTTGAATTTAGTTTAGGAATTTAGGAGGATTTTAAATTTAATTCGAGCATGTTAGAATTTAGAATAATTTTAATAGTTTAATAATTCTTAGGTTAATTTAGCAAAAGATTAGCATTTAAATAATTTTATTAGCTAATTTTTAGCTTAATTAATTTTGTGAATTTAATTTAGAATTTCTGTTTTTAAAAGAATTTAATTTCTTTTATTAGCTTAATTTTAATCGAGCTGTGGAAATTTCCACTTGACCTGTGATGTAATCATTCCAAATAAGGAATTGTTGTTAGGATAGGGATATCACTGGTTAATCGGTATTATGATGTAATCTCCCTTATTAGGGCAAATATGCATTCTGATGAGCGGATAGGGTAGCATCCTCATGACGTCATATTGGCGGCATTTCCGAGATTATTTAACACGTGTCTCGGAGACTCTCGCTCTCTTGCCGCGGATAGCCTGCCTTAGATAGCTTGGATAACGGATGGGTATTGCCACGTTGCCGATTGCATGTAGCCGCATTTTTAAATTAGGGTGTGTTAAATTAAGTTATGATAGCTTAATCCTATTACTGAATTTATAAAGATAAATTCTCAGTTCCTTATTTGCGACTGCAAACCCGTGCAAATTAAATACAAAGTTTGTCATGCGTGTAAACCCGCATGGGAATAGTGTTTCAACAACGTGTGTGTAAACCACACGGATAATTTTGTGAGTACATTTTACTTTGTGAAATTGTATTTCAGTGATTAGCTCCGCGCTAGTTCGATACTTGTGCAAATTTAGGATTATCCGCCTTAACTACAGTGAATTTAAACCTGCCAATACAGAGTGCTTCAATATCATTTGATAGCTTAAGTGAAAATTATCAGTCAGGCGTTTGCGGAAAGGATAGGTCAAGGAGACTCAAGCCATAGCTTCGCCGGTGACATTGTTATAATCCAGGAGATTGTTCCTTATTAAAATATTGCCTTTGTTCGAATAAAAGTTTTGAGTTTAATTAACGTTTTAAAGTGTTAAGCCTCTTCTTCAGTGGACGTGAAGTGTGGTTCCCCCACGCCTGAGTGAACTGAAGCTAGTTTCAACCGGGGTGTAGCGACTTTCGAGGGGGTGGAAAGCAGTTTTACCGCGTCGAGCGGTTGGCGCCCAACACCAGAGAGCCGAACCATTTGGTTAAGATTACTTAGTTACATAATTATCTGTTATCTCCCCCGTTCCGTTACAATTTATTTATATATATATATATATATATATATATATATATATATATATATA
>JAFIDM010000006.1:21984187-22006409 GCA_023159025.1 Thereuonema tuberculata
TATATATATATATATATATATATATATATATATATATATATATAAAACTTTCACCATTTGGTACAAAGTCCCTAATAGATTAATCTACAATGAAAGCAACACCACTTTCTTTCACACTTTCTACTCTATCACTATTAAAAATACAGGTTTGTCATCAACTCGAGTTTCTTGTATAGCAGCTAATTTGCTGTGATGTTCACTTAAAAGTGTCAGCAAAGTTCGTAGGGCACAACTTTCTTAAAGAGTTCTAATGTTCCAAGTGTCAAAATTCAAGTCAATATTCATGTACCCAATCTATTTTCATCCAATCTATTCTAAGGCAACTCTTTAGACTGACCTGGTCTATTGTAGCATCCGAGGTCTATTAGAAGAATTCTAGCTCCCGAACTTCCTGAATGGTGGAGTCACTTCATTGAATCTTCCGAGGTAAACTTAAAAGCAGTTTTATTTCGTAATGAGCACCATTCGATACCTATTGGATACTCGGTCTAGTTGAAATATCAAAGCACGTTGATTCCACTTCAGTACAAGGAATATGAGTGGAGAAGACTTAAAAGTAATTGGGGTTTTTGTTGTTTTTGATGCTGAACAGTCGTGCAAAAGACCGCCACTAGGAGGTGAAGCATCGAACTGAAGCTATCCCTGATGAAAAGAACATAATGGATAAAATAAATGCCTTTGCATATTAAATTAGGATTAATGAAGAATTTGGAGAAAGAAAGGACAGAAATGGTGATGCTTATTTAAAAGCAAAAATTTCCAAGGATTCGTGACTCAAAAATAAAAGACGGAATGTTTAAATTTGTTTTCAGATGAAGTTGTTTAAAGATCGCGAGTTCTAGTGTAAATGAAACTGCAATGAAAGAGAGCCCGAGTAGAAATGTCTATAACTTTTTAGACAATGGAAGGACAGGCAACTATGAAGAAATCATCGAAGAATGTCATCTACTTATAGTAATTCATCGTGTGAAATATATAAGAGACCATAACACACAAATCTTATTAAACAAAAATATACTTCTTTCACATGACATGTTTCGAGAATTTCTCGTCTTCAGATGTGGACATAACTAAAAACAAAGTAACCAGAACTACATCATAAAATACAAAAGAAACTTGATGTTATTATTAAGAATATTCTTTGTATTTTATGATGTAGTTCTGGTTACTTTATGTTTTTAGTTATGTCCACATCTGAAGACGAGAAATTCTCGAAACATGTTACGTGAAAGAGTATATTTTTGTTTAATAAGATTTGTGTGTTATGGTCCCTTTATATATACTATCATCTACTGTATATGTAGAGCATTAGGATATAATAAGTCTCTAAAAGTGCATTTCTTACATTCACATTTATTGAATTTTTTTCCTCATTTAAAGTGAGCAGTCTCAGATGAACATGAAGAAAGGTTCCATCAAGACATATCTCTGATGGAAAAAACGATATAGCAGAAAATAGGACTAGAATTAGCGGATTACTACTGGGCCTTGGGCGTCTCGCTCCAGAAATAAAATATTAGAGAAAGAAAACCACAAAATAAGTTTTTGTGTAAATTTTACTTAAAATTTATTGGTATTTATTAGTGTCAAATCTGCCACTAATCTACAATGTAAATAAATATTTGGGAAAATATATTTATAACTTAATAAAAAATTTTTAACGTTCTGTGAAAATAACATGAAAATGAAAGAGAAGTATAAGAAACAGCCCCTGATTAATTAAATTGCCTTTTTGATTCGATATTTTCACAGCACGTTAAATTTGTTATTTAGGTTAATTCACCTCCTTTTGAACCTTCTGTTCTTTGAGTAAACTCCTTTATGCCTACTAGTTGTAGGCTAAGGCTTTTTAGGTTGTGTAAAACAGCATAACATTTTATTTTCTTGCTTTTCTTGCTTTCGGGGTCCACTGTGAGGTGTGACAATGACCTTCAGATAAACTTGTGCCTTTCTTAGTCTTTTATCAGGGAAGGCGGAAATCGGGCTGATGAGTCCCCTGTAGGACGAAACGGCCGTTCCCGATAATCGAATCAGAAAGGCAATTTAATTAATCAGGTGCTGTCTCTTATACTTGCTTTTTCATTTTCATATATTTGCATCTTCTTCGAGTAAAATAGCATTTTTTTTTTATTAAAATCTATATCTCTAAAAACTGTGGGTAATAGAACAAAGTGGTTGTTAAGTTTGATTTCAGAGCCCTCAAAAATATAAAAATCAGACAAAATTTTAGAAGGGAGGAGAAAAAAAAAAGAAGTTATTTTTTTGCAAAACAGTGTTATTAGGCCTATCTCTATTAGATCAACTTATAAAACTCCCTCTTTAAGCAAGTAACTCATAATATTATGTATATAATTCAGTAATTCTATCATAATAACTTAATAATTTATTATTTCTATTTTTATCAAGAAGTACAACAAATCTATTTGTAAATCTATTTCCCTTCACTGAAATAAAAGAAAATCTTTCGAATGAATAAACCATATAATTCTCTTTCAAGAGCTTTTCCCTAAAAATATTTAAAAACAAAAGAATTCAAAGTAAGATTAACAACAAATTTGTTAAAACTACATTAATATCAAGAGAGGTGTTGTTCCACAAGGCTTAAACCTAGGCCCTTCCTTAATTTATTTCAATATGGAATTGGATTGCTTTAAGTTTTCAGAAGCCTTTGCTTACTCAGATGATCTCCTTACATAATATCCTAAATATTTATAATTTCAAATGTTGTTTGGGTTGTTTTTCTTCTTGTTTTTTAATCTAATTGTTTTAGTTTGTTCTACTGATATTCTGTGTACTTTATTTCTATGCTTTATTTTTTTTTATTATTAATTAAAAACCTGATAATTGCTGTAAAAGTAATTTAATTTACTTTCTTTGTGTTATATTCTTTTATGTTTAATTTCAGTACCACATTCCCTTCAATAAGTAACTTATGTATGGATAAAAAAAAATATATCCTAACAAATGCTACAAAGGACAAATGATTTGATTCATTTATTGGAACATTATTACATCAATAATAATAATAATAAATGAAAAAGTCCAATAACATTTTCGAAGACAGAAAAATTATGTCCTTGATGTCGTTAATCAACGCGAAACAAGAAAATCAATAGAAAATCAATAACACGTTCAGCAGCTTCCAAATAATTGGTCCTATCAACCAGTAATTAATGCGCAATTCTAATTAATTACATTAATGAAGCTATATTAATGAAATCTATGATTTGGAAGATTGATATTAAAAATATTTTAGGATTTCGTGGAGTTCTTTGAGAACATATCCTAACTTCTAAATGGTGAAATCTGATTTTGAAATATTGGACCGCAAAGAAATCTCTTTCCAATACTGGCCATTTATCAATTTGGTGGAAGTTCTTTGGGTAATTTACAACTAATTCTCGTTAATTTATTTCAAAACATTAAATTCGACCTGGTCAGAATACGTTACTAAATGAAGATGAATAGCAGGAAATTCACCATTACCTGGAGAAACCCTTTTAAATTCTTAAACTCAACGATAAATTGGTAGAACTGGAATTACATCAGACTTTACTTTTCACTAGAGACTCTCTTCCAAAGAGATAAATTACCTAGAGAGAGAAAAGAGAGAAATCCACCCGCCTCCCTTGCCTCTACTGGATTGGCTGCTTTGGCTTAAGCACTTTTTAGAAAATCACCATTGACAACAGTCTTCGAATTATTTTAAGAAGTTTTATTAAAAGATTTCAGTGACTATTTTCAATTAGAATCTTATATAAAATATTAGAACTATTTTTATTGAAGAAAAGCTTCTATTTATTATACTGAGCACTATTTCACTCACTCTTAGTCTTTTGTTCGTCATCACGCTGAAACGACCAGACGAATTTCTATAAAATGTGGTAGTTGGCTGATTTATGATCGTACTTAAAATAGGAATATTTCGGTTTCCACCATCTCTTCGAGCGCTGTAGGTTCCGCAGAAGTTAAATGCATCCAACTCTTAAAGTCAAAGGTATTTTCTTTCTGCCATTTTCTCCAAATGTTTTCGCATTATTATATTTAATTTTATTGTTGACTTTCTTAAATTCTAATGATGTTAAATATAATCCGTTTTTATTAATAAACGATCAGAGCTTTTATTCTTTTCACTCCAATTTCTTCTTGAAAACTTTTATCACAAAAGATAGCTCGTCCATAAATAGGCGTACAACTTTCAAGAGCATCAGTTACAAGGGACAGACAAGGATTGTGTTCAGACCCCAACTTACAAATAGGGATTAGAAATAAAAAGTCTAAAATTCATAAGAATTAGTTTCACTTGAAAAGAAGAAATCATTTCAATTCATTCAAATGTTGAAGTGGGTTTTTTTAACAAATCGAAAGGAAAGAATTTAAAGCTACTTTCCTTCCAATGAAGCGTTTTTATTTTTTTTAATCGTGAAACAACGAAAAGTATCATTTCAACATTCCCTGAATATAAACGCAGACATTTATTATTTTCTAAAAATAATAATTCAATCTGCATTATTTACAGAATTATTCTCAATCTAATTCATTTTAATCATATTTCAGCAAATATTAATAAGTGTACTTTTTTACATAGACATCTAGTCGACCTTAGACTCCATTGAATATCTTCTAAAAATACAATATTCCTTTTCCTTAAACAGGAAACTTCGTCAGGTTCTGAAGAAAAAAACTTTTCCTCTCTATTCGCAAAAATCTAGAGAAAAAAAATCAGGTTTTTTCCTATCCTCAAACCTGATGACGTTTCCTGTTTAAGGAAAAGAAATATTGTATTTTTAGAAGATATTAAATGGAGTCTATGGTCGATTAGATGTCTATGTAAAAATATTACTTAGTACTTTTTCTTTGTTTTCATTATTTCATTTCCAATGTTTTTCTTTATCACATGGAAGATTTTTCAAATGCTAACATCACCTTGTTTCTTGTGGTTTAGCTAAGTAATAGAATATCTCATTATCTCTGCGTTCAAATCCTTTTTCTTTCTTGTTTTGTCTTCAGGTAACTGTGGCCATTTGTTAATTCCCAAGTTTGAATAAATAGGATCTACTATTAGAGAACTAGTCAATTGATAGAACAGAACATATCATCTCTTAATAAGAAGGCCAAAATCTGCTGTTATTTTCATCATTTTTGAAGCAACTTTCATTAGGGAGTAATAAAAACAAAGTAGGATTTATGGTGAATTTAAAAACTGCTGCACATTATTAATAAAACCAGGGTAATTCCTCAAGTGCGGGCTTTTGCAGGTTTCTTATCAATTGATTGGGGATTTTATGTGGCTGGAAGAAGGGTTAGATATTAAATCTTTCTTTGTTGACTATCGTATGAGTCGTTCTTTGTGAGTTTCTTTCGGAGTGGAAACATATCAAGCATTATTTGAAATTACTGACTATTACAGAAACATATTTGAAATAATATCCATTATTTCCTATAAATATACAAATACACTTTCAACAACTACCACAAAAAGCTCAAATCTCATGACAATTTTTTTCGTCCTCAAAACAAAGTATTCCGTCTTGAGACTCAACAAATACTTTATTCGGAAGGTTCTCGATTTCTTCAGTTTTAAATAAGTGGATGGTCTCAAGATTGAAAGCTTTTGAGTTCAATAATTAGTGAACAATGAAAACTTTGTCAGTAGAAAGGAAGAAAAAGCTTGTAAACAAGACACATGGAACACGTGAAGACACCCACGCAATTATGAACCTCAGGAAAACTAATCGTGGTTGACATTTCTTTCTTTCATCACAATACAAAACAAGTGCAGATTGTAATATTCTTGAAAATATAACTTATTATCATCAGTAATTTATCCTTGAATGACTCTTCAATTTCATTTACTAACTATAAAGGATCTCTTGGTGAATAGATATGGATATTTTAATATCTAATTTGCAAAGCCTTAAGCGTTGATCGTCTTTAGAATTTCCAAACAAATTGTCTGGAGTGATTTACAATACAATGAAGGAAACCTAAATACAACAACGGACACTAAAACCCCCGCGGTTGTGACCGAATAAAAGAATAAATAAGACGACACGAATTCACTCGGTGAGAGTGGGAGGCTCGATTGAGAATATGGCCTCGTTGCTTCCGGCAGGGAACAGTTGTTGACGAAGACTTGTCTCTACAGTCACTTTCTTTTTTAATAATCTTGGTTCCTTGGCTGGGAGTGAAAAAAGGCGAAATGGCCTGATGTCATTGACTCTAGTGGCGAACTACAGTGGAGAGAGAGAGACACCGCCTTCCCTTTTACCACTCTCGAAACCTCGCCTTCGACCAGCACACGTGATTCCTTACGTGAGATGTGTAGAGGTTCGACTGAGCCTCCAATCCAGAGTGTTATTTCTTAATTTAAACTTATATTAAAACCACAATATTGTCATTCTTTCACTCCTTTAATTGGGTTTGAAAAGCTGGCACAGATATGTAGAATCTGTCTCATAGAATCCGCAGAACACAGAAGTTAATGCTATCTTATAGGATTGTATGATACAATTATATAGGACAATTACAATAGTTTATTATATAGGACCTTGGTTATCACTGTATGTTCAAAGATGCCTAGTAAGCATCCACAATAGAAATTTCTGTTGGTGTCATAGAAGAATGGAGGTGATAATGTAGTTTGTTTGTTTTTTAATATCGGTTTTTGCACTGTTATTGGTGTATCAGTGATGGATAGTCTTACAACTACGATGAAGATGTTAATCAATGGGATGCAAGAAGAGTAGAAGAACAGTTAAAAGTGCATCGAGTAGAGACACACAAAAAATAGTATTTTATTTTTCATTTGAACTTTATCTTGAAAATTACATATTACTTCAAAATCTATTTCAATTTATTATTATTTATTATTTCAATAAATTCTCAAACATTGTGTTTGTCTGAATTTAACGTTTAACATTTTAACTGGTTTAACGTTAGTAATGAACCTAAATATCAGCCACTATTTAGATTCTGACACATTGCTGTTGTATCTCAACAGTCATTATCACAAACTGGAAAAATCCTCCGCTATTTTGAAAATTGGAGGCCTTTTTGATTCCTGAGGGATATTTAGGAGAGGGAGAATCTAAATTTATTCCTTTTACTTCACTTCAAAATTTACACCAAGTGATATATTCTTTAAAAAAAATAATAATGATTTAGCGAACATTACAAAACGACAGGAATAATTTGAACAGTCCAGAAACAGCCCAAGAGTGGTTCTGATTCTATATGATTTTGTAAATATTTTAGACAATATGGTTCGTCCATATTTTCCTTATAAAAATAATTTCTAATTTAATATAATATAAAAATAATTTCTTTAATCTTTATCTATATTAAAATAGAAAATCATTATCTAATTAAAAAACTAAAGATCTGTTATATTCGTATCCATCATCAGCCTTATTCTAGCTCATTTTTTTTATTAATGTTCTTTTTATTTTTAACCAAGGTCTTCTGTATTCAATTGTTGTATTATAACCACGCTGTCTATTTTCACTTCACTGTCATAGATTCAAACACACTCAATACATATCATTTTCTCAGTAACTATATTTAATACATTTTTCTTTTCATTGGTTTACCTTTAAATTCTCATCCTTCCTTCTTACGTCACAATCTGTACCCTTTGGACTTCCTCGATATCACCAGGTAGAAACGTTAATTCTTATCACTCGTCTACCTATACACGCAATCACACGCAATCTCTCGTTGTTACATCGAATCGATCGTCATTTTTTTTTTTTTTTTTGGCTCTCGTGCGAGATTTGCAGGTTTATTGGTGAATAGCCTCTGTTTCAAAAAAGATATTAGAAATAAAGAAATCTCCCTTAGTACAGATATCCACTCAATATTATAATTCATGACAAGGTTCTAGAAATGAATTACAATTTAATATAATAAATTTAGATAAATAGAAGAGTTTATGTTGAAGAGTATAATTAGAAACAGATTCAACTCCATCAACTACGATCAATAAAAACACGCTTGTTCGTATGACATTCATTTGGGAATCACAGCAACTATAAAACCTTCCATTGCTATCAGAAACATTTCCAATTCATTTTCATCAAAACATTCTTTCATTCAGACATTTTCAAAATATCTCCAGTTAACACTTTCTCCCAAACAAGATCAGATAGTAAGACTGTTATCAATTCTCGCAAATACCTTCGAAAGTCACATTTAACCTCTATTTATGCTTCGCATGTCACATTTCTTGATTAAAACTGCTGGGGAAAATAGCAGAACCCTAGTAATTAGCAGAGCGGTGTGTAATGAAATTAGCAAGATCCAGATAAATTTCATGTATAAATTTATTTAGTGCTCTTTTAAAAAAATTTTTTTTAAAAACTATATACAATAGTGATATTACTTATCACAATTTTCTTCTGAATAGTTACTGAGAGTTCTAACACTTGAGTTGCACTGGTGTACACTTGATAATCACTTATCACTAATTAGCGGGATATCTATTATCGTCGCACTAATGATCAACACTAATATTAACACGTAGCACAATACTTGATTTATTTATTAAATCTGGCTTACTGTTAATTATTACTGTATTCTTTCTTTTCACATGTGTCATTTACACTTAACAATGAATGTCGCACTTCATCTTATAATACACGTTAATGACACTTCACAAATTAAACCAAATATTAGCATTCACCTTATGTGAAATTAAATAATGGTTTCTACACCTGTATGCATTTATCTTTCCTTTCACTTTCTTAGTGAACACAATAATAATGACTTTAAAATTCACCTGTATGAATAATACTATATGGTTAATTATTAATCACCTTATGTTAAAATTTAAATTTAATCTTCCTTACTTCACGAAGTAATTTCAAGTTCCGTTTCTAATCACGGCACTGGAAGCATCTTCAATAGTTAGTTCAGGCTCGGTTCGCCCATCCAAAATGCAAAAACAAAATCATCTACTTACAGTTCGAAGCTATCTAGTAGTCTTCACCTTCTTGGAGTTAACTGCGATGATTTCTATCGAATAGTTCAACCTCTTGACTTCGTTGAATCTCGTTGCTGATTTTCGTTGCACTTAATCCAAGGCACATACACTTAAACATAGCGCGTCTTTCCTTGCCATATGACTCGTAGTTCCCACAGTCCTTAGGGAAGTAAGATCGTTTGCTCTTACAAACTGACGGCGCTTAAATTTCAGAAGTATCCTTTCTCTTCTTTAATAACTGAAGCATAAACACTTTTGAATTATTCATCAAAGTTCGTTCACTTAACGAGCCTTCTACTTTCGCTGAGCTTTTCACTAATAACGAATAAATATCAGATGAACTAATCGTAGGCTTTTCGATAGTTCAAAAATAATAATAATAATTAGAGTTCTATTTACTTGAGGGAAAGTTATTTTCCGCAAAATTATATTTAGGTAATTATTACCAAATTTCAGACTTTGTCTTAGTTCTTTTTCGTCCGCTCTTTAATCAGGAAACAATAGACTTCGCTGACTGCAAATTCGTATTCTTGGCCTTCCGTATCACGGGATTTCTTTTTTAGTATTCGCCTTCACTGGAATTGCTCGTCTTCGATAAATGAATTTCTTGTATTCCGGTAGAGTCCACTTTGGTTCTCTGACAACATAGTCCAGTCGTCATATACTTTTTACCTAGAAAAAATTCCGAATTTAACGAAACTTTGGGATGTTGTTTGTTGGTGTTCAGTAATACTACACCCAATTTTCGGAACAAAAATGCCTTGAGGAAAATTGGGGGAGGGCGAAAAACAACAAAATTTTTGCCCTTTTTTCAGTTTTTTCGAAATATTTCGAAAACGGTTGATTTTAGCGGAAAACTTTAAAATAGTAATTTGTAGAGGATTAAATTTCCTTCAATTTTCACTAGTCAAACTTATTTTTTGACCCCATAGGTACCGAGATACCGGACTTCGAAAAAGTGCAAAATTTCTCAAAATTGTAAAAAAATGCTAAAAAGGCTTTTTTCGCTATGCAGTTTCCATTTTGCAACATATTTAATGAGTTGTGGTATCAACTCCCCCCCCTCCCAACCACCACTACCTCCTCCTTTACAGGATGTTCATATCTAAGGTTTGAAAGAGCAAATAACCCAATTCGTCTTTAAGTTTGGGGATTTTTATAAGTAGTTTATTGTAATGATTCTTATTGTCTAATGTTTACAGTAAATTCTTATAATAAAACATGAAGCATTAAAACAAAGCAAATTTAATATTTTTAGCGTTTGGCGCAGTTTCCTCTTCTCGCTCTTCTTCATTGTCAAGCAGTGCGTCCAATACACTTTCTTCTTCACACTCTCCTTCTGCATCTTCCTCCTGGAGATCAGGCTCTGTCGAATTTTCACAAGCATGCCCTGAGCAGTTCTTGCAAAGGGTGGAGCACCGCAGTCCTGCTTTCTTCAGCTGCAGGCTAGAGTGCTACACCCTTTCTTGCATTTACAAGAGATGATGTTAAGTATGCTATCCGGGGCTGCATTACGTGTGCTCCTGATGGGGACGATCCCTCGTCTCGTCAGCGACCACCCCCAAACTGACGGTACAATATCGTTACCCAGCCACGTCTGGACCTGGAGGTAAGTTCCAAAAACATGGTGGGTGGCCGCGTCTTTGGTAGGTGGCAGTCTGGCCAATTGGAATTTCGGTTTGGCGACAGACTTCGTAAAAAATTGGTATCGGAGGTTGTCGATGGAATCTGTTTCCATGTTCCCCCCGTACGGTGCCACCAGAAACTTCTGGCCTGCCTCGGAAATCTGGGAGGGGGTGACTTCTGGGTCTTTGAACACAGCTGCAAGGTGATATAGGGAAGTGTTCTTCTCGTAAATTCTGCAAACCTTCTTCTTCCCTTGTCCGAAGGGGGTTGACGTGGTGTCACACCCACTGACTGCATGCAGAAAGAGAATGTCTTGTGTGTCGATCTTGCATGAAGCTGCTGAATATAACAATGATGGGGCATTGCCTCTCCCATTCTTCTCGAAATAGATGTTTTTGTGTGAAGTGGAGGCTAGGGCTGTCAGTAACACTAGGAAATCTATATCTTCACCTGCGATGATAACACTGTCATATTCAGCAGCCTTCGATATTGCTGTGTGTATAATCATCACGTCTGCATCTTCAGTAGCCTGTTTCATCTCAATCCCCTTCGCTGTCATTTCTGTCATCAGCATTGTGATGAAGTTTCTTTTGTTGGTGTCGTTTGATAAAAATATCTCTTGAGTCATTGTCACTGCAGTTGTTGCTGAAAAAACAAATGTGGTGGACGAGTGCAGTACAGCCCGGCGAGATCTTTCTGCGGTTTTGGTGCTTTGATAGGAGGTGTCGTTAGGATATCCATCAAATACTACTATGGTATTGCACCCAAAGTGTTTTTTGCACATAGTCCACATAAGTCTGGCACGCTGACTGGAACGTGAGTGTTATGGTCTCACTCCATATAACCTTATGAAGTAGGAACCCTCCATCAATTATTTCATATTTTCTGCAGCCAAAGTTTGCTTCTCCTTGCATAGGGGTGAATATTGCATTATATAATGCTGACTTGGTGCCCTTACGCATTCCTTCCTCAGTAAAGATCGACATTGGGAAGGGTGCAAGTTCCTTGAGATCTTCGTCAGACTGCTTGGCAATGCCAACTCGCTGGAACAGAGTCCGTGGATCGACTGTAACTTTCTTGTCTGCAATTTTCAAAGAACAGGAAATGGATGCGAGGGTTATCACCTTATCCTTTCGTTTCAGCTTCACATTTTCAAACGTTTGTCCCACAATTTTCTTCATGCAGATGATACCGATTTCCCGCGCAGTGTGACAGTTCACATCGTCCTGACCGATTTCGCCTGTGCTTAAAGACACTATCTCCTTATTCTCAAGGAATGGTGGGTTTTCAGTAAACCAGCCCCGCAACTTCTCCATGTCCAGATTATCCCTAGTGATACGAGAAGGCCTCATATCTACATGTTGTTCAGCAGTGCCTGAATCTATCTCAGTGAACATCTCTACTTGTTCGCAGATGTGTTGGAGGCATAACATACCCAAAGTCCACCTAGAAAGCACACTGTCACTGACCCCACGACCACGCGTCACCCTCCGTAACTTTTCATTGCCCTTATTAATACCTGTTCAATACTCATGTCAGACCAAATTCCAGACCAGAATTTTTCACTTCGACGAATAGTAAAGTTGCCTTGTGTCATGAACTTGTGATATTCCGGAGAGTCCATTTTGTCTTTCATGTTGATCATGTCTTGGTAGTAGAGATGCGCACTTTTAGCGTAATTTAAATGACCTGCTGCATGAAAGAAGGGTATCATTTTTTTGACACTTTCGAGATGCAGTTTCCAATCACCCATCAGTTTCATCAGGGTACTGTAATTTTCAGATTTGCAAAATCTGATAATTATCCAAACCAACATTCCAGAAATTTTCAGATTTGCAAAATCTATTTTTACAAAATCTGACTAAAACTTAAGTCTATAAAAAAAAAATCCTAAACATAAAATAAAAATAATATTTGTTAGGACTAATATATAAATTTAACGATATAGTCCGTAACAGTGTAGTATGAACATCTTATAGAGGAGGAGGTAGTGGTAGTTGCGGGGGGGGGGGGGTTTGAACGTATGAAAATGAGAGTAGCATGAAAATAGCATAAAATAGTAGTAGTATGAAAATGAGATACCATAACTCCATTAAATATGTTGCAAAATGGAAACTGCTTAGCAAAAACAACCTTTTTAGCATTTTTTTACGATTTTGAGAAATTTTGCACTTTTTCGAAGTCCTGTACCTATGGGGTCAAAAATAAGTTTGACTAGTAAAAATTGAAGGAAATTTAATCCTGTATAAATTACTACTTTGTAGTACTACTGAACACCAACGAACAACATCCCAAAGTTTCGTTAAATTCGGAATTTTTTCTAGATACCCCCCCCCCCGATTTACACCTATGACGACTGGACTAACATCAGGGTTCAGGTTTAACTTTGACCTTCAACGCTGACTTCAAATTGTTTCAGGACGAAAAATAGTTTTCACTCACAAAAAACTTGCTTCAATTTCGGCGTCTTTTTTCGTAGCTATTCCTTTCGAATGCTTCTATTTACTTTATTTGCCATTGAAGTCTTAAGAAATAATTGTATCTCAATTATCTTAACTTATGGAACTTTTCTGGTTTTCCACTTGATTGGACTTTTGAATCGTTGTGTCTTAAACACTCCATTCGTGCGTGTCTCTCAGCATGACCACACTTTCCCAGTCCGGGGATCCGAGGCATGACATTCCGTCACCTCACTTTGACTTCCAATCATCTTACTGTCCAATCACTTACTGTTCTATTCACAGACTTCATTGAATCACTGATCCTTGAGCTTATATGACGTCACTTCACCTTACGTGACGAATCCAAATTTAAATATTTAAATTTCACTTCCACTTTAACGGGAAAAAAAAAATTTTCTTTCAAGCATATTAAATGCTTTCAAAATTACTAAAACTAATAACTAATTAAATTATAATAATTTAATACAGTAACAAAAACCTTATTGGACTTCTGACCGACAACATTTTGTCAACTGAAAATCAATAAATTGTTCTTCTTGGTTCAATATTAATCTTAGCAGGTTCAGTCTTTCTTAATCCTTCGTTTTAGTCATTTAGTGTTACAAAAAATTATTGATATAATAAATAGCAAACTGTCATCAAAGTAGAGAACGTAGAAATGTCAGTACAAAAGCCAAAAGTAGGTCAACGGATGTGCAAAGTAATTTCTTTAAGCTATGATCTCTAATGATATCTTAAGTGGAACTTCCTAAACAGGCCAAATACAAGAACCTGCTTTTCACAGTCCTGGAAGCAAAAAAAAGGTATTTCTCATTTCGTGGGATCCTAATACTTCGTAGCCACCTCGAGACTTAGCTTGGAGTGAATGAGCTTCTTCAAATATTCTGGACCAAGATCATGACACCAAACTCTTCTAATACACATCTATAACTTGTTGTTTATTGTCAGGCCTCCTCTCTGCAACTTTCTTGGCCATTATATACCAGCAGTTCTCAAGCAGATTGAGATCAGGACAGTTACCTGACCAACTTAGGGCTCTGACCTTGTAGAAAATTTTGACCTAAACACAAATATAGGAATATCGGTTACGTGACAATAGTGCTAATATACAACTACTCATCTTTCTCGAGTGGTGACCTGGCGCAGAGTTGTCCTGGAAGATGCAGGATTCAGTGTCACTAAATTGTTCCTGAATTGTTGGATTTAGTTGGGCAGAAAATGCTTTTTGTAGCATTCATAGACCCATTTATAATAGGCATGTCCAGACCGGTTGTCTCACTGGTAAGTTTAGTGTCTGCGCCAAGCAATCACTGTTACAGACCTCGTGTTTTCTACGCCAAATCTAGGGTTTCCCGTCAGATCCATGTAGGTTAAATTTCGATTCATCCAAAAACGTAACAGAATCTACCAGACTATACGATTCAGTTAGTCGCAGCTCTTCAGCCCAGCTGCAGTCTCATCATTTTATTAGTCAGCAATGGCTTCTTTGAACTTAATGGTTTCTTTTACGACTGTCTGTTCTTTCCTTCAGTCCAGACGAGCGCTGTATGCTCTCAAAGGCTGAGACATCCTATCCTAACACGACGATAGGATGTTTACCTCGTGATCTAGCTTTTCGTTCTATGTTCGTATTTCCTTTGTAACAACGAACTACAACTGTTGATTGATGACAACGAACTCTTTCACACGAGGGTAACCTTCAGCATTCAAAGCAACAGTTACAGACTTCTTAATTTCGGTGTTCAATGTCGAAAACATTCTATTTTGCCATAAAAGCAAATCACCTTCTCTGAGGTTTTGTAGTAATGGATGATGCAATCATTCGAAGATAGTTGACTTTGTTAGTCAATGAAAAGAGTTCTTATGTTTCTCATGTCATGAATGATTCAATTTTTACGGTTTATTGAAGCTGCGGAGTACAATACTACTGTAATTTACCAAACAAATATATACACACCCAATTAAATAGGATTTCACTACTTCGCCCTTTCTATCTTGTATTTAGGCCTTGTTAGGGTCTCATCTCATGATCTTTTGGCATAGGTGATGTTACTTAAATAATTCTTTCTGAGGAATCTACATCAAACCCTTTTAAAAATTTCTTAAGATATCAGAAAAAAAACACTAGCGGTCAAAAGCACAGCTTCATGGGAATTATTGAGAGATTAGAGAGAATAGAAATGCATTAGTAATAAGGATTGAAAATAATAATCAAACTAACAGCGTATAAAGTAGAAGGATGGTTCAACGACATAAAATAAATTAAATTAGGCGACCTAATTTTAAATAACTTAATGAAATTTAAGAGAGTTATAAGTTTTGAGAACCTGATAACACAATTCCCTTCATTCGATTGTGCAGGCGGTCGCTTAATTTAATTTCCGTATAAAGTATTTAAGTCAAAAATAGTAATGAATTTTTACAAATAGAAATTTAATTTGATGAACTCAACGCAATATAAGACCAACATGAAAAGTTAATTATTATTATTTATTAATTTTACTATTATTAGAGTTACACTATGTTATTAGTTTCTTGTATTTCCTTTTATCGTAAGAAAATCTCTTAATTGGAGTAGATTCTACAAAATGTCAGACACTTTCCACAGGAATGTTGCTAGTAATGTTTTCATGGCATCACTTAAATCCAGGGTCAGTAGAAATCACTCAGATTAATGAAACTCAAGAGATAGATGAAGAATAAAAGCCAGGAACGACGAGCAACGAAATAAGTCTATTGAAAACTTCTCATTTAGAATCAACAGAACTTCTACTTGGATTAAATTTCACCCCCATACGAATTGACAAAGCAAACGTTGACCTAAGGAACACAGTTCTTCAAACTGTAAATAACTCATGATACTTGAAATAATACTTAGATCTGTTGTAGAATTCACTGATGATAATTAGGTTGAATTCCATTAATAAGAATTTGTCTTTGTAGTTATAAGAAGCTTATATGACTCACACAAGATCCATCTCTTCAAATCGTCATTAAATGGAATCACGTGATTGTTTTGAATCCATGTGCCAGTTTTGATCTCGAGCGTCCTTTGAAACCAAATTTCATTTTCTTTATTTAACCCATATTTTCGTTGCTGTATCGATACATCCTATTTACCTTCAATTGATAACTTCCGTCCACTTCAATTATCAACTACTCGCAGGATTACTGATTTCTTGATGAAACGCGTTCACTTCTGAGATTAGATCTAACATTAATACTTTTTACTAATTCTAATTTTCGATCGAATTTTATCTTTGCTTTATTTTTTGATTCATTCATAGAAAAATAAAACCGTTCTAAACCAGATGCCCTAAATGTGATAATTGTTCGCTGAATATTCATCCAAATTTGAGTTCAAAAGAAGTTGGAAAGAAATAGAAGAAGAACAGTTCCTTTCGAAAATTAATCCTTTTTTTTTTTAATTCTCTTTAAATAAATGGAGCTTCAATAAAACACAACTTTTTATGTTTAGAAATAGTGAACATAAAAAAAAAACAAAAAACAGTGATTTATCTTTAAGTTAAATCATGAGATTCCATATGTTTCATGATAATAGAGTCAATGAAAAGGTTTGGAAAACTTAGTTTTTTTGTTTCAAATCCTTTCCTATAAACAATAGTAAAAATTCTTATAAGATGAAATAATGACATTTTTTTCTTTTCTATTTGTGACTGTTTTCGTTAAAAACTGATCACAGATACTTTTCACGAGAAACTCATCCAATGGAAATCAAAGACATCCATTCGCACAGAATCTATTTCCTAAACTGTTTCTACTGAACTCTCAAAGAATCAAATGTTAATCTGTCGTAGAACCTAAATTATTGATTGGAAGGTTAAATTCACAGATAAACTAATGCATCCATATTTATCGACCGTCGCAGTTAATTATAGATAAATACTAAGGTACAAATTACATTGGCGCTTGAGCTCTGTCCATTTATTAGACTAAATGGTGTTTGTAACTATTTCGATACCCTGGCAGTCGTGGGTTATCAGCAGCGCACGATCACCTACATTTTATTGGCCACAATCATGCATCACGCTTATTTCACAATTTGATTCTGTTTCCCATTTCAAGTTTCTGAAGAAAACCTAATGTGATTTTAATCACTACTTTTGCAAAACCGGATTTTATTTTTTCTTTTGAAGAGGAAAAAAAAATCTCGCGTTATTGTGTAAGAACAGAAAGATGGTATCGAAATTCTTGGAGAAAAATCAAAAAGCTTTTAAGAGATGATATTTGTTTCTTAATTGGAAAATAAACATGCAAATTTAAGTCAGAAAATAACCTCCTCCAATTAAAATGAAAACATAACAATAGGCTTTGAGAGAATTAAGAAAAACTGTCAAAGTTGGAGAGGTAAAACTTGAAATTGTAAGTATAATTGTCCTGCATTTTATACACATAAAACTCTTTTTTTTTCCCCCCCCCCCTCCTCTTTTTTTTTAGCTGAGTTGAAAAGTTTTCCATCAATTATTGTAGTCCTAGAAATAACCCAGAAGAGAATTTTGTTATTTTCTGTTTGTTATTTTAAATGAATGAAGGAATTAATAAGCAAAGTCTCCTGATAATAATCTTCTTTACTCTTTAAACAATATTTCGAAAGACCTTTTCGGTTTTTCTTCATCAGGTCTACAAAATAAAAATAAATAAAGAAGAAATACACTATTTCTTTCTTCAAAATTATTTTGGAATAAGAAGTAAACAATCATGAATATTATAAATAAAAAAATAACAATCATGAAACGTTATACGTTCGAAACTACATACGTCATACAATCTTATAGTTAAAGATTAAATATCAATTATAAAAAAAAAATTGCTTCAATTCATTATTATAAATAAAAGATATACATTTAATGACTTATTGGGTTTTCAGTAATAAGTATATTCTTTAAGTTAATTAAATATTCTTTAAGTCGATTCTACTTATTCTTGTTTTATTCTCAATTAAATTTTTTTTAAATATTCTTAGGGATAGGCCAGTTACTTTTAAAGTCTTGTCTTTATTATATTTTTTCTTTATTTATTTTTATTTTCTAGACCTGATGAAGCAAGACCGAAAAGGTCTTTCGAAATATTGTTTAATGAGTAAAGAAGATTATTATGAGGAGACTTTATTGTTTATTATCATACAAGTATAAGTAATTAATTCAAGAAAAAATTAATTAAATCAAACAAAATCTAACCAAAGAAGTAACAACTAACAATTCGTCAGATTAAATTAGCATTTTTTGGAACAAATTAAAGAAAACTAAAAGCTGGGCCGGATCTAGGGACAGACTGATAAGAATTTCTAAATTAAAGGATATAAAAAAATAAAAGAAAGGAGAATTCTACATTAGATCATTATTATCTCCTGCTTTTTCTACAAGCCCATTTAAAAGCATTCACTACAAACTTTTATTTCAGAATTTCTTTTAAAATGCTTCTTTTAGACAGAGTCCAGCCAACGTTGAAGAAACCCAATGAACTCGGGACAAATGAAATAGTTATAGCAAAGACACATAATAATGGTTATAGCTTCTTAGTTGTTTCGGCGACCACCAGATGGCGGAGAGGTATTGCTTGCTTTCAAGGTTGTGGTAAATTATAATATTCGGCGTTTTTACAATATTACCGGTACTGTTACTGCGCATTACCGTGTTTTACAAGAATTCTTTATGTACGAGTTTACCAAAATATAAACATTTCCTAATCTTGGTTCTTTCAAATTGAAGTAAACAAACTTTATGTCATTTTGTGGTTTTAAGATGTCAAATGTATTAAGTGTTAGAGAGGTTTTATAAGGAAATACAATTCAAATATTTATGTTAATTTTCTTATAGAATTATTACTATATTACGTTATAATACTTTCCTAACTAAATGCTACCTTAACAAACAAGATTCTTGTTAGGGCTCGTGAGCTGACTTCAACATAATTATAAATACAAAAAGTTTCTCACATCAGATCACAAGATAAAAAAATCAACTATTATAGCCCCAGATCTAAAAAGTTCTTTCCCCCCATGTCATGTTGTTCTTTCCAAGAAGGAATTTTTCAAAAAAAAAAAAAAAAAAAGAAAGAAATTAAGCATCCAATACAAGGTAAAATAAATTTGAAATAATTTTAAGGAAATTATTTAATCTTAAAATATATTTGTTATTTATTCTTTTATATTAAATTTTTTTACAAGCCAGTTGAATTTTCAATCGGTTTAATCCGTGATAATCCATTTTTGAATCCATTGCCATCTGCCTTGATGTGGTTCAGAGCAACTTAAAACGCGTTTCATTCAATTGAATGAAAAATAGGTCAAATACTTAAAATATTCAAAACAAACAAACAAACCTTTTCATTTTTTTCTTTTTTCTTCTTTTTTTTACGAAAGTAAAAAACAAAAACATTTTAAGGAAACTAGATTTTATGTTCTTTCAGGTATTTTCCATTAAAAAAAAATTTAAGTCGTAGTTTGAGAAGATCTCCCTAGAAACCATTGCGTGGGTGTCATTTCAACAATAATAGGTGGTTGAAGAAGAATCCTTTTTACTATGGCGTTAATTCATTGGCGATTGTTAGTTTGTTCAATGAATTACACATTTCACTTCAACATTTAATTTCTATATTAGACTAAAAAAACAAATGTGGTCGATTTGAAAACAATTTTTATGATTGCTTTTTTGAAATCTCCTTACTGCTACCATTTGTTCCCCTGTACTTCCAATTGAAAGAACGAATTTTACTGTCGAGTTCAATCTGCTGTTAGTTTATTGGGAGGCTTTCAGTGTATTTTTAGGTTTATTGGATGAAGTATTGATCCGATCCAAAAATATTTTTTTTCCGCAGCTAAAGTTGTACAACTTAATGAGATCGACAAATCCACGCACCCCCTCTGCTCTCATGAGTTGGGATTTTTTTTTTTGTTTATTTTTTTTTGCCTGAGGCAATTGAGGACAACGCCTAAAATATAATATTTTGTTTTTTGGATGAATAACATTTATATGTAATCTACTAAGTGGATTTTATAGTAAAAAAACAAAACAAAAAAAAACGATTTTTATTTAAGAAGGAAAAAAAAAAAGAAAAAACAGGATTGATACGAATCTTCAATGAAACCCTAAGAAATAGTTTTACTTCTGAAAAAGGCAATTTTCTATTTACTATTAAATACTATTATTATTATTGAATGTTTAATTTGCTATGGTTTTTGTTCTATTTTTCAACCGTTTCTTCTGTTTGGTTTTCATTTATTTTAAGACATTGTAATTAGATTCTCTTTTAAGGTTTCTTTTAAATCTTTAAGAATATTGAAATCTTAGATTTCCACATGGAATTTATTTATGTTAGAAGGATAGTAATTAAGAAGAAGCCCAAGAGTGAAAATAAAAAGAATTAAAATTTAATAACAATGATAATGACAATTTTTTCGTAGAAGTCACTCGATTCGCACAATAGTTATTTTTTTCAAATCGATGTAAACATAAAGCGATGCAAAAATATTAGCAAAATTCTAATCCTCTAATGAAGATTTCGCGCAATTAAGGAAAAAAAAAAGAACGTGTATAGATTGTTTTCTGAGCAAATTTCCTTTATTCCTCAGTGTTAAACTTGCATTACCTCATTTCACAGTTAGTTCTCGTTCAGTTTCGAAAGTTAGTAATGCTAAGGTTTAATTGAACCCTAAAACTTGTATCTGTTGCAATATTTTAAATTTAAATGTTTGCTTTTCTAGTAATTTAGTGGTAAACTGGATGAAGGGTTATCTCCAAAAGTACGTCCAAATTGCAAGGACCTCTAGCGGGAGACATCCCAAAAATGTTAACATTGAGTTTAATGCTAGTAAAATAGCATTACTATTTTGGAAACAGACGGTTTTTGTTTAGCTGCGAGTTTCTTGTATGAAAGCTTAATCTTTTATTGTGAAGTAAGTGACGACATTGTTCAGTTAATTCCACCAATCTTTGTAGCATGTAACAGTGGCGAATGTAGACAGGACTAACCCTAATCAAATAGGCGTGATTTACTTTCATCAGGATAATTCATTCCTTCCACTGCTCATTGAAATTGCACTGAAGCGATCGAAATTACATGTTTTTACGATAATTTATGTCTCTTATGGTCAATATTTGAAGGTTGTAAAATATTTATTCTTGGTTAGATGCCGAGCTACAATTACGCAGAAAGACATCGTGGGATGTAAAATCACTGACTGCGGCTGTCGAGTTTGGAAAGGGTTGGAAAAATCCAATTGGACAATCAATCAAGGAGATGGTCAGCTATCAAGAAATTCATCTTTCGAAGTGATTTTATGTCGTCACATTAATACAACTTCGTAAGTTTGCCGAGAAATTTATAAATACAGCTCAGTTGTTATAAATAAACTAAACTGACTGGAAGAGATTGGATGGAAGGTTTCCTGAGGTTCAATCACTTGGACAAGAAACAAGTATTAATAGAATTACTGCTTTCAACAAAAGAGAGGTGTAGTTATTTTTTTTTTTTTTTTTTTGAGAACTTGGAAGAGAATCTACTAAAATACAAATTCACTTCTGATAAAAATCCATACTATAGACGAACCTATACTTAGTACCGTTCAAAAACCGGGAAGAATTCTTTCCGAAAACGAGAGTAAGAGAGTTGGAACAGTTGTCAGTTGGCAAAGGAATAAGACAATTGCAATGCGTGGTTCACTTATATCCTCAGCAAAGACTTAGTACAGCAATCAGGGCTCCTATCTGAGGATCTATTTTGGTGTAGCTGCAACATTCATAATCTACTACAAATCTACTCCAGTTTTGCTTCTTCTCGACACCCATTCCAGCCATGTTTCTTTGAGTTTTATCGGCAGAATAGAATCACGAGCCTCACAGCCTTTATATGTTTCCTCCTCTGCACCTTTGAAGAAGAGCTTTTGTGATGGACAGTAAATCATCCCCTCTACTCCAGATGAGCTCTCAGGTTATTCAACACAGCTTTCATGAATAATGTCACCATTGAAAAGGCTGTCAAAGGCTTTAGCAAAACAGGAATTTATCCCATAATCCAGATAATATCCAGGATTTTTCTTCCCACAAGAAGTGAATCCTGAAGAAACGGAAGAAAAATGAAAACAGTCACTAATTCTGAAATGTCCTGAACAGCAGCGTCTGAGGATACGAAA
>JAFIDM010000006.1:22020400-22033291 GCA_023159025.1 Thereuonema tuberculata
CAGCAAATAATCTAAAATCAGATCAGATCAGTGAAATTTTGTTGTTAAGTTATTGTGTGTTATCTTATTTTTTCTTTGATGATATTAACATTGTACACACGTTAATTTTGATTTTATTACTAAATTTATTTCATGTTTACTTAAATGAATCCAAAGAATAAAATACAGTTTAAGAATTTCTAACTGAAGTTTACTTATTTTTACTAGTACTCTTTTAATGAAATGTTTTATTGAAGAATATATAAAACAACTACAAACCAATAAAATAAATAATTCTTTATTGAACAAGATAATAAAAAAATTAAGAGTAAATACAATAGAAAACAGAATCTAATACAATAATAAATACTTAAATGTCAATTTAATTTCAATTGTTGATGCTTCTGCTCCCATAACTGTTCCTTTCCAATTTTTCTTGAATATTAATTTTCCTGATCTGAAAATAAAGTCTAGTTTTAAAATACTGTTCTGTTATTTGTTGATAATATCATGGCAAGCTGGAAAAGCTATCACAGCAGCTTCCCACACATTTCCCAAATTTTCACTGCTAAATTAGCCAAGCATTATCAGTTTTTCATTTTCTCTTAATTCAGTTTCTATTTGCTTGGCGAATTCTGAAAACGTTAAATGAAGGAAAAATTAAAAATTCATTTCCAGAAAATGATTTGAACATTTTATTTAAAGTGAAATTTGGTATTTCTTTTAAAATGTATCTTATCATTTTCTGTAGCAATCGGGCTATTTCTACAATCTCTTCAGAGCTTGTAATTTTTTATTAGTGTTCGAACAACTGATTCTGCAACACAATATAACGACTGTTCTTCTAAAACATCAAGAAATACAGGAGAGTCATTTCCTTCCTGATTATACGTACTTCCATGCGAATCATCTGATACAGCATCAATATCATCATCATCTACGTTACTGTCCTTTTCTTCAAAATTCAAGAAATCTGCCAAATTCAGAATCATCAACAAAATAAGATCCATCTTTATTTCGTCTAAAAAACTGAGCAGCTGTAATCAATCGCACTTTAAATTCTTTCCATAGGCACACGATTTGAAATTCTTACCGTAGAAAATAAATTTTCCAGAGCATCTTGGCTAAATCTACTAAAAAGAATAAACTTATGCCCTTTTTATTGACAATAATACTTTAACAGGTCAAGTGCTGTTTTTGTGACCAACATCACTACAGTTTTGGGTTGGTTTTCATCTTTTTGTTTCACTCATCTGCCAATTTTCTAATATCACAACTGCTTCTTCTTTATTATAATTGCACAAATCATTATCACATTACATATCTAAACGACGCAGTGCCATTGGTATATGCCGTGATGTCATTACTCTGATCCAATTAAAGATGTTCTTAAAAAACCATGCAGTTGCTTCAGTGGATAGTTTATTAAGTTGCACTGCTGTTTCTAAGGCTGCTCCAGTTGTGTTATTAAGCAAAGCTAGTCCCACTTTCATTTTATCGTAATGATTTGGCTCAATAACACTTTGACGCAACAGGGGAGCTCATTTCAGGTCTAGTTCTTCAGAAACAACTGAAGGACACATTGTATAGAGATAACATTCGTTGGCAAGTTATTTTGGTTCCCAACATCGTCTGATAAATATAGGTTTTGTTTGGAAAGTTACATGGTTTCGTATGTTTTTGAAAATATGGGACACATCAGGCATGAAGTATAGCCTTTCAGAATCGTTTGAAGGATGTGGGCAGAAGTTCACAACTTTGCTGTAACGACCGACAATAAAACCACCCTCTCTCCATACTAGGACCACCCATATCTGATAACAGCTAATACGTGTATTCCAATTTCTGAACATTTTCTTATTATTTCAAAGATTTTTAGAACTTTATCCTAAAAGACTTATGCGTAAAAAATTATCATAATAAAAACAGTTCAACGTAATTTTTAATTTGACTTCTACAAGTAAATGATTATGAAAAACAAAAATACAGGAGAAATCTCTCGAATTCCTGTTGGGGTCAAATCAACCGATGAGTTCACCACCCCATCACAGATTTTTATGAAAATTTATTTGCATATAAAGACTCATAAGATAAGACATTCTGCATAATATGGGATTTTTAGGTCAAATATTTGCCGATTTATGAATTTTTGAAGTTTTTTTTTTTTGTGCCACGCCCCTTTTTTGACGTATTTTCTTCAATATCTCATCTCCTAATCAATCAAATGGAACCAAATTTGTTTTCCCCATGTATTTTTGTATGCTGAATCCAAAACTTCCAACGAAATTAGTCTAGGACTAATAGTTTTGTAGTAATAGACAGCATGTAAGCATTTAGGAAAAAATTTAAATGGCCCTGTGGGACAACATTTAAAAATTTGAGATTTTAACCCAAGTCTAAAAAAGAGGTCTAAGGTAACTGATAAAAAAAAAAATCAAGATGGTGTTTTGCTCCTGAGCTTAGAAAAAAAATCGCAAAGTTGATACTCTTTTCGAATCGCGTAAATGAAATATTCAAAAATTATTACTTTGTCACTGCATATTTATTTAGTAAATTCAAGTTATCCCTTGCTTTAGTCACAGCTCTGTAAGCAGTAAATCTCACTTATAACAAGTAATAACCCAGGTAAAAACCCATATTTTCAAACTGAATATAGTTTGAAATATGGAGATTCAAACAGAGAAATTCACGATCGCCGATGATAGACACCGCACAGGCCTAAGAATCCAAAATGTTACTGAAGAAATACAGGCCTTTTCATTAACTTCATTTCCTTTAATAAAAGTATTTTACTGAGGTGTTACTTAAAATATTTTCAAAAAAAATTAATTTTTTTCTGACAATAAAAAATTAAAATACTAAATTCTATTATTATACAGCGAGTTCTATTAATTTCAAAATTATTAACTAATAGTTATTCAGGACAAAATATTTAAAGCAACCATTTTTTTTTCTCTCGCTTTGTTTTTAAAATATGGCTATTTCCGTATTTTTGGTTTTGAATCATACAATTGTACAATCATACAATTTACTTTAGAGAAATTTTGATGGGAAACTCACCCCCTAAAAACCGAAAGTGAAAGTATCCGGCCAAAATAAAAGTTTTCGCCCATTCCACAATTGTATGATTCAAAACCAAAAATACGTAAATAATCGTATTTTGAAAAGAAAGCGAGAAAAAAAAATGGTTGCTTTAAATATTTTGTCCTGAATAACTATTATTTAATAATTTTGAAATTAATAGAACTCGCTGTATAATAACAGAGTTTAGTATTTTAATTTTTTATTGTCAGAAAAAAACTTAATTTTTTTTGAAAATATTTTAAGTAACACCTCAGTAAAACACTTTTATTAAAGGAAATGAAGTTAATGAAAAGGCCTGTATTTCTTCAATAACATTTTGGATTATTAGGCCTATATGGTGTCTAGGATCGGCCATCGGCGATCGTGAATTTCTCTGTTTGAATCTCCATATTTCAAACTATATTCAGTTTGAAAATATGGGTTTTACCTGGGTTATTACTTGCTATAAGTGAGATTTACTGCTTACAGAGCTGTGACTAAAGCAAGGGATAACTTGAATTTACTAAATAAATATGCAGTGACAAAGTAATAATTTTTGAATATTTCATTTACGCGATTCGAAAAGAGTATCAACTTTGCGATTTTTTTTCTAAGCTCAGGAGCAAAACACCATCTTGATTTTTTTTTTTATCAGTTACCTTAGACCTCTTTTTTAGACTTGGGTTAAAATCTCAAATTTTTAAATGTTGTCCCACAGGGCCATTTAAATTTTTTCCTAAATGCTTACATGCTGTCTATTACTACAAAACTATTAGTCCTAGACTAATTTCGTTGGAATTTTTGGATTCAGCATACAAAAATACATGGGGAAAACAAATTTGGTTCCATTTGATTGATTAGGAGATGAGATATTGAAGAAAATACGTCAAAAAAGGGGCGTGGCACCAAAAAAAAACTTCAAAAATTCATATCTCGGCAAATATTTGACCTAAAAATCCCATATTTTGCAGAATGTCTTATCTTATGAGTCTTTATATGCAAATAAATTTTCATAAAAATCTGTGATGGGGTGGTGAACTCATCGGTTGATTTGACGTGGAATGACCCGTTGATGTATTTTTCAAGCAAGGTTGAAGGAATAATAATTGAAATTTGAAACAGTTTTTTTTTTTTTTAAATATGAAATCACAACATAGTTGTAAGTAAAACTAAATTGATTAAGTAACTGTTCATATAGGCCGCGCGGTTGGCGTTGTCGCTATGGCATCGGTCTCTCACCTCTGAATACTGGGGGTTCGGTTCTCATGTGGGTTTCGTGATGGTGGACGATCCACGCTGGGCAGGTTTTCTCGGGGTTCTCCCGTTTCCCCTGCACTTCTCCCACCATACTTTCTCAGTCTTTCTCTCCATCTGTCCTTATTTCCGTGGGATAGTACAATAGACCTCCGGTCGCAGTGCTTGGCTTCTCTGCCACCCACATTCACTACATAACTGTTCATATATTACTTCTATTATAAAATTCTAGATTATGTGAGAAACTTCCTCAGCTGCATTAATTCATTCTGGTAATTCTACTGGGAGAGATTTTTTATTATCATTTTGCTATTGTTGACTTTTATCGTGTTTATTATATTTGTCTATATAATACGTTTCAAAATATAATATTTTATTACAAATGCGATCTAAATTTAACCTATGATAGGTTTTTGTTTTATCAAAGTTTATATATTGATAATCATATATATTTCAAATCCTAACAACTATTAACAACTATATGATTCTGTAGTTTCTATCATTAATTATATGATTCTGTAGTTTCTATCTCCTAAACCAGTGGAATGTTTTCATCTGCTGATGGCTTTCGTGGTTTCTCCTCAGGACGAAAATCGTGGACACAACATTTAGTTTTAATTTTCGTTTATCGTCAACACGATGTTTTTCAAATTGATCTTCTGTGAAATGTTTCTTTAATTAAAGAAAAACAACAATTATTTTCGTTTTAAAAATAGAGGTAATTTTTATAAATAACTTACTAATAAATGTATTCCAGAAGAAAATAAATACTTCACAGAGTCTTGCATTTTTATATAAAAAATCTTTCGTGCCAACGTTGTGGAGGCAGCATTTCAAACCAATTTTATTTCGTTCTCCCGCCGAAAAGCGAAAAAAAGCCCTGTTGTGTTGTTACACCCGAAGGCAGAACAACCAGACATTCTATTTTACAACAAAAAAAAAAAAGATAAAAATATGTTAAGTGATGTAGTCGCCTCGCAAAATCAGCGTATAATATAACGTCGTTCAACACAAATGGATCCAAAATGGCGGGAATGGGTCACGTGGTGGCAGAGCCGCCCAGAGACTTTTGGTGACCCTCCCCCCTATTGATGTAGCTTTAGATGTGGCCCAGCCCCGGACTTAAACACCCAGGGCCCCTAGGCACTTGATATTTGCGCCCCCCCCCCTCCCCAAAAATCTACACCCCCCCCCCAAAAAAAAAAAAAAAAACAAATCTCCTATTCAACAATCCTAGGCCCGGGACTGGAGTGGCCCCTCTTTTTGTGGGTCCCCGGGGCAATCTGCCCCTTCTATCATATTATCGAAAGTAATTGGTCGTATAGAAATCCATCAATATAATTCACTCAGAATAGAATTAGCTCTTTTTCATTTCAGACAATATTTTAATGTCTTATGATTCCTTAATTAAAATAGTCTGATTCCTGATAAAATTCGGAAAGAAGAAGAAAGGTCTTCTAAATGAAAACAAGACGGTTCTGTAGATCAGTCCAAAATAAAGTCTTTAATTGTTTTGAATCTTACATTACTACCACATCAGACCTGGTCACGGCTTTTTTATTTATTTTTTGAAGAGCAATTGAAGAGTAAAAAAGTAAATAAATAAATAAATTTATAATTAAAATAAAATAAATAAATGAATTTGTCTATAATTAAAGAAATCAACTTCAGAAAGACATACTTTTGAATTAAAGTTTAAAAAAAAACAAAACAAAAAATTGGAGCCAAAAATAGCCATAATTGGTGAAATTAAATAGGCCCTACTCATCTTTCCTTTCCTAGGATTTCAGAGCAGGTCATGTGACATTAATTGATTAAGTAAGGGTTACTGAAAAAACAAAGATAGAAAATTGCCCCAACGAGATAAATTGAGATCAATAAACTATAATTAATCTTTCCAGAATGTCTATAGCAAAGAATGCGCAATGAATTTGATAAGCAGTTTAAGATTGCAAAAACAAACACACGATTAAGAACAAGATTAAACAGAAAATTTATTTCCGTGAGACACTAGTTGTATTATGAAAACTATATATATCTACTAGAATCAGCAATTTTACTGACACCTAATAACTAGAATTATATTAAGAATGTCAGTATCCTAGCAACGACAATAAACACTATGTACATCGCTTAGTAACGATTCCAAACAAGAAATTAACACTCTCAGAACTTTGATTAGCAATATAATCACTATAATATAATAGTTTCACTTGTAATATTACCTCTATTTTGACTGTGCACAGCCAACTGTAAATGACACACTGGTGAATCTCAACTTGTTTCACTCAGAATTATTCCGGACGAAGAGAACTTGAATCACATATAGGAAAACTTCGAATATCACATTGTCGAACATTCATCATTCATTTCTAGCATAAATATAAAATGTCGTCTCAATCGTTTAGTGTTGTGTATACAATGACATATTCGAAGCGTATACAAAATGGCCACTTACTGTTTGTTTTCAAAAGCTAGAACCATCACTGGCGGACGATTCTACTCTGAGATGGGCACTTTCCTAAAAAATTCTTTTGGACATTTTCGCTTTTAAGAAAAAAATAACGGAGGAACATTTTTGCAATAGTATTTATTCTTTCCCGAAAAGCGCAAATAGAACGCAGCTACTAGTAAACTACACTATAAAAAGTAAACATCCCCTCTTTATTTCTACTCACCCCTATTTTGCTGAAATCGAAGGAGAACTGACGCAGGCGCAAAAGCGCTGAAGGTTCTCGTAAACAAAAACGAACAGTAACTGTTGCAGAATTTCTCCATTGTTGTTCACTTTTTTTCTTCGGCGACCAGCCCATATATTATGAAACGTTGAACGAACGACGTTGAAGAACTATTCCAATATCTTGGTCTTCTTCAAACCAAGATGGATTCGAACAGGGTAATGGCCACAAATATCTGTTCCAAACCCAGGACGTCATCCGCCTTGATTATTTGATAATCCATGGTTTTAATTTCAGATCTGGATTTGAATTATTATAAAGACCTTATGTTCTGCAATCTGAATCGGGAACTTTAAAACATTGAATTATACGTATCATTTTTAGATACTTGTTCCCTTGACATCCTAAATCGGACCAAACGCTTCTGAGTAACTTAGCAACCCCATTATCAAATCAAATCCTTAAACAATAAATGGCACGCTGACGTCCTGCAAACCATCAAGGATGCTTAATTGTTAACACACACAATCAAAAACATTAAAGTACATCGTGACCAATAAAAATAAACTATGTGACATACAATTATAAAGGTAATGTAAGCAATCTATGAAAACAAACACATTCATAGAAAATAAATATGATTTCTGGAACATTTCTGACAAGTGAAAAATGTATAATGTTAATAATAAGATTTATAAAAATAATTGGTGTAACTTTTTATCAAAGAATCATTGATGTACTTGGGAAAATTATATAGATACCTCCATTTCTATATCGGTTACATTCTATTTCAGGATCTTACAAACAACTAAAAGAAATGATTTACTTTTAATAAAATACTACTACTTCAGAATGAATAAATTATTAAGTTAGTTAGTATTTCTATAAAATAAAATTTATTTATTTATTTATTTATAATTCCTAAATAAAGCATAATTGAAGGGAGGTTTGCAATCCGTTGTGGACGCCATGTTGACAAAAGACATTTCCCATTCACTGGATAAACAATAGATATTAGCTGTGTCAGCACAAAGGATGTTAATTCAATTAATAAGTTAATTGTTTCGAGCAATAATTTAATTGTGTAAATTTGTTAATTCGAGTGTTTTTTCCCTGTAAGAATATTAGCTTCGTTCCGTGTCAATTTTTTTCTAGTCGAGTTCACTCTTAATAATTCCCCTTTATTGTATCCTTCAACATATTGTACGAATCTGTTGGGTTTTTTTTTGTTTTGTTTTTCACTTTGAAAAATTCAACTTTTTTGACAAATTATTTAATGCCAACAATAATGACATTTCTTAAACAGTGGAGTCTAAAATCATAAAAGAACTGAAAAGTTAGAGAATTTGTTTATAAATTTATTTCAAAAGATATTGTGAAATCATTTTCAGATTATTATAACTATGCTTTAGAGCTTCGTTGTTCTTTTTTTAGCTGTAATTTTATTGCAAAACAATAATTTTTCCTGCTTCCTAAAAAAAACTGAACATCCTTCCTTCCTCCTTTCCAATGTAGCAGCTGCGTTACTGTCAAGGCAGAAAACAAAGCTTGTCGTCAGGGTTTTAACAATGTCTCGCTACGTGTCCACTGTTTCTCTATTCGTTTGTATGTTGATTGTTTTCAATGAAGTGACCTCCGAAATGAAATCGTGCCAGGAGTGTTATATCTACTGTGCCAGCAGCCAGAAGGACTGTTCCAGAACAGGCGGGGAATGTATGGATATAGACTCCATCACTTGCCGATGTACTTGTGGCCCAGATGCAAGAAATATCACCGCTCAAAGCTAAACCTGAGGGGACGTTATTCATAAACGCCATTTCCAGATTAATACAATTCAATGTTTTAACAAATTTCTAAGTTTTAATAAATTGGCAGTTAATCATGTAAGTTGAGTTTTAGTTTCTTTAAGTTTCATTCCATAAAGACTATGATGCAACTGAATGGAAAAAAAAAAAAAATTCTTAGTATTTGTTAAAGAGCATCAGATAACAGTTCATTCAAAATAAGAGAAGGATATATTAAGAAATACTTTTATAATCATTACCATTAAAAAAAAAAAAATCGTTATTGAAGGAAAACAAAACAAACGATCCATTGCTTCTTTTATTTTTAAGGAATTGTCTTTTATTCCAATAGAATCCATTAATTGATTGAAGAAGCGAAATAGTTTTTATTTTTCCAGTTGAACACGTTTTTCATTTTTTTTGTATCAGAATCACGCCAGAACAGCTGGATAGTTTCCTTATTACATTGGTTAAAACAATGGAACCTTTACTGTGGGGTTTAAAAATAACTCCCAAATCCTCACTAAACAACTCATTTTCTTTAAAACAGAGATTATTTAAATTCAAAATACGAGAAGATTCTTTTAGTTGTTTGCGATACAACAACAGACTTAAGCATTTATTAATCTTAAACTGGAAAGATTTTTCTTGAACATTATTCGACATCTTAAGTTAATAGGATTTTCAATTTTCAAAATAACCTTTCATAAAATTCGTAAACAGAATATTAGGAAGAAAACAAAAAGTAACTCTGTTATCAATTTTAAACAATAGTTGCTCTTAAAAGAATTTTTAATGATTTATTTTTATTCCATTAGTTTAATTCTTGTAGAAAGTTGGATCCTTTTTAATATTTTGGATGACTTTCAGGTTTTGTATTAATGGAGGAAGGGGATCAAACTTAGGATCAACAAAAAAAAAACCATTAAGACGAGCAGTGTTCGTTTGCATTGAAAAATACATTATTGGAATGCATGTCTCACATATACCAAGCATTTTATTTAGCTATTTAATTAAGTTATTTACTATTTATTTAATAGATCCAAATATCTTTTGTGTGTGTGAATTTAGATACTGCTTCTTTCTTAATGTCTGGTAGAATGTTTCCTTACTGTATCCTATACAATTAGTCACACACTTCATTCTACTTTTAATGTGTCTCACCCTTTTCTTCATCAAGTTCCGTCCATCGAAAAAAAACCAACGCTAGCGCCCAAGGCCTGGCTCTGATCCTACCTATGAATAAAGCGTTTCTTCTCCCATCACAAAACGGCTGGAAATGAGCGGACATCTCTTTTGTTATAGGTTTACTTGCATTTCATGAATTCAACTATTAACAGTAATGGTTTTTTTTTTTTATAAAGTATCATCAAGATAGACACTGAAATGAAAATATTTGATACAATTAATTATGTAAAAGGATAATTGACTCTCACATTTTTAAGATCACCAACAAATTGACCCAGCAGCCTAAAACTGCCATAGTTTCGGGAAAGGGAAGTACTTCGAAGTAGTTAAAATTATTTAATGTGCAATGGCGAAACATGAATCTTTTGAATAAGTACTGGCTATTAATATTGTTATTTGAGTTTTGATGTCTCACTGGCGAGAGCGAGAGTGAGATCTACAATTTCCAAGGTTCCTGAGATCAACTGACTGATGAGTCTAAAAAGGACGAAATACATCCTCACAGTGATTCACCTGAAATGGAATTTGTATTTTTTTCATTTGTTTTGTATGACATAATATTTGATTGAATTTAAATACCTCCAAGGAAAAATACATATTAGAATTTATTCAATTTAAAACACGTTTATCAAAGTAGCAGTTTTGATGAACAATGAATCCATTTCACAATCATTTTAATTACAGTACAATAAAAGAAAGATATCAATTGCAAGGCACAAAGCTAAAGTTGCTTTGTGCCTTGCAGTTGATATCTTTCTTGAATTATTCGGGCACGTTAAACTTCTTTTATTTACAGTACAATAGTAAGGGATTTTTTTTCTTTTCGTTTCTTGGAGAGATTTGGATCAAGTATTTTCCAAAAGCATAATCACGGAGGATAGGAAAGGAAATCATCAGCTTCCTCTTGTGCAGATCTACATAATAACAGAAGTTAATAGTTTGTACTGAGTCTCTCAATTAGTCAGCAAAGGAAGGAAAAAAAACAAAGGTTTCGATTTGCTTCCGACTTTATTCTATTTCAATTTTATTATTAATGAACAACAACACTCTCACTTCTCTTCTATTAATCCCTGCTATGGATCATCTTAATACAGTAAAACCCCGTTATTGCGCTCATCAAGGGACCGTGACCTAAAAGCGTAATAAGCGGGACAGCAATATATCAAGGTTTTATTGTACATAGAAAACATCCAGGGTCTGTATAAAAGGAGCGTAAAGAGCGGGATAGCGCTATAAGCGGGAGCGTTTTATCGAGATTTTACTGTAATAATCTTAGGATATTTTTTATGGATACGTTCTGATCATGTGATAAACGAAAGATTTCTAATAAGTTCAAATCTTTAAACCAATGATATTCAACCTCAGGTACGAGAAAAAATCTAAAGGTGAAAACAAATCTTGTTGTTTAATTATTAAAAAATATTATACTTTAAAAGTATTATATTTTAATATATTAGATGTAAATTATGCAATAGATTTTAGATGCTTGCCCTATATCCTAAATTTTACTTTTGTAAATTGAATACTTTAAAAGATGACCAAATAACCTTGAAGATACACAGTTTAAAAAAAAATATACTTATCTAAGAGTATCAGAACCAAAAAAGGCTGAATACCAGTACAATGGTTTATTTTGACGCAGTATTACAGAATCAACTTCAAAGGTCTGTTCAATGACGTACAAATATGATATCTATTACGTCATCAAATAAATTGTGCTTCAAATTTCAGAAAAAAAAACTACTAACACAATGAAAACACAACTAAATGTCACTGAATTCATGAGTCAGACCCATTCACAGAAATAACGTTAAGACTGTCTTCAAAAGGTCTATTTATCCGTCGAATTCAAGTCTATCCTTATTAGTTAAAAGTAGAGAAGGATTTGTGTAGGACTCAAGGTCAAATAAGGTCACTGCAGAAAGGCTTTGAATTTTATAAGTCAATGATGAAAGTCAAAATTACATCATCTATGATACCATATTATTAACTAGTGAGACATCGTTGTTTACTGGTGACTACACGCAGCTGATGATCGCCAATTAAGAGTAATACAGCTGTTTTGGATGTCACCTAGTGAACACTTGGGCTCACCCATTATATTATATAAAAGCGTTATTCTGTCTGTCGTTGTCATAAGACTTTACGTTTTCCAATTTTTTGGCCAAACTATAAGAAATAGATTGGTCATGCAAATGGATAAAATGTAGAGCTTTTTAAGACTAACAAAATACTGTAAAAATCTTTCGAAAAAAGTTTTGGTTTCCAAGATGGCGCCTTTGAAAGGGTCAAATTTTGACTTTTTATCAAATTAAATGAAAAGTATAAAAGTTGGAAGAGAACATTGTATTGAGAAACTATTGGTATTTGAAAGTTCTATCGAACGGTATATCAGTCATTAACAAACGTTTCTGCGTTTGGAAGATACATGCAAAAATGAAGTGTTTGTGTGAGTGCCAACGCGCAATACACCTGAGATAAGCGGAGAAGCCCACAACGAGTTGGGAAGTCGTGTATTCTCCGATCTCCATATTAATTTGCTAAATAAATAAATGTTTTTTTTTTTTTTAATGCTATACACGCAAGGGTTCGGGAGCGAAGCGACTAGTTGTTATAGAATCTATTTACGTGATCCATTCTTTAAGTTCTTGAAATTCTGAAAAGCTTAATTTCCTTCATAATTTCTTGAATAGCAGAATAATTATAATGAGGCCATGATTCAACAATTTCTAAGATCTTCAATTTCAGAATCTATTATTAGCAATTATACTTTCCTTTCTGTCACAACGCATTAACAATGACATTCATTGTGACTCTGTTCTAACACAAAGGAAATGTGTACTCGCTAATAATAGATTCTGAAATTGAAGATCTTAAAAAACTAAGAACAAGAACAGCAATAAATAAATAAATAAATAAATAAATAAATAAATAAATAAATAAAT
>JAFIDM010000006.1:22033301-22048120 GCA_023159025.1 Thereuonema tuberculata
AATAAATAAATAAATAAATAAATAAATAAATAAATAAATAAATAAATAAATAAATAGTAGTCACTCTATAATGACTGTAGTCATTGATAAGTACTTCTTCCATGGACGACAGAACCATTACAGAAATCTACTTACATTGAGAGGAAGAAGCAAAGAATCTTGAAGATCTTGAAAAAGGGAAGAAAAAAAAACCACTTCTTCAAACTGAACAAATGGTTGAAAAAAGTGTTATTGGCCATGATGTACCAAGAAAGGTAAAATAATAAAAGGAAAGGTAAACTATAATCAGGTTAGTAAATAAAAAGAGACGGTAAGTAAGCATTGTATTCAGCTGTATCATTAATAAATAGGTAAGTTCACTTTTATTACAAGGTCATCATAATAACGAATAGTAATATATTAAATTCATTATTACGGTGATGTAATAGAAAGAAATCTAATAATAGCCTTCAAAAGTACAATCCATTCTATTTATATGTATTTACATCCTATATTAGAGCAATAACAGATTAGATTTGGAATTTTATTTCTTACTTTTACAGTCTTTATTATTATTACTTAACAATGGCGTATTATTACAAAGTATCTGGAGCTTTATTCAGTAAAATCAAACGAAACTAAAGAAAGAACACTGTAGACAATAACCTCAGATCAATCGTTTACCCTTTAAATGAGTTCCCGAAGTCGAGACCTAGCTAAATCGCTTCCTCGCATCCGAAAACGATAGATTCACCCCCATTTCATCAAAATCCTTTAGTCCATTTTCAAAATAAAATTTACAAGAATTGCTCTCTTTAAAGTATTTGAATTTGATTTGATTACAAGTTTTGCAGTAAATTGAGGCACGGTACCTTGACAATCATATACAATGCAAATTTATAACTATATTTTGAACTTTTATGGGTATTTGATATTGTAAACACAGTTACAGAAATTCGAATTGTAATAGGAAATTTTCTCTTTTCTTATTACAGTGAAGTTTAATTTTTTCATAATAATAATTATTATTATTTTTTTTATTTTTACTAAATATTTTCCTATTAGGATTACAAATTAAAATCCCATCAACAGGTGCTAGGAATGAAGACAATTTAAAATATATACAAAATAAAGTAAAAAAATCTTAATTCTAAGTGAAAATTAAACTAGAATTAGAAATCTAATAAACCAGAGGATTTATATTTATTATTAGCCAATTTCTAATGATTTTTTTTAAATTTGATATTTTAGAAAATTTTGGTAAATTGTTGAGATTCATTTTATTTATCTTATCCTATAGTAATTTATGTGGGTGGCATTCTTCATAATTATTAAACCTTTTTGAATATTCCAATATAAAGTTATTCCAATATTTATATGTGTAAGATTATAGTTGTTGTTGTTGTTCGAATTTGTATTGTATAAAAAGTTTTTCTTCCGAAGTAGGCCTTTTATTAAGAATCCCCTTGCTATTTTATTATTGGAAGTATTTTTAGAATATATTACTAATTTTAAGATTTTTTTTATTTTGTAAAATATTTATACTTTTTAATTTTTCAATATTTGACCAGATAGAATTTGCATAATTTAAATAATCAAAAAAGGAAACGTTAATCATTATTTTATAATTTATTGGTATAATATTTTTATATGATGAAATATGTAAGAAATTGTATTTAATTTTTGATGGAATAAAAGTTCAGCCTACGCACATACCAAGAAAATAAAATAAAATGAAAAAAAAAATAAATAAAATAAAATTAAAACGTCACTAGCAATTTTGTTAGCGCTCAGACTAACATCATCTGGTGAAGTAAAATAAAACAAAATCCAGTCTTAAATAGGCGAAGACACAGTTCCAAATCAACCATTATTCAGATGCAGATGAGATAAACTGATATTTGCAGTAGGGATGTAGGAAGTCAAGAACCAATCCATTTTTAGAATGGTTCACTATTGTCTATTTCATTTTATTTTCTTAGCATGTGCGTAGGCTGAACTTTTATTCCACCAATTATATTTCACGCACGTTAAACTTATATTCTTCGTTCAAGATAAAGGCGTATTTTGTAAGTTAAAGGCCAGTCTTTATTTCAACATTCATCAGTTAATAGCCGAGAACTCTAGACAATATTGAACCATTCTACAAATGGATTGGTTCTTGACTTCCTACATCCCTACTGCAAATATCAGTTTATCTCATCTGCATCTGAATAATCATTGCTTTGGAACTGTGTCTTCGCCTATTTAAGACTGGATTTTGTTTTATTTTTCTTCACCAGATGATGTTAGTCTGAGCGCTAACGAAATCGATCGTGATGTTTTTATTTTATTTATTTATTTATTTTCTTAGTATGTGCGTAGGCTGAACTTTTATTCCATCAATTATATTTCACGCACTTTAAACTGTTATTCTTCTGTATTTAATTTTTGTATAAAGTTTTAATTTGGGTATCCCAAATAAAGTGTCATTTAATATAATACCCAACTATTTAATATTACTTAACTCTTTGAAGGATATTACATTTTGTACATTTTTTTAAATTTGTTGTGCAAACACAGTTAAGAGCTCTGTGCCAAGGAAAGGAAACTTGTAAGATTTCAGTCGAGTTGAAATTCCAAAATCCACCCTCATTTGGAATTTCCGAAAATAATCCGTTAACCCGAGGGATAAGACATTTGTTTCCCAAGTGGGGGAGATGGGAAGCTCAATCCCTTCAGACCAAACCTCTAGTGTGTGTGTGGGTGGCTATTGCAATAACAAGTCCGGTGAACATCGGAGATCAGGGTACAAGCCTTCGACGAATTTTTTTTCCAAGTCGTGACGTCCCACGTGTGTTTGCACTATATTCAAAATAGCGGACACCGCGATAACGTATTAACGTCGATAGTGTGAAAAATCTGAAAAGCCTTCTCTTGCTGAAAGGGTGAATAATGGGACACGTTGCTTGCTAAAAGGGTGAATAATGGGACACGTTGCTTGCTAAAAAGGGCAATGATGGGACACAAGGATAAATGGAAAAGAAGCGCTTACCTTATGTTTCTTTGTCGGCCAATTGAGGAGGATAAACTGTTGCAACAGACTTCAGGAATGAGGCAAACATCTCCTTGAAGTTTGACACGAACCGCTTCGAAAATAACAAAAAACACATGACGGGAAAACCACGTGGTGTATCGCTCCGCGATGACGCAACTGCAAATCGGCACCGAAGCACATATCCTTACGAAGCATCTCATTGGCTTGTGCCGGATTCTCCGGTTTAACCGTACATAAAAATGAACATCGAAAAGAAAGAAGTCAAAAACCATTAATGCCTACAAAGCGTTTTGTGACCAACACTTTTCAAGTTCTGTAACTTTATTATATTCTTTTTTTTTTAATTAATTAATTTCTTAACATTATATCTTGTTCCTCATCATGATTAAATAAAAGAAAAACTTCACTTTCGATTTTTTTTTTAGTTGATCTTCTGAAATCAAATCAGATTATTCTAATCGTAGTGGAATAATTCTCTTGGACTGACTCTCCATAAATAATTTATTGTAAATATTAACACAAGAGATCTACAGGTAGAACAGGAAATGAAATGCCTGAAATTTTGCATTAAAAATTATTTTTAAGTTTACATTTCTCTTCAAGAAAAGGGAAATTGTAATAGTTTAATGAACTTTTATTTCTTAAATGATAAGATCCCCACATGTAAGAAAAACGCTTCATTTCAATGGCTGGTTTCTAGCGCCAATTAAAAGAAGTTACTATTTAGTCTCTCAGAACACGAATGACATCAACCTTTCTGGGAGAGAGAGAGAATTAAAAAAAGGATTTCTCCTCCTAACGAACCAATGAATGCACACTAACATTAAATAACATTCACTTCCGATTTATTATTATTTATCCTTCCTTGGGGGTTGGGTAACATTGAAGTTGGTGAGGAGGGAATCTTCTAACAATCATTTGTGGTTATTCGCTGCAAAGCGTTTGTGACGAAGAAAGTTTTATTTGAGGATTTTTAAAAGAAACAAAATTTGTTTTAATTGTTTATGTTATTATTTGGAGCATGTATGAGTTCTTTGATTTGTTAAGTATTCGTGGATGATGAGTTGTTATTGTTATTTAGATCATTTGTGTTTTATTTAATTCACGTTTATATGTTGTCATTGGAAAAGGAAGATATTTTTCTTTTCATTATTTACATAAACCTTGAAAAAGTTCTTTGATTAAAAGGACGAAATACTGGTGGAATTTGGTGTTTTAATATCTATATCTGAAGAGTTTATTACATTTAATAGTTTTGGAGTAACTTTGAATCATAATTACATGAAGAGAGTATTTATAAAAATATTTTTTAAGGAAAGTAAATTTGTGTTACCACTAGAGATAAAAAAAAAAAAAAAAAAAAATTCATTTAATCTTATTTTTTCCAGTTGTTTTCTAAATTACCGCGAGTGAGTAACAAAAAATAATATTTGAATCGGGAAAAAAATTAAATACTTCAACACTTTGAATCAGGAAAACATTTTAATACTTGAAAACTTTAATACGGAGTGAATTATTAGGTATTCGACCACTAAATTGCTCTGCAATCCAGATGACGTCATTGAGCTAGCCAATAGAAATCGTGGAGCCAACCTTCTATCTTAAATAACTTTGAGTATAAACACAGCAAATACTTTACCCTTGACTGCACTGTTTTTGATTGACCTTTGTCTAACCTGAAGTTCTTCCTTCCCCCCTCCCCCTAGTAATTGACCTTTTTTATTTCTTCGTAAAATAAAAATGTTTCGTTTTTTTGCCAAACCACTTTCTGGTTTTGTGACGTCAGAAGTCGTTTGAGTCTGGATGGCAGCCGCCATTGAAGTAGATTGTCACAGAATGAATTGACGTTTTGAAAAGAGCAAAGCAAGTAATTGAGCATGCTCTTCACGCTGAAAGAACTAGTGAAGTGGCTAGGCATTACTGTGTTCGAAACTGCTGTAAATTTGATTTCTTTAACCGTGTTTACGATTTTAGCCTCATTGAAGAATGAGACCGGATTGGCTGTTAGTTGGTGGACGGCGTTCATTCCTCTGTTTGTCAGTGATGGACTCAATGCTTATTTCTGTGTCATTGTCTTCATACGAATGTACTTGGACGGTGTCTACAGAAACGCCGCCTTCCGTGCCTTGTGGAGTTTCTCAGTGCTTGTCTTACTCTTCGTGTTTAAGTTGATGGTTTGTCAGAAGCTTCAGGGTCAGAATTCCCTGACCTATTCTGAAGTGATGTCTCCACTGTTCATTCTTTTAGTTCTTGTTGTGATCCGAACTTGTCAGCTTCACTAATAATTAAATGAAATACAATATGTACATAAAAACACAGAATAGTTATAATTGGTGGAAATAGTTTAAACAGAAAATTCAACAGATCATCCCATTGCCCAGAGTCTCCGTAGGAAAAGGACCCAAAACTTTCATGTGTATAATGAAGAGACTTGTAATGATCTACATCCGACGATGTGTAACTGTCTTATAATGAATGAACTAAAAATCTGTGACTTTTAAAAACCCTGAGAAAGTGGCACAATATAATTATGACACATTTCTTAAAATATTTATATTTTTTAAAACTTAGTTTTATCATAAAAGATCTCTTCTTTCCAAATGACCGAAAACAAAATTAAAGATGATAAAATAGACTTTTAACATTGTAATTTATAACATGTATAAATCGAAATTGATGTCATACAACTAACATTTTTTGTTAGCTTAGATATTATATAAACTTTACAAGAACAAAGTTTGATGTTAAAAATATTTCTGATTAATAAGTGATGATAAAAAAAAAGATCTCCTATCCTCCTTTCAGACTTTTTTATTCTATTGTAATTGATGAGAAAATCATTCCAGTTTTATAATTGGTTTCCAATATAATTTCAATACTCTAAACTTTATTCAGATTTTGTATGATTTCTTTTGCAATTTTCAAAATACAATTACAAGTATGTTGCTAAGTTAGTAACTACATATCTTATGAGTAAAAAAAAAAAAAAAAAAAACTTGTAATTTATGGATTGAATATTCTTTCTAGGAAACATTGCTTTCATTTTTTTAAATTGTGATAAAGAGTGAGTGTCACTAAAATATTATTGAATAGATTTCATTATTACATTTAATCAACATCAACCCATCTAATTTGGTTGGAAGGATTCATATTTCAACCTTTAGGCCAAAATAAGATTTTTTTTTTTTTGGCAAGCTTTGTTTTCACTGAAAGCTTATTATCGTCATTAATTGCTATAACAGACATTTATAACATCCACTATATTTTCACTCTCTTATTTGTTAATGTAAGTACAAATGAATTTAAACAATTAGTAACATTTCAGTTTCTGTCTTTTAACTCATATTTGACTTAGCATTAGTCAAACAAATGAAATATAGAATCACAATAGTTTATTTATCCCATGTGTTTCTTACCGTTCTTATTGATCGTCATACATTGCATTAAGGCCACCACACTTTAATCCAGTGTTTCTTAACATTTTGCCTTCATCAGCTTTGCAGTCACCAAAATTATATTCATTGAATTTGAATTTGAAAATTAAAAAAAAAAAAAAAAAATCCTTCAAATTTTTGAATAACAACATATCAATTGCTGGATTACAAACCCATGAAGTAAGATTTTGGTTAAAATAAGAAGCCCAAACAAGGTAAATTGTAGTATTTTTTTGTATATGTTGGCTAACGAAGTAGAAAGTTCCAAAAATAATCATTAGATGAAAATCTGTTCTATCAGGACATTGCGCTAATGAGAAGATTTATGCAAATATAATTCTGAAACTCCATATAAATAAAGTAAAAAAATAGGAAAAATAATAAATAAAGGAAATACAAAAGAATTAAAAGCGGATTTGAACCCCACCTCTACTTGAAAATTATACCTAAGTGTGAAGGGGATTAAATCAGGGGAGGATCAAATATAATTTTGATTTACAATTTACTTATTGTTTCTCAATGCAAATACGGAAAAGGTGTCTTGGTTTGTTTGTTGCAGGAGTACTGACAGACCAAAAGGAATGGTTTTAATTCACCCCACTGACATTTTAGAATTGTGGTTAAATTTTATTGATCTCACTTTCTACATGAATATCAATTCAGAGTTTCACATCAACAGACACATTGTTTCTCATGCACCTAAAACAAAATAAATTCTTTAAATTAACAATTTTAGGGTATCATAAGATCTTTTTTTGCATCAACCAATGTGTCACAACACAATGGTTGAGAAAGTGTAAGATTCATTAAATCAAATATCTAACTTAATTCCATAAAGTGTTTTCTTTGATGTTTGGAAAGAGAAAGATCTTATTTTAATTTGCAGTGAATTTAAATTTGATCAATTGTTTTGTCCCTTGTTAAAGATAAGTACATTAATGAAAATACTCTTAACAATGATTTCCAATTGGTAAGTTGAAGTATAAAACAGTAATAAAGGTACAGTGGAACCCCGCTATTCGTACACAATCCGTTCCAGGAGGCAGTTCGAATGGCGATTTGTACAAATGGCGAATCATTTTTTCACATAAGATATAATGTAAATTGGATTAATCCGTTCCAGAACCCAGAGATGATTGCTTATTTAAACCTTTGTAATAATACTTTAAGCGTAAAATACATAAAAACTATGAAAACAATAAATATATAGGCCTCTCTTATTATGTCTTTCTTTTTCAGTATAGACGATATGGTTGATTTCGTCATGCCATACTGAGTTGCCAGGTCAGAGACACGAGTTCCACTTTCAAACTTCGCAACGAGTTCTGTTTTCAATTCAATTGTCGTTCTCACTGCTTTCCTTTTAGGCTTAGTTGAATCAGTAATCTTTTTTGGACCCATGGCTACACTATTTTTAATAAAAATAACAATAAAATATCACAAAGTTTCATGAAGCTTGCGTGGATGATGCATAGCGTACGGAAGCTAGCACGAGACTGAACTGAAGCGACCGCGTGGGGCGGCCACTAATAAGGTCACGCTGTCCGAATCACGAGCAAGCGTACGAATGGCGAGTTCAATTTTACTTGAAACAGTTGGACGAATAGCGAGGTGGATGAATGACTGGGTTCCACTGTTTTGATCATCATAACGATCAGTTTCAGATTCTCAATACTTACAAAATAGTTCACTTGCATTCCCTCTCAAACTAACAATAGCCTTTTATTAGTAAAGAATTACAAATGTTGTTGTCAGGTAACACTTGTTAGACAATTGACATTCCCTGTCTTTTGTGAACTGGATAAGTAGTTCTTTCTTCTTTCGTAGAATAAAACCAATAGCTTATTATATGTAACCAAATAGAATAGTTACTATATTGCTATGGTTTTAATTAAAAATATTTCTTAATGTTGATGTTTAGAACATTTTCTATTGAACTTACCAAGTTCTTTTCAATCCTGCTTGTTAAATGTATGCTTATGTTTTTTGTTTACATTTAGATGCTATCTATTGAAGATCGCTGAATAACTCTATTACTTTACGTAATTAACATTAGAGCAATTAATTAAATGACGTTATTAATTTGGTGGGAAGAGTACATTCCTGCTCTTTCTGATGCAAACTTTTGTATTCCATTATTATTACATTGTGTAAATGAAATTTGAAGGCGACAAAGGAAGAGAGCAAAAGGAAACCCATTAGCTTGGACTGAAATAAGCCATCCACTGAGAAACCAGACCCCAAGGTAGGAAAGGTAAAGGAATTGGAGAGATTCCAAAGGAGCATTGCCTAACAAAGACAACTGTGGGATACATAATAATGCATCAGGATCTAGGTCTTTGAAAACATAAACCAAAGCTTACACACTGCACAGCACAAAAACCAAATCTTGTAAGCTGTACGAAGGACAGATGATAGGTGGAAAAACGTTGTAACCGTTGATGAAGGAGGAATGGAGTTAAATATCATTAATAACTTCCCAGTGAAAAGTAAGAATGCAAAGGAATCAAATAGAACACAATCACTGGTGATCGCTGTGGTTTCTTATTACAACTGAGTACAGCCAGAACTGTTCTTGTTAACCTGGGAATAGTAATTTGGCAAATGTCAGAACATATTCAAAAAGCTTACGTTTGTCCTTGTATTTTTTATTTGAGTAGAATGCTGCTGTTTACCTTTAAACAAAAAAATATATAATGTTTCCTTATACAGTCTTTTATTTCAATGAAAGTAGATAACAAGTGAATATAATTTTGTGCTAAAGCATAAATTTAAAAGCGACCCTAAATAATAAAAAAGGAGGTACAATAACGTAAGGAAAAATTAAAAAAAAGTTAGGAAAATAAGAAAAAAAAAGTAGATATATGGATTTGAACCGACAACTGAAGTCAAATGGTTGCATTTCTAACATTTAAGCTAATAGCAGAAATCCAAAGACAACATTGCCAAATATCTCGAACATGGGGGGCTATGGCCCCAGAAAATACCCTTATCCTATGTTGTTTGAACCTCTGAACATAATGGCGAAGTCTGTTTGCTGATCCAACCTTTCGTTCGGGAGTTTTTAGGGTGGTACAATGACAACAATACCAAATATCTCGAACATGGGGGCATTGGCCTCTGAAAATATCCCATTCCTTTGGTCTTTGGGCCTCTGAACATGATGATGAAATCCTTTTGTCGATCTGACCTTCCATACGGTAGTTGTTAAGGGTGGATGGACAGGACAAATGCAATAGCTACCTATTTTGGTCGCTATCACAATTGCTCCCAAATGGGTTGCTAAAAACGTTTACCATTTTCACTAGAATCTAAACAATTTTTCTGTTGTGGTTTCAGTGCATATTTGCTGGTGTCAAATGCCTTTACTCAAGAAATGATGACGTCCCTGTACATCTCCATTGGCTGCTGTTGGCTACCTGGATGCATCCTTGAGTCTGAAGGGAAGGATGTAATTTTAAACACATCTCACTGAAGCATCCTAGCAAATACTTTGATATGATGTACTAGTTTCAAATAATGTAGGGTAATGTAAGCATTAATCATGAAATTTTGCCTAGTTCCATAATAAAGTTTTTCAAATGCTTACCAATATTGGATTTTTTAATGGAACATTTAGGTGCAGGTTTAGTGGCTATAATTTTCATTTGTAGTAATTACAGGTTTCACTTTCCTTGACTTCAGTTCAGTTCAGTTTTACAATCCACTGTAACTTTAAGAATCCTCTTGTACAAAAACAATGTGTTGCCTTTATTAAAAAATGATGCTAAATTGCTTAAGTGAAATGAGAACTTTGAAATAATAATTCACTAAATAATATATTAATAGTCACTGTTCTTCCAAATTTGTGGACCAGTGATTCTGTCTGTGAGTCCTTCATTCAATGTTTGGGATAGGATTCAAATCCCAATTGATTTTTTTTTTCTGGGTTTGTTAGATCTTATCGGTCACAGGAAATATTTATTTCATTTCTTTGCGCAGAAACCTCTAATTAGTTTTAATTGCAAGACTCAACACAGGGTGTCTACTGAATCTCAAACAAAAATATTAAGGACAATTCCCCTACATTCAAGGATATTTTCACAAAAATTTAAGGAGATTAAAACTTGTATCGTTTCGTAAAATATCTGTTCAACCAAACAAAAAAAATGCTGAAAATTTAAGGACAGTCTGATTTTCCCGTACATTTCATGTCAACCCAAATTTCCCATACAATTCCCGGTTTTCCCAATTGGTAGACACCCTGCAACAGTTTGGCCATCAGTGAAACCTGAGGATTATCTGTTACAAACCAGGCAACATCATAACAACATATGACTTTAAGAAAGAAAGAAAATGACACTGCATTGGACAATATAGAATGGGAATTTTGTTTCTCCTAAATTTGAGCCAATGGATAATTGATGACCTGAAATATCACTCAAACTACAACCTTTCTTTTTCTTTCATTAATCCTTAGTAAAAAAATATATTAAATACTTTGACATTAAAACAAGTAGAATTCAAAAGGTAATAAAAGTAGGCAAATAAGACAGAAAGTAGCTCCCCTGTTCACATGAGTGCGACTTTGAAAAGAATTGACCGAGGAGAAGAGCTATTTGTTGTTGGATGTGTGCGTTACTGTGACTGTCGGAAATTAATTTTCAAACAAATGAAATTCCAACTACACTAGACTCTTCCTAATCCGGCCATTCCTTGCACAGAAAGGTGCCAGATTAACGAGAGTGCATAAAAATTTAGTTTAATTCTTCATTAAATTTAATTTTATATGTTTAGTGTATGTAGTACATATTTAAAAAAAAAAAACATAAGAGAAATATATAATAATGATAGAAAAACATGATCAATACATACTATACTATCTATTAACAATGGAATGATCTAGTAGAAAATAAAATCACATCTCCCAAACTAAAAGAAAACAGCTGTTCTGAGATGTCAGCTAGTAAATACTTTCTCACACCTTTTTATTAATTTTCATATCATTACAGTACCATATGTACTATACACAGTAAAAGAAAAGTACAATTGTACTACAGCACTCATGAAATCTTGCATTTTCTACTAAGTGAGGTCAATGTGATGGATTTTTTTGTCTGCTTGAATGAAGATGCTCGTCGATGGACACTTTGTCACATAATCATTTTACTAGCATTATGTCGGTACTGCACGTGTCTAGTTGTTGCAATATTCACTGCAGGGAAATGTTGGCAGCTTCAGCACTGTGAGAAATCTTTGTGGCTCTCTGTCTCTGCAACGTCCTCTTCCTTATCACTTTCATCTTTTTCTTCCTGCACACTTGAATTCTGTTAAAACTAAACTAAACTTTTCACATGTGGCCATCACAGCTCCACCTGGGTAGCAACAAATGGTCTAAAAATAACCCTGCCCCTTTTACATCACGGTCAGAGCCCGATTAGCAAGAGTCTACTGTACTACCCATGTGTGTCCACGATTGCAAAGGATTATGGTGATGAATGTTGACAATCTAAGAGAAATCTTTGTTTTGGAAATAATTATCCCACCCAAAACATTTCATGTAAAATAAGTTGCCAAGACTCACATGCTCATAACGCTTTCACTGTTAAAAAGATATGAGATCTCATGTAGAACCAAGCCCCAACTCTAAAAACCCTCTATCTTGGTCAAAAAGTATGGCTTGGCCGTTTCATGGCTGTCACACAGACAATCCCATGGAGTTATGTAAAGGATATGGAGTATGCTAAGGCATACTTTTTGACCAAGATAGTATTTTTGACCTTTTAGAGTTAGGCCTTGTTGAGTGAAGGGCTTGGCTCTACATGAGATCTGATAACTTTTTAACAGTGAAAGCGTTATGAGCATATTGGCAACATATTTTACATGAAATGTTTTGCATGGGATGAAATAGTTCCATGAAACGGCCAAGCCATACTTTTTGACCAAGATAGAGGGTTTTTAGAGTTGGGGCTTGTAGAGTTAGGGCTCTACATGAGATCTCATATCTTTTTAACAGTGAAAGCGTTGTTACGAGCCTGTGAGTCTTGGCAACTTATTTTACATGAAATATTTTGGGTGGGATTTCATTTCTTTTTGTAAGATGAGATCTGATAACTTTTTAACAGTGAAAGCGTTAGGCCCTATGAGCATATGAGTCTTGGCAACTTATTTTACATGAAACGTTTTGGGTGGGATATACCTATCAGAAATTGTTATATAATAAAGAACCGGAACCCCCATTATGAGGGGTTGGAGGGTGAAAGTTACAGATTTCTTAATTTTTTTGTTGTTTGTGTGCTAAACGTAGCCTGCATACCAAATGTCAGCTTTCTAGGACTTCAGGAAGTATCCTAGAGATTTTGTTGATCATGAGTCAGTCAGTCAGTCAGTGAATCATGGACGAAATCGACGTATTTTAGATATTAATAAAATCCAAAGTATAAAAGCTAGATAAATGAAACATAGCGTATTTCATTAGTCTACTAACTGCATCTTATCCTGAAAATGTGTACTCTCTAGTATTATTTAGGCCGAAGCATTGAGGGTATTTCAGATCTTAATAAAATCCAAAGTATAAGAGCTAGATAAATGAAACTTAGCATATTTCATTAGTATGGTAACTGCATCTTATCCTGAAAATTTGAGCTCTCTAGTATTATCCAGGCCAAAGCTATGAGGGTTCGATAATACATAACCAGAACCCCCCCCCCTTTATGAGGGGTTGGAGGGTGAAAGTTACGGATTTCATAATTTTTTTGTTGTTTGTGTGCTAATCCTAGCCTGCATACCAAATTTCAGCTTTCTAGGACTTCAGGAAGTACCCTAGAGGTTTTGATGATCATGAGTCAGTGAGTGAGTGAGTGAGTCAGTGACGGAATCGACGTATTTTAGGTATTAATAAAATCCAAAGTAAAAAAGCTAAATAAATGAAACGTAGTGTATTTCATTAGTCTGCTAACTGCATCTTATCCTGAAAATTTGAGCTCTCTAGTATTACCCAGGCCGAAGCTATGAGGGTTCGAAAATACGACGAAACGCTTCCAGAAAAGGTACGTAGTGCCCTTCCTGCCTTCAGCGTCTTGGCGGGGGCACTGCCGTGCCCCCAGATATGTTCTTCTTCTTTAGTGTTCTACAGCAGGTTCAAAGGACACATCATCACAAACACTTAGAAGAATCCTTTTAATATCCTGGGGAAACATGTGGAGGTGATTTCCCTTTTGCTTTCCTCTGGAAGCCATTATGAGTCAGCTTCAGACCTGAAAGGAAAAAGCAGACAAACACAGGAAAGGAAATAAACATCCATATTAACTTTAAGATTTGGGCCCAATTTCTAACACATCTGTTTTATGAAAGGCCACTGCCTTGACCACAAGGTTACGCTTGACCGGCACAATTATATACAGTCGAACCTCCATATATCGAAGTAGCAAATTGCCGGAAAAAAATTCGATATATAGAATTTTATCATAATTACTCCTAAAACATTAAAATTAAAGCTAATTTTCATATACGAAACTCAATTTCTAATTTATACGCGAATCACATTAAATGAAAGATAATATGGGTAATTAAAAAATGAATTAATATGAAAGATTTATTGAGTACTACATACCTTTAAAAAAAACAATAATCCAGACAGTGGTTACAATGATCACAATTACATTTTTGTTAAAAAAACTTCGAATATCTTGTTGAACAGCCAGTTTTGCAGAAAGTTCATCAAAGAAATGTTAGCTTTTATTCAGTCCACTAAAATCTTCATTAGGAACATTTTCCGCGAATTGAAGTCCACCACGTATTGTTTCAAACGCTTCTCGCATTTCTTTTTTCGATGGCTTGGAAATGTTTTCAGATTTACTTACTTCCTCTAGTTCTTCGATTTCTTTTTTCAGTTTCATGAAACGAACTCAGTATGTCTTCGTCTGTAGGATAATCAACCGTATAAAAGGAGCTTAAAGAACGGGATAGCGCTATAAGCGGGAGCGTTATATCGAGGTTTTACTGTAATTATTTTCGACTACTTTTAAAAATTAAAATTATCATTGCTGTATTTAGACTTATTGTAAAGAATCAAGACTAATATTTAGCATATTATTCCATATCTTGTGTTTTTACGTGAATTTTTTTGTTTTGGTTATGACTTCGTTATCTTGAATTTTTTTTAGAGTCCCTTCGACTTCGAGATATCGAGAGTATATACAAATAAATATATATAATATATATATATATTATGGTTGAGGCCTGTCTTGCCTAAGAAAATGCCAGTGATAAACGTGTTTTTTTGTGTTTGTTTGGGTGAACGTTTACACTGTGTAACTTTTTAAAAGAGTAAAATTTGTTATATATATTGTAGTGTGTGATTTGTAGTGAAATGAATTTAGACTGAACTG
>JAFIDM010000006.1:22053120-22103392 GCA_023159025.1 Thereuonema tuberculata
TCAAAACGGGACTCATCACTGTAGACAATTCATCCATAATCAGCACAATTCCATGTTGATCGTACCTGGCACCACTGCAATCGCTCTTGAAGGTGCGTACTGGTCAGTGGTAGACGGAGTAATAGGCGCAGCAAACATAGATTCTCCTCCCATAGTCTTCTAGTAATGGTCCGGGTGATCCCTTTAGTATTGGCCACATGTTGGATGGTTGATAGCGATGAATCTGGTGCTGTAACAGTTGCTCTGACAATCGCTTTATCTTTCAGTTCTGTCCCTGCCTTAGGTCATCTGCTGCCCTCGTCACTGAAATCTGCCGTTCAGGACCCATTCCTGCCAGCCTCTTCTAATTGCCACACTGCTCCGACCCGTTCCCAGCGATTCATTGGTTTGTTCATCCAACCTCATGTAGTCCGATGGCACATCCTCTTTCAAACTGCATCATAGGGTTATAGTGGTCACAAATTCACTGGTGAGGAATGTTATAGTCTAGCTAGGAAAGCACAATCACAATCCCCTGGAAGTTTTGTTCCTGAAAGTGAGATTTGCTCTTTATATATACCATCACGATGCTCAGTTCCAATGTGCTGTAGCTCTGACTATTCATTCGTTGGTTGTGAATCATTGATCATTTGCATATTAGGTCGAAAGATGTTTGCTTGTGAAGTTTCATTACTGTCGGGTTATATTTTTGGGGTGCCTCGATTTTTTTTGGCAAAGAGTGTATCAAAAAACCATTATAAAATGAGGTATTTACATGATATATATAAAAAAGCACAATTTTTTTTTCTTCTTAAATTTACCTCGGTCTGTAGTTCCATCTTTATATTAAAGCATCTAAATTGGTAACAGTTTAATATGTCCAGAAAAGTGAATGAAACCATTCTTTGTTCTTTCAATACATGCATGAGAAATTTCCATTGAACAACATAAATTTTGTTGCACAACTCAATTAGCAAAAACAAATAATATAAAGCAAATCAACAATTACAGTGACATTTTCAAATTCCATACAACTACAAAATGATATTTCACAGAAACCATCATTCAGCTTTTTAAAGTTCTGAATTTCACAAAATAAATTTATTTATTTATTTTATTTTGCGAAATTCAGAAAGTGAAATTGCAGAACGATCGTTTCTGTGAAATATCGTTTGTAGTTGTATGAAATTTGAAAATGACCTTAAAGAAGAAATATATTTAATATATGGCAAAGAGATTTTTATATAACAGTTACAATTGAAAATGGAAGTTAAAATTCCCAAAATCATTCTTATATATTATTTTTGGAAATTTGATGATTTTCTTTTTCAAATTCAGTTGTGGGTCGATGTCTGTTATTTTTCTCTCTCTCTCTCTCTTATGTTATTACATTTTGTCTTTGGCAGCATTTTCCTCAGTTACTTCATAAATCTTGGATGTAGTTTTTATATAACTGAAATTCTTCTAGATATGGATAAGTTACGAAAAATTCTAAAAAATAAATAAACCATAATTAAAAATTTTAAAAACTACATCAATACTGATGTAGCATAATTTTATTAAATTATTTATGATACAGCTTTAATATTTAGAAATAGTATGTATTTATAATATGTACAAATCACTTTTATTTCTATTTAAAGAGACGATCTACTAAAGTTGTAACAAGCCTGATGAATGGTTGATTGCCTGGAGGTACAGGCCCTCTCGATTGACTGGGACTGACTAGAGGTGTAGTGGAAGAAGCAGGGGAATGGGCAGAGGTTCCTCTTCGCAGATATCTTGCCATACTCATAGCAAACGAATTCTATTTTCAAACAGAAAGTTAATTATGAAAACTGATAAAAATGGTTAGCAAATTAAATATATAATATTATGAAAGGTTTTAATCAAAATAGTTAATTATGGAATTCAGCAAAGGTTTTCACTTTTAATATGGCAAAGAAAATACATTTCTATTAACTCAAGATATTCCTTTATCTTATTTATTTATTGTTTCTCTTCATCATTGTTGTTGTTTTCAAACAATGCAGTACTTTTTCTAAAATTCTCATTATATTACAAAATGTTAATAATTTACTTTTGTTTCTCTAAAAAGGAAGGCTTTTCTGTGTAACATATTACTAGGTAACAAAGCATTTCAACAGATTCAGGAATTTTGGGGAAATATTCAGACAGAACAAGAGATTACAATGCTTTATCACATGTCCAAATACACAGTAAAAAGCGTGCTATAGAAAACTGTTTGTCCAAAATAAATAAACAAAATCAACAGCAGCAGCTCACTTTCAAGAACATATTTGTGAATATTAATTTCAATTGTGCCCTCCCATATTTTTTTTTAATTAAAAGAAATGCATACAATTTAAATTGTAATATAAATAATGTGTTAAAATTTCCTATTTCTTTTTCAGGTTTTATATATATATATGTAAGTTAATTTTTATTCTTATATTCTATACTTTCTGAATTCTAAATTGCAAATGATTGATTGAAATCTTTGCTTTACGAAATTTGAAGACCACCAGCTTCAAGTTTTGTGTATTGGATTTATATATATATATGTTGAGTATGCAAAATGTCCAGGTTTTACCCCTTAAATATCACAGTCAACAATTGATATCTGGTGATTTATGCGGAAAGCATTTGCCTAGACATTCTTTGCTCAGATGATGCATGGCTGGTGAAAACTACGGAGTGATGAGGCTCATTTCCATTTGAATGGTGCTGTAAACACTCATAAGTGCCATATTTGGTCTGACAGTAATCCACACATTCATCATCAAATTCTATTGTATTCACCAAAGGTAACGGTTTGGTGTGGCTTCACGACATCCTTCATCATTGGTCTTTACTTCTTTGAAGAAAAAATTGGTTTGGAGCAAGTGAGATGTCCTGTAAATGGCTCTAAATATGTTGATATGCTTTGGAGCTTTATAATTCCATCACTTCCAACAGAGGAATTGTGATGACACTACAATTTTCATGCAAGATGGTCAACCCCCTCACACAACTCTACCTGTGAAAGCCTTACTACAGAGAACATTTTTGGACGACAGAGTAATTAGTAGAGCATTTCCCAGGGCATAGTCGCCCCAATCACCAGACCGTATGATTTTTGGCTGTGGGGCTACTTAAAGAGCCTCACTTATCAAGGCAATTTTCTGAACTTAGCTATGTTAAAAGATAGAATTTTGAACATGTAACACAACTGATGCATGTCAGTTGCATTCTGTTGTTGAGTGTGTTGTGCAGCACATGCAATTTGTAGAGCAAGGTGATGGAGGGCATGCAGAGCTGTATCTGTGATGTTAGTGTGATTACAATAAAGTTATTGCACATTGACTCATTATTTACTGATATTTTTTTTTTTTTTTCCTTCAGAAAACGAAACCGCATACTCAGGATAGTATGTTGAACGAAATTTGGTTGCGATTTGCCCAGTTGTTTGTCCTACAGAGAGGTCTAAACACCTCCTCTTTAATTTGGATCACCCGGAATATCAACAGAAGCTGAGTGAGTTAATATTTTAGATTTATAATTAAGGACTTGTGTTATTCCATTTCTCTTTTTAATCTTTATTCAAGATTTATTGCTCTAGATGTCTCTTACTGTTTAAAAGAAAGAAAGAAAAACCTTAGAATTTAATTCCATAAAAGCCTCTAAAATCCATATACTTCAAAACCTTAGGATTTAGTTAACTATAGATGCTATAAGTATAGCTCTGTGAGGAGTATTTTTATCATTTTATTTCTTTAAATGTAAAATCCCTTGAATGCAAGGATGATTCAAGGGCAGCTTAAAAACGTAATTGTTTAGGAAATTCTACAATTACATCAGTGGGCTTCAAAATTTTTCATTCCAAGAATCAAATTAAAAAGTTTCAACTTACTTTATATCAGAATTAGAAGAATAATTAGGTTATTATAATAGATGAAATTATAAACACTTGTATTAATTAGCAGATTTTTTTCCTGAAAATAATATTAAGTTCAAAAGATTTTTTCCACTCTCACAAAGTCATTTACCATTTAGGGAAACAAAACAGATAAATTACAAAACAAACAAGACTTTGTGATAATAGAATTTTAAATTTAAAAAGGCATGCACTATTTCTTTATTTTTTTTTCTTACCAATTCTGAGCTCAATTCTCTCTTTATCATCTGCTTATCTCGGCCTGAAAGTGCAGGATTTAATGAATATAGAACATATTGGGACAACAACAACCCAAGAGAATTCTCCAGAACAAAGAGCAGCCACTGCCTGTTGGGAACAAATACAAAATTATCACAATTTCATCTACATAGATTTACTACACAAACAGTCAACAGTTATTTCAAAGATTTAAAAGCCCAATCTCTTGCATTCACTCAATCAACATCTTGTTGGATGATTAATTTAACTGTCATCCCAGATAATTCAGAAAAAAAATTCTTCTAAAATATTTTTTAATTTTTGAAAATTAACTTATGTATTTAAATTGAAGTTCAAGATGAAACATTGTTTTTGAGTTTGTTTTTCTATTTTTCTGATAAAAAAAAAAAAAGAGCTTTATTCTCACTAGTGTTTGTTATAAATGTGAACAAAAAAAAATTTTGTCGGTACAAAAAAAAAAACAAAGGTGGGGAAAGAGAATTTGATAATAATCTAAAGATGTTTCTCCAAAGCATTTCGGTACCTTACAGTGATATAAAATCTTACTTATTGCTTTCAATTTCTAACTATTGGCCAATTTTCTGTTGCAATTTCAGACACCCACAAGCGCTGTTATTAGAAACCAATGAGACTCCATTTATCTCTGGCAAATGCTGACACCTGATGGGTTTGGCCTCTTATACGACAGATCTACTTCACTTTTTTCAGACTTTTCTCAGTGCAAATTACAAAAACCGTTATTAATAATAACCCATTATCAAATCATTTTAATCTTTTCATTAATTGCATGCCTTCATACATTTTTTTAAAAATCCTGATAAACATAGCAATTGTCAGTGGCTCAATTCTAAGTAAAACTAACAAACTGACTTTTCTTTCATCAAACTCACATAAATGAGACTCTAGCAGCTTAAAACAGACTGAGTCTCCAATGGATGGTTATTAATGGCTCCAAAGTATATAAACGAATCATCTGGATTGAAATATACAAATACATATTTTGAAGAAAAACAAGACTCCTATTACATCTTCGATAATCAATATTTTGTCCTGTTTATTTCAAGGACTTCTTCTGGATATTAAGGAATAAAAGAGAAAACCTTCTCTTTTCTCTACAATAATAACTTAATATAAAAAAAAAAAACTTCAATAAATATGAAATTAACAATAAAAATAAAGTAACACAAGTAAATATTATTAACAAATTCGTTTGAATAATCATGGGTTATCTATCATTATTAAGCAATCCTTTGTTCAATTAAAGTCCAAAATTTCTTTAAATCTATTATTTTTTTGTTAAAGATTTTCTGAAAATGTTGAGAGACACTTCATTGACTTTAAGGGATCTGTCTTTGTTGAAACATATACAACTGTTAATTAAGCATGACTCTATTGCAAATCTTTTATATTCATCTTGAATATTAAAAATGATACGTATGTCCGGATCAGGGCAATGATTCTTAAGTAGGCAATGATCAGCCCATTCTGAAATGTTTCTTTTGCCTTTTTCAAATGCTTTAACATGCTCTTCAACCCGTTCTTAAACCATCCTTCCTGTGGTTCCTATATAGATATTTCTACAATCTTTCCATTTTAGAGCATATACTACTCCCATTCTGTTTAACTGCATATCTTTTTTTCTTATTCTTTCTTTCTTGAAAAGAATATAATCTTTATAATAGATTAAACTGATCTCATTAATTTTACAAACATCTTTGACCTGTCTATTAACCTTGAATCCTGTAGGTAAAAGTAATACATTTTTGGAAACTTTTCTTCACCTTTAAATGATTTAATTGTGTCTCAAATTTCTTTTTCCTGAAAAATTTGTTGAATGTTGTTTCAATGAATACTGTAGGATATTCATTCATTATTAATATTTCCTTTAATTTATTGACTTTATTCTTCCAAGAATCTTTATTATCTGTATAATTGATAATTCTTCTTAGATGTCCTTTAAATTATCTCCTTCTTTGTAGATATCATATGGTTAGATTTGAAATGAAGACATATTGATTATCGTAGATGTAATAGGAGTCTTGTTTTTCTTTAAAGTATGGATTTGTACATTTTATGATATAATATTGATGATATGGTGATCTAGATTGAACTTTAAAGTCCAAGTAGATTTAGAAAAGAGAAACAGCAAATGATGAATGGATCAACTGAAGTCATTATTGTAGCAAAACTGCCTTGTCTAGAACTGAAGCAGAAACCCTCTCTCTACTTTAAGGACATATGAATATTCAAAGGAAATGAATCTCTATTCAAGAAAATACTAACAAATACTAAATGATACAAAAAGAGACTAATTATGTAAAAATATTTGCCTTCTAAATCACTAGTGAAGACAAATGTTGTAAATTCAAGAAGGTTAACTTGATTTAAATACATTTAATAAAATCAGAGTTTGCAAAATTCCTAAAAATAATGAATTATTTACTCAGTTCCAGTTTATTGGAAAAGAAAAAAATGTCATTCATAAAAAGAAGTCTTTATTTTCCTTCTCAGGGCTAATGTAAGTTTAGCTTAAAAATGTAAAATATCTGATTTATTAGAAGTCACTAAGAATTGGTGAAGCAGAGCTATTTGTTTCAATCAGTTTTCATGTGAATAAGATATCCCTGTCTTCCTCATTTCTTCTTAACTACTGGTTATATTTAATCCAATTGTTTTATACTTGTATTTCTTGCATAAATTCTATAACTGCAAAGCATACATGCACATCTTAACCACACAGGAAATGGATCAGAGGTGGGTCTAGATGGCCTGTACTAGACAAGTAATGGTTCAAATTTTAAATAATCATGTAAATCAGCATCGGAAAAAAAAAAGTATTTGATTAGCTAGAGAAGTGTTTAATTCTGATGTCCACTTCAAGTGTTGTAATTGCTAAAAAAAAAAAAAAAAAGATAGGGAAGTGTTCATGCAAGTGTTTCTAATTCATATAAGATCTGTATCTTTCATCTTATTGTCTGATATTCATTTATTGGATAACAATAGGGATAATTCAATGTTTGTTCCTTCAATTATTCGTAATTCAAGTTACTGATAACTGTGAATTACACCAATAGAGGAATAATTTGTTTTACAGAAATGTCTCACCTGTCCATTTGCGGAGAAGGTTCACAAACCTGAACTCTTCCTGGAGAAGGCGCACGTTCGTTCTGAAAAGAGACAAAGAATAGTTAAATAAAATAACCATTAAATTATTCTGCTTTGTTAGCATTAGAATCTTCACAGCTATTCTTTTTTCTTTTTTTTCTGTGGGGTGGGGTGGGGTGGGGGTGGGGGACTAAGAAAAACATCCTACTTTTTTCATTAACTTTTCTACTAATTCCAAAAGAAATAAATACTTCTCCTCAATAATCAACAAAACAGTATTTAATGTTCTAAAAACAAACTAATACTTCACAGACAAACTGAGACTCCACTAGATCGTAAACATCAAAGAATAATGGAATTGAAAGAAATAAGGCTAGATCCTTAATTGGGAAATTAAGGATAGAACTGAAGTTAACTGATAGAACTGCAATTTTTTAAAAAACCCAGCTATGAATCATTTCAATGATCAGAAAAGACACATGCTATACTATAAAAGTAAATGAGCAATTATTATTACAGATTACAAAAAAAAATAATACTTAAATATCAGAATAGAAACATTCTAAGATATTACTACCTTTGTTAATATCCTAATACAAACATTGACACAGGACACCATTGAGCCAAGGCTAATTGGTGAATCTTGATCAATTGCTGGAGTTGAAAAGCCACGATCAAGAACTGGTTCCCATTGAGAAATATCAACACTCTAGGTAAGAGATTTAAGCATTTATTATTATAATAATTATTACAATATTGAAACATTAATAAGTTGTATGGGTTGTATTGAGCAATGCAATAAAAGGTTAATGAATCAAGAAAATGTCAAGTTCAATTATTCCCTGTTAGACTGAGGTTTAATGTTGCAATAATGTAAGATGTTTTGATAAATCTATGTTAATTCCCATGACAAACATTGGTTGTGAATTCTGTGTGTAAGCAAATCACAACAGTCACCTTTTGCAATACTAGAAGGGTTAAGAGTTGACAAATAAATTAAGGAAATCAAATAGCAAACAAGGAAATTGGATCAGACAACAAATAAAACTGCTTTACATTCCCTGATTTGACTCAACTGGTCTCTCACAGAAAATGGATTGGTCTGAGTCCAACAATTCTCAGTTGCTTTGAGTTGGGATTTAAGGCAGCGTCCCTTAAAATCTTTTTTTTTGGACTGAGTCTTGGCTTTTAACTCAGTTCTAATTCCATGATGAAGACGTATCCAATTTTAAGAAGTGGTCGATATTCCAAAATTTGAGAGTTTAGATAATGAAGGAAATATTTTAATTGTGTTCAGTAATTGTTTTTAACTTATTTGTGTATCGGCTGAAACTTATTTCTTCATTAGAGTTTAGATAAGTATTGGAAGAAGGACATTCTCCAACAGATTTCAAAGATTTATGCTTAGAATAATGAATTATTACATTATTAATTAATTAATTCAACTGTCTTTAAGTGTCATACACACAATTTAGAAATAGGTTTTAAATAAAACAGAATCTTTTTTTTATATTTATAAAAAAAAAAAAAAAAAAAATACTTCTGAAAAAAGTTTTCCTTATATAGCAGACTCTCGATATGTCGAACTTCGATATCTCGAAAACCTTGATATGTCGAAAAATTATTTTTCCCCTTAGTATTACATATTCATCTAATGTTAATTTTAATTCTTATGTCAAAGAGTTTTTACTCAAAACCTTGTTATGTCAAATATTTTTCGAAGTAAAAATGAATTTTTCAGGAAAAATTGTCGTTCAGTTGTGTCGAAGCAAATAGAGGTATTTTTTCAAGAATCTCTTACAACCTTCATTATCTCTCTGATGGGTCATGGATGATTCCGATAAATCCATCTGGTCGATAACTCCATTTGGGGAAAGGAGGGTGCAAGTGTGCACTACTATGTCTCGCCAGTCATTTGTTACATTGTTGCTTAGGCTTATTGTTCTAAGTGGATGTTTCAGAACCATCTCCTAGCATTACTGCGTCCCAAACCAAAGATGCTGTCCACATAGTACGACGCTTCATGGAATGCTCGGATAACATGGAAAAAGATGACTTTGCCGCTATTTTTCAAATAGAAAAATTGGTTGAAGAACAATTTCAAAAGAGATGTCGCCAGGCCACGATACTGGACTTTTTCAAGAAATTCTAGCAATGTAAGTGCATTGTATTTTACTAATTCTTTTCAATTTAATGTAATTATTTTCGACTACTTTTAAAAATTAAAATTATCATCGCTATATTTAGACTTATTGTCAACTATCATTACATATTTAGAGTTATTCTCATCTATCAAGACTCTAATTTTTAGAATATTATTCCGTATCTTGTGTTTTTACGTGAAATTTTATGTTTTGGTTATAACCTTGTTATCTCGAAAACTCGCTATCTCGAATTTTTTTTAGCGTCCCTTCAACTTCGACATATCGAGAGTCTACTGTACTTTAATAAATTTTTATGTTAATCTTTTCATTTAGGCAAAATTAAAAACCTATCAAATGTCAACAGGAATGGAAGCATTTCTTTATCTTCCCAACAATTTAAAAACAAACCTAAACACATCAACAAAGTAATTAACAAAATCAATAATAAATTATGAATAAAATTTTGAAAAGCAAACATTCTCCTAGCTTCATTTAAGAATAAGGATTAGATTTTCTGACTAAAATCATTGGATGAGGTTTATTTTAGTAGATAGAATATTCTTGTTTTAAAATCTGAGTATTTTTTTTTTTTTTTGAATACTCCAAGGCCCAGTAAACCACAATCACATCTAATCATATCTATGAATATTCAGTAAAACATTCTACGGCAAAGTATCAACTGGTATTTATTAAATTCAAAAATTTTCTTTAGTTGTAAATTCTATGAAACACACAAAGTTTGTAGTCTTTCATAACATTAATTGATTAAAAGGTCAACTGTAAATCATATAAATTATCCACTATTTAAAAATGAAGGTATTCTTATGAAAAACTTCGAATTTCTTCTTAAACATTATAAATATGAAAACTCACAAACTTCATCTTCAGTATCAACATCTTTATTTCAATATTTCAATCACCTGAGCAGCGATTTTCTTCGGGAGTAAAATAGAAATAAAGAAAAACAAACTTTCCTTTCTATTTTCAAAAACAGAATCAAAGTAGTAACAATCATAAATAAGGATATTACTTGTTGCAATCATGACCTTTCTTAATAAAATATTGAGATAAATTTGTTGATCCTGAAGATGAAGTTTGTGAGTTTAGTATACTTATAAAATTCATAGATCACAACAGAAGTATTTATGAATATAATTCTATTAAATAACAGAAAACTAAAAATTAAAAATAGAATATATTATAAAAATAAATAATAAAATTGTTAGGTTTTTATTTTGCTTACTTGGTCAGATAAAATTTCACAAAGGTCTGGTGTAAAATGCCTCAGAATAGAAAGACTTGTAGCAATGATCTCAAGCAACCTATAAAAGAAAGAATAAAAAAGAGAGTAAACAAAAAATCAGAGGGATAGACTAAATGTAACTATATTTTATGTAGAAAAAAAAACAATGAAACAAGAAGATCCTCAAAGAACTTCAAACCTACTTTCCTTAAAATGTTGTTTCTTAACATGTCTTTCTTTTTTTTAAAGTCATGATAAAAATGCCTAGTTATTTTAAAATCCTAACTGCTAAATGTAAGCAGTAGAAATCCTGAAAAAATGAATTAAATCCATCTTTATTTGCTTAAGTTGTTTTAAATCCAATTTATTTGCTTAAGTTGTTTTAAATCCAATTCATTTTATTCATTGTTAGACAGCCCTTGTCTTATTTTTCCATTGGAATTTGGTCACTAATTTCCTGACACTTGGAAAGGGTTTCAAATTGAAAAGTTAGATCTTTTGTTGTTAAATACTAACAAGGAGAGGGAATCAATGACATTTTGTCAGATGAAAGTACACATCGGGTACTTCAAATATATTTATATACAGTATATAGGTTTAGGGCCAACACTCAACCAATTTCAAGATATTTGACATTGTTTTCATTGATTTTTAAGTATTAGCTTGTTGTTCAATTTTGAAAGGAAGCCTTTTTGTGTCATAAAGCATAAGCAATCAGACCTAAGCAGCTAGGGTTCAATTCTGCTGAGGAATTTTTTTTCTTCTTCTTTGTTTAAGATAATATAGTTTTGTTTTTTGTTTTTTCCTGTTTATGTTATGAATATTAAGTAGAAAAAGGAATATACAATTAGAAATAAATAAATAATATTCTCCTTAACTTATTTTTTATTAGAAGAATTTTAATTTACTAAAAATAAAATAAGACATATTTAATTATGTGACTTAACTAAACTTCTTTTTTTTAATCTTATCTTTTTTCTTTCCTATGTTAACATTCTCTTAATGTTTTGTTTATATTATGAATACCTAAGCCCCATGATTTTTAATTAGATTTTTCAGTATTATTTTTCCAGAATAAACATTTTTTTTTTTTTTTTCCAGAATTAACCTATTACAAATAAACGATGTCGTCTCTTTTTTAGATTTGTGATGGAGCGGGGGAGGTCTGTGAAGTTGATACAGACATTGTATCAATGCACTTCTCTGAGTTGTCTCCTGTCGTGTCAATACATCAACCCTTTTACATAAATGTAACTAATTGTTCAACTGTGTAATAAAAGTCTTTAAACTATAATTTTGTTAGCTAAGTATTGAATATAACTCATGTACATAAAAAATTAATTTTCTAAATTAAAATTAGAACTAAAATAATTTCAACTGAAAAACTTAAAGGAATTCATTAACAGTTATCAGGATAAATATCGCAATCAGTGGAATCTTTAAAATTTGGTTAACTTATATATATATATATATATATTATACTGTCCGGTCACTTTACTAGGAATTGCATCCTAGTAGCGTGTTGGGCCTCCTTGAGCCCTCAAAACAGCCTGAATTCGTTGAGGCATGGATTCCACAAGATGCTGAGGTATTGTGTACCATGCAGTTCCTGAAAATTTGATGGAGGTGTAGGCCTGGAGCAAACGGCCAGCTCATGCCACAAATTTTCAATCGGGCTGAGACCCGGGGACTGAGTGGGCCACTACAGCAAGGAAAAGTCATCGTCATGTTCCTCAAACCATCCCATAGTGATGCGGGCTTGTAGCCATCTGCATGAGGATAACTGTTAACAGTACAGTTACACTTGGTCAGCTATGATGTTTAGGTACGCTCTAACATCCTGACGTGCCTCCAGAGATATCAATGGGCCCAACGTGTGCTAGGAAAACATCCCCCACACCATGTCACTGCCCCGTCTGGCTTCAAGAGTTGTTATTGTAAGACACAGCATTTGTGCGCACAGCAGGGGTGTACCTAATAAAGTGGCCGAACAGTGTATATATACAGTATAACCCCGTTACCGCGCTCATCAAGGAACCATGACCTAAAAGCGTAATAAGTGGGACAGCGGTATATCGAGGTTTTACTGTATATTGAAAACGTCCAGGGACCGTGTAAAAGGAGCATAAAGAACGGGATACGCTATAAGCAGGAGTGCTATATCAAGGCTTTACTGTATATAAAGAAAAGAAAAAAGAAAGAAATGGAATTATAAAAACTTCCCCATAGCAGAATTGAACTTCCCCATAGCAGAATAATTTCCTGTTGTTCAATTTTGAAGCTAGTGTCCTGGATAAACAATCGAACTGGAGATCTAAGGAGCCAGGGTTCAATTCTGAACCCTGGCTCCTTAGATCTCCAGTTCGATTGTTTATCCAGGACACTAGCTTCAAAATTGAACAACAGGAAATTATTAAGCTAATCCTTTAAAATCAATAAAACCAATGTCAAATATCTTGAAATTGGTTGAGTGTTGGCCTCACAACAGTCTAAAAATGAAAATTATAGTCTAAAAATATTAGCCGTGCTGGCGTGGTCGTGCGGTCTCGGCGGCGGTCAGCCGTGGCGTCCAATGCCCCAGTACCTGGGTTCGAATCCCGGTCGTGGCATGGTTGTTTCTTTCGTCTTCTTCTGTGTGTTGTGTCCGCTGGGGACCCGAAATCTGCTCTGTAGGTAGTGGCCCCATTTGTCTTCTATATGTTACAGGCTATAGTCTAAAAATATTACTGATATAAACTTGAATAAATTTAAGTTTGAAATGAAACTAAATTTACTTGGTTTGAATACGAAGTAGCTGTGGTGATGGCTTCTCAACATCTTCTGTGGAAGATAACCTTCTTATTCTTTGTCTTTCTTCTTCCAACAGCATATGACCTTCAGATCGGACACGATGCTAAATAACATTCAGATAAAAATTGCAGTTAAAATTAAAAAAAAAAAAAGAATCAATGGTTTTAAAAATAAAATGTTTGTGTCAATTTGTTTGTTCTTTCAGGAATTCCAAATTTCCAGTGTGAACAAAAAAAAAAATATAGTATCAAGTAAAGCAAAAATAAACTAAGCTGGAATGTGGAAATTATTTTATGTCCAGACCATTTAAAGCGTGAGCTTTAAAAAGAAACATGAAAGATTATCATGCCATTGTTAAGGCTTAAAGCAAATCAGAAACTGATAAAAGGCCTTTTTAATTCCTCTACTCATTTACAGTTTAATGTGTGATTAGTCAAGTGTTTTGTTATATCTCCAAGGACACATTTAGAAGCTAAAATTGCATTGTCAATAAAAGACTGATTAATAATCTCATTATTCTAAAAATGATTCTGAATCTATGTTGCTAGAAATAACAGATTGTATTTATTAATCTCTTCAAATGGAGTAATCAGCCTTAGCTCATTCAAATGTGGTCTCCAAAAAATATATGTTTAGATAATAAATATACAGTTCAACAAAAAAAAAAAGAATACAATATACAATACAACTCAACCACATCTTCATTTGTCATCAAATGGAATATGGGACAGCTGTTTCATCATGTTAGGACTCATCAGCTAAACTAGTCATCAGATGAAAAGAAGGCATAAAAATTATTAATCAAATGGACAAATGTGGCTGATGAATCTCAATAAACATGAAACAGCTGTTCCACTCATGACAATTCAAAGTATGATTGAGAAATGTGCATTGTTTGTATTTGCTTTTTTTTATATATACAAATAAAATTTTATAGTTAAGACAAGACATAAATTCTAATCGGTCCCTTTTATCTAAAAATTATCTATAAATTTTGAACAGAGGAACGATCGACCCTAATCTACGTAAAGGTTAAGTTACACCAGCATTTTATGTAGCTTCAACTTTGCCTGTAAATATAGGATTGAAATTTTATCCTTTTAGCCTACAACAAAACACAGTCATGAGATAACTGAAAATTACACAAACTTTTCAAGTAAAAAAAAAAAAGTATTGCACTTAATGTAGAGGCCTTTTTCATAAATAAATGGATTTATCTGATGTTAAATATACAGTATATGATAAAAACTAAAGTAGAAGACAAGTTCAACAATCTCTCTGAAAATATTAATAAAGCTGAAGATTTATTCTATTTATAAAGTATTCGTTTTAATGCATTTTAATGTTGAATTCTCTATGAGTTCCAATATTTTTAAAAGATATGTCTCATCTATCAATGTATAAGCAAGCTTATTATTCTTGCCTAGGAGACATCTACTTAAAGATAAGGTTTAGTCAACTTCTTGATTAAACACAGTTCAAGTGCTTTTCATAATCCTAAGCCAGGAATTATTTTAATTTTCAGAGGTTTTCTGCATTTACTTAATTCCTAATGTCAATTTAAGATTTTCTATTAACAACAGAAAAAAACAACATTTACCTGTAAAAGATGTTGAATAAAGTTTGGCCGCATCAGAAATGCAATACTTGATTGACAAACATGCCCAACTGCTTTCTACAAAAATAATTAATGCAAGAGTTTTATAATGAAATCCAACAGAACTAAAAATAGAAATTTTTAACATATACTAGCGAAATAGTAAATCTCAAAAGTTTAGTTTATGAAAGTAAAAGTTAAATTATACTTTAATTATTTCTACTTCTTGATAGATTGAGGCAAGTGAACGAGGGAAATCCTGTATTATATGAGACTGAATAATTTTTAACAATAACATATGATATAACAATTAACGTGCTGTGAAATTTTTTAAAAGCAAAGAAAACGAGCAGCAAAAGAATAAACAAAACAAAAGGAAATCGCCTTTCTGATTCATTTTATGGGGAGGGAATTGGGAACAGCTGTTTCGTGCTTCTGCGCACTCATCAGCCCAAACCTCGCCCTCCCCGATAAAAGAATCAGAAAGGAGAGATCCCTTTGGTGAAGGCCACCGCCAATCGGGCAGTGGCCCCCCAAACAAGAAAAAGCAAGAAAATTAAAGGGTACGTCGCTAGACGCTTACCCAAAGCCTTTTCCTACAACTCGTAGGCAGAAAGGCATTAAATAAAAGGAACAGAAGGTTCAAAAAAGAATTTACAAGGGTAAACATAACAATTAACGTGCTGTGAAATTTTTCCCTCCCCATAAAATGAATCAGAAAGGCGATTTCCTTTTGTTTTGTTTATTCTTGTGCTGCTCGTTTTCTTTGCTTTTAAAAATTTCACAGCACGTTAATTGTTATGTTTACCCTAGTAAATTCTTTTTTGAACCTTCTGTTCCTTTTATTTAATGCCTTTCTGCCTACGAGTTGTAGGAAAAGGCTTTGGGTAAGCGTCTAGCGACGTACCCTTTAATTTTCTTGCTTTTTCTTGTTTGGGGGGGCCACTGCCCGATTGGCGGTGGCCTTCACCAAAGGGATCTCTCCTTTCTGATTCTTTTATCGGGGAGGGCGAGGTTTGGGCTGATGAGTGCGCAGAAGCACGAAACAGCTGTTCCCAATTCCCTCCCCATAAAATGAATCAGAAAGGCGATTTCCTTTTGTTTTGTTTATTCTTGTGCTGCTCGTTTTCTTTGCTTTTAACATATGATATATTTACAACATTTTTTATTGCAGTTTAACTGCAATCCTTTCAATTTTAAGATTTTCATGTAACATGAGATAGATAATACATTAAACATAATATAATAAGGCAGCAAACTTTAGTAATGTTAACTAAAAGTTAAATATTTAATAGTTAAGAGTATCTTTAAATATTTTCTTTAGCTCTCAGAAACTTAAGAAAAGTTAATAGATACCAATTCAAGTAATTAACAGTTGTCATCAAAATAACCTAAGAAAAAAAATGGCATAGATTAGTAATACTGTGGAAGGTATTCAAGTATACCAACAGAATGGCAAAAGGAAAGGAACCATCTTCCTAAATACTCAGATATCAATCCTGTGGTCGTTACCTGAGAAGAAGATGGAAAGATCAGGAGCATTTGTATCGAGGACAAAGAACAGGTCGTGGACCTAATCTGTGTCAAGTTCATGATGATGATTATCAATTGCTTCTAATAAATGGTGCTTTTTCTTTATCTCCTAATGTTGACACACTAATTCAACTGAAAACCCTTTAACTGAGAAGGACTCCACAATGCTCAATTTCTCTACAAATTCTTTTATCAATGGAACTAGCCGGGTACCGTCGCTTCGATCCAGAACCCTTGCATCTACAGCATTAAAAAAAGCTTTATTTATTTAGCAAATTAATATTGAGATTGGAGAATATACCGATCCCAGCCCATTGTGGCCTTCTCCACTTAACTCAGGTGTATTGCGGGTTGGCGCCACACACCTGGGGTTGCCGCCATACTCTTCATCGTGAGTTTGCCAGATTATTCCCTATCCCGTAAGAATTTCGAATAATCCGGTCTTATTCCTTGTCTACATCATAAAGGAAACCTCTGTGCAAAATTTCAGCTTCCTAGGTCCAAGGGTTTGGGGTGGGCGTTGATGAGTCAGTCAGTGAGTGAGTCAGGACTTTTTTTTTTATATATGTAGATTTTCATGAATTTTGTTTTGTTAATATCATTGATTAGTTCTTTATAGATTATATTTGAATGTGTTATTTTCTCATTTTCAACTCTTATCCGATTCGTTCTTTACATATTATTCCTGGTGTTTTGATCTAATCTATCTATCTATCTATCTAACAGCCTTTAACAGCCCACTGCTGGACAAAGGCCTCCCTCAGACAGCTCACTGTCTCGGGGGATGAAAGTCTAATCTCCCACGCTGACTTTCAACTGCGGGTTGGGAGATGCATTTTAACCCTAACTGCCAGGTGAATAGGCGGAAACGGACAGAAGGAGAAACAGAAGAAGAAAGAAGAAAGAAACATCCATGCCACGACCGGGATTCGAACCCGGAAACTGGCACACTGGCCGCAACGGCAGACCTGCCGTCTAGACCGCACGGCCATGCCAGCACGACTGGTGTTTTGATATTATGTTTATTTATGAAAATATGATCTACATTTGTTTTCATATTTCCATTAATTGTACAGTTGTTTCTTTTTGTTCCGTAAAGACGATTTTTGAAACCATTATTGCACATAGGTTTTACATATTTCTGTACTGCATTGTTTTTATTCATTTTGAAAATATCTATATTTACGTCGCCAATCAGTATAGTTGGACAGTTGTTTAATATATTTTCATTTTTTATGAATAGATTCTCTATTTTAGTAACATTTTAGTAATTTGTAATTTAACATTTTGTTTACAGAATGACAGACAGAATAACGTTTTTATAATATATAATAATAATAGCCGGGTATCGTCGCTTCGCTCCGGAACCCTTGCATATATAGCATTCAAAAAACAAACTTGATTTGTTTAGCAAATTAATGTTGCGATCGTTGGAGAATATATAACTTCCCAGTCCATTGTGGCTTCTCCGAATAACTCCGATGTATTGCGGGTCGGCGTCCCACACTGAAAATTCACATTTTTGTATGTATCTTGCAATCGATAGAACTTTCAAATACCAACATTTTCTCAATATAATGTTCTCTTCCATCTTTTATACTTTTCGTTTAAATTGAGAAAAAGTCAAAATTTGACCCTTTAAAAGGCGCCATCTTGGAAACCAAAAACTTTTTTCGAAAGATTTTTGTAGCATTTTGTTTGTCTTAAAAAGATCTACATTTTATCCATGTACATGACCAATCTATCTCTTATAGTTTGGTCACAAAATTGGAAAAACGTAAAGTCTTATGACAAGACAGAATAACGCTTTTATAATATAAGATGTCTTCCTTCAACAGAATTCAAGCAATCAAAATTTCTACTTTTTCTTTTTTTTTTTACGTAGAAGCAACATTTCTTAAAAAACAAAATCTCATCAAAGCATTAATAATGTACTTATAAAACTCTTACCTAAGTATGGTTTCAGACAATCTGATGACTTAGCAGATCATAGAAACAATTCATTTTCTGGTTTTATTGTTTAGTTTTAATTGACTTCCTAATATAGTGATGTATAGACAACAGAAAGATAAATATAGTTAAAGCATTAAATAAGAAGCAATCTTCATTCAATGTACTACAGTAATAAGAAAGCACATTTACTTTACTAAATGTGTGCTGCCTTATTATCTTTATAACAATACAGATAACTACTGAATTATGACAAAAAGAAATGAACCAACCAACATATTATTGAGGGATGGCAGATGGCTGGATCTCCACGACTGCTTATAAATGGACAGATGATTGGTAAAACTCAATGTAACCAAGGCTGCATCTAAATCTTCTATGTTTAAGCTCACTTGAATTTGTAAAAGTGACTGTAATGATGTTGTATCAAAAACATTTCATATTAAATCACTAAAACCCTGTTAAATTTGATACATACAATTTCATACCAAATATATATTAACTTTTCTTATATTTTTTTATTATGGAAAAGAATTAAAGAAGAATAATCCAAAATTAAATTGAAGATTGTCATTTGTAGATCTTTTAGTTTGAAACAAACGTATAAATATTATCATCGTAATAAACAAAACAAAACTGTATCCTACCATTAGCATTCGTTCTATGTGAACACCTACAAAATTCAAAGCATCTTCAAAGAAGGAATGCCGTTGAGATTTGAGCATTGAAGTCATCAATTTCACAGACATCTGAAAAATATCTCCCCATTGAACTGTATCCTTTCTTTGGATCTGTTAAAACAAATGACAAAAATCAAATATAGATAATTTCTTAATAACTGTAAGAAAAAGCTTTCATTCAAAAAGGAAACTGAAGTTTTCATTGAATTAATTGAAACTTACGGTGATAGCATCTGAAGATGTTCCCTGCTCAGATAAGTTTGTATATGTAGCACTTAAAGGGAGACAAATGTGTTGTATCAGGTCATTTGATATTAATGCTTTTGCTCCCTAAAAATAAAAAAAGTGTATTAAGTAATTAATGGATTCATAATCCAATTCAATTTAATATAACATTGTTTACACTGAAATGCCAAAAAAACTGGGAAGGGCACTTTTTTCATGCAGCCACACCCTTGCAATTATGGGATTGTCCACAAATAACATACATTACATATACATAATCTCAAGTAGTATATAATATCTACATAATCTACATAATCTCAAGTAGTAGCATTCACAGCTCTGATGGCAACTTATCAGGACTTCAGCGACTTCAAAAGAGGTATGTTTTTAGGGGTCCGGCAGATGAGTCACTCCATCTCTGAAATTATGAATAAAGTTCAGATTCACACGTTCAACAATTTCAAGGGTGTACCTGGACTACATGAAATTAGGGAAAACATCCAGCGTGTGAGACTGGTGTAGCCAAAAAAATAGCTTTGAGAAACGTGGACAGCAGGGTCTGGCATGCATCATAACATCTGGTCCATGTACAACCATTGCTGCAAATAGCAGCACAACTCAATGCTGGTGCCAGTACTAACATCAGCATTCAAACAGTGTCACGTTCCCTGTATTCTATTTGGTTTTGGAGCTAATGCCCCCCCCCCCCCCGAAACCATTGCTGACCACACAACATAACGTTCTGCACCTCACTTGGGCTCAGGAACACTGCCAGATGACTGGAAACAAGTAGTCTGGTCCCAGGAATTACAGTCCCAACTGTTTGGGGCAGATGGCGACTCTGAGTGTGCCAAAAACCCCCATGGGGCAGTGGATCCCACAGGCCTACAAGGAACAATATAGGGCAGCAGTGGCTCTGTGAAGGTATAGGGTGTGTTCAGCTAGCACAAATCAGGACCCTTATATGTGCCAGCAGACCTCTGCGACCGGTAGCCACTACATCACCATCCTTGCAGATCATCTGTACCTGATCATGTCCGCTTTTACTGCGATGGTTGCAGCCTCTTTCAACAGGACAATGCACCATCACACAAGGTCACAGTCACTCGATTTTGGCTGGAGGAGCATTCCTCTGAGTTTACCGTCATATATTAAACCATACGTTCGCAGGATTTAAATGCCAACAAACACGTATGGGATGTACTTCAGCATGCCATCACTTCTAGGATCCACCAGCGAACACTACGGAATTGTGGGATACTCTGCAGGATGCATGGTATGCACTGTCTTCACAGATTACAGAATGCCTGTGGAGTTCATGCCATATTGTGTTGCTGCCATCATTTAGTCCCGAGAAGGATCAACGTGGTATTAGATTAGTTTCCATTCACATGATCCATACCACCAAATTGTCTATTGCCTTCTATGCCCACATGGAAAGAAGAACCAGCGTTTGAATCATCCCTTTCAAGAATACCCCCATAAAATCACCCAATGCAAGCCCTATGGGCTTTTGTGGGTTTGAATTATTAAAAGAGCATTTGCAAAACATGAAGTGACCATGTTAACAGGATTATAAAAAGTATCAAGAGGCCTGGAGGGACGTATCATTACCCATGTTGCAACGCTCACTCTTACAGCGGAAGCTGCTTTAGAGGATAATAATCCAGAACTTAGGTGGTCATGTTGAGCATCATCAGTGGTGGCGTAGTGGGTTTTCTTAAACATATGTGACAGCCAACTTCATTCAGATATAGAGGAATCAACCCTCTAAATAATAATTCTTGAAAAACAGAAAAGACAGAATAGCAACACTGTTAATTTGTAAATAAAATCTGAATATAAATGATGGAATTGTGTGTGTGTGTGTGTTAAACATTGCAAAATTGTCATTCATTGTTATAAACAAGGAATTGTAAATGATAATTCACTTTCACTTTCTTGCTTTATTTCATCTTGTAAAATAATAAATTTTACCCTCCCCCCTCTTTTTTTAACATTGTTAAAGTTTATGAATAGGTTAAATAAAATGTTTGTGATTCAAGATGTAAGTCATAAATATAACAGTTCTACTCGAAATACGGTGATCTTACCTCAGGAATCATTGCAAGGGTCAGAAAAAAAACAAGAATGGCAGAGATAATTTCAGCACCCTTCTGCACCTGATAAAAAAAAAAAAAAAAATCTTCCTTTAAAGATGCTAAGATATATATTTCAAATTAACAAATTAATAGGATAATAATAAAAAAAAATAATAAAGTATGAAAGTCTTAAATAATTCTTCAATGACTTCTACAAAGTAAATTCTAAACAATTCTTTGGCTACTCTATACTTAGCCAAAAAATGGAAATTAAAGGAGAGAAGAACTAGAACAACAATAATAATACAAAAAAATCCTAACTTGAAGAAGTTTTTAGTTACTAAAATTCTTGGTCTTCTCCAACTATTCAAGTAAATTCAGGTGAGTTTTACATTTGGCCACTCCTGTGAGTCAGAGAAATAATGCAACAAAAAAGGGATGGGTTTTGTTTTGAGAGGAGGTGGAAGAAGTAAATTAAGTGTTTATTTATAAAAAATGCAGAAAGGAAAAAAAGCACAATGTCTCCTAGAAATTGAAGTCTTTGACCACCCTTGCTTTCTCATTATCAGGTGACATAATTCTGCTTTGGATATTTAGGTAAAAAAAAATAATAAAAAACAGCTATCTTCATAATGATTTTTATTCAGTTGTTTCCAGTTAAACTGTTTTCTTCCATACAAAAAAAAAAACCCACTGTTAGGAAACTGAAAGTCACAATGTATGTATCATATGTAGGCAGCAAAATGTTCAATGTTGGAATTTCTAGTGATTAATACTATTTGGTATAAAACTCTTTAATTCTTCATTATTTTCACCAGAGATGTTTCTTCATGGAGGCTGCTTCCTCATTCATTCGCTATATCTGCCTTAATATTCCTTTTGGATATTATAAATTGAGCTGTCTATTTTAATTAATAGGAACCATCATCATATTCAGCTGTACTGCAAACAATGAAGGCAATCAAATGAGAAACTGAAATTAATTTCTTAATTGATATAATGATAATCTTCTGCTTTAAGTAATGGCTACAATGTTCAAATGAAATGAACATTACTTTAGCAAATATGCAAAATATTTATAAAAGAAATTGTTTTCTACTTTATTAAAAATAAAAGTACTTTATAGAACATCACACCAAATAATTGTACAGTTCTCAAACACACAATAAAAGGAAAAGTATCTTTGATATAAAAATTTGTTAGTAAATTGAAATAAGCATCTCTTTGTTTTATAATTATAATAAAATGATAGTTACAGATATTATCATTTTACTACTGTTTATCTCTGTTATAAATATAGATAATAAAGCTTACTAACCTGCAAACAAATGGATAAAGAACTCAACAGGCAAGGAATTGTGGAATGATGCTGAAGTGTTGGAAGCCACAGTGAAGCACTTTCCAAAAATGTAATAACCTCTTTTAGCAAACTGATGCTAATTACAGGCAGCTACAGTAAACAAAAAAATTGTAAATAACTTAAATAATGGAAATAAACTGTACAATTAAATTTCTTGAAAAGTTTTCATAACAATATACACTCATTGACATAAAAATTTGCGCACCAAGAAAAAGTAATTCTATAAATGCGAAAGTAAGTAAATATCTACGGCGAGGGAAGATATGCAAATGAATAATGTTAGGTGCAAAAGCGCATGGCCACTCTTCCTACAGAGGCTGCAACTGCAAGCCATGGGGCTTATAAGGCACACACATGCACTGTAAAGTGACCAGGCAAGATCTGTAAGCGATCAATATGCAACAAAAGATGCCTGAGACGTCAGTACGAACAACTCACGGAGTTTGAGAGAGGCCATATCATCGGACCGCAAGAGGCAGGCAGCACAGAGAATTACCCTCCATTTAAGCCGTTCTGATTTTACAGTCACATCGTTTCGGGAGCAATGGACATGTGAAGGCACCTCTACACAGCAGACCGCCTCTCAATGACTCAGACAGATCACCAGGCGGAGAATCGTTTGATCGTCAGAGAGGCGCGAACAGATTCAATAGCTTCCTTGTCCACTATCCAGCATCATATGGCAGGGTCACAAAGGAACCCTGTCTCTGCCAGAACCATTTCCAGACGCCTAGCAGAGGTAAATCTGTATTCTAGATGCCCCTTCCATTTTGTGTCTTTAATATCTCAACATTGTCAGCTGCGTTTGCAGTGATGTCAGCAGAGAGCAATGTGTTATGTCACGGACTGGCGACCTATCATTTTTAAAGAGGAATCCCGCTTTTATTTGAGAATGGATGACCACCGTGTCAAAGTTTGGAGGACCACAGGTGATCGCTACAATCCCAACCCACTATTCAGTGGCATGCAGCCCCCACTGCAGGCGTCATGGTCTGGGATGCCATCGCATATCATAGTCATTCATCACTAGGAGTGCTGTGAGGAACATTGACAGCCCAGCATACATTCAGGAGATCCTGCAACCCCATGTGCTGCCTTTCCTGGCTGAGCATCCAGGAGCAATTTTCCAGCAACTCGTCTGCACACAGCTAGGGTTTCACAGACTGTCTATGTCATGTTACAACACTTCCTCGGAACGACCACTCGCCTGATTTGTCGCCAATAGAGCATGTATAGGACCAAATGGAACGCTAACTGTCTCCATGTAGCAGTATTCATGATTTGGAGCGTTATTTGCAAGAACTGTATGCAAATCTGCAGCAAGATAACATACGGTGTATGTTTGACTCTACACCTACATGTATCTAGGCACAAGGTGATCCAAAGAGGTACTAAAGGTGACCTTATTGTTTACCACAGGTCCATAGGACATAGTCCTGCTGCTGCAATATTGTAATCACTCTTATCCTTTGTCTCTACCATCACACTAATAAAATTTCATTTGAATCCAACGCTTCCTTTGTGGTGCGCAATTTTTTTTGTCAATGAGTGTACATAAGTCGGGAGAATTTAACATTTTTTTTCTTTTATATTTTGAAACATCATTTAAACTTAAGCCTTAGTAAGATGCTTATTTGTTATTTAATACACTAAACTAATTTCACATTGTGCTTTATTATTGCCAATCAGAGTTGATCTTCATTAATTCGTTGATAAGACAAAGATGCCATTTGTGAGGAAGAAGGACTTTTAAAAAGAAAAGATGATCAAAGATATGAAACAAAAATTATTGTATTTATTTGACTGAAAGCCAACCCTATCTTTCACATATGGAATATGTAAAAGATCCTAGAATAATTGTTTTATTTCAAATTCAAACAAGTATAAATGTCATGATTTCTGAGTTGAAATTAAAATTAATAAACTGATATTGAAGCAACTTCAAGCTTCAAGCTTGAAGCGTCACTTCATGTAAATGTAAAAAACAATGTTACCAACAATTAAAAAAAAAGTGAATTGACTATGTTATCTCCCCGGACCTTAATTTTGGAACAAAGCTTTTTTTTCCTGACGCAAACAACATTATTTTACATATAATGCATGAAATATTGACTATTCATTGTTTTAATATTGTCACAGGATGTCACAGGAAAGCAAAGTGGCATCTGGGGTTCGGATTTAGTTAAGACAACTAGCCAAGAGATGACAAAACAAGATCTATGATTTATTTAAGAAAACACTGGTTTAAAGAGACAATTACAAACAAAAGAGTAAAGGATGATTTAACTTTACTAAAAGAAGAACAAATGATTGGTTGAAGGATTAACAACTCAACAGGGACAAATTTAAAACAGATGGTTAACAATTAAATCCATTATATTTGAAAATAAATAAACGGAAAAGAATTACATTTGAAATAAATGAGAAATGGAAAAATACTGGAATACACATAAAAATTACAACACATAAAACACAAATATATATCCTTACAATACTCAACTGCAAAACCAGTCATTTCTTTCTTGTCTTTTTGTTTATCAGTACAACGAGCAGTTATATCAAACCACACAACATCTTGGTTCAGAATGTAACTCTTTGCACATTTCAATTTGCACATCTTATTATCACGAATCATTTATTAATTAAATTTAGACATGACAATATTATTGCAATGTGTGGACCCATTAGCCAAATGGTAAGACACTAAAGGAGCTGGGTTCAATCTCCAGTGAAGGCTGGGGCTTTTTCCATGTTAAATTCTTCTTCCCTCGCAAAGTACAACCCATCATGTAACAAAGTTGTGGGAGGGAGAAACAGAATATGATGATAGCTTTGAATTCATACGAAACATGAATCAATCATCTTGGCTGCCCTCCCCAAAAAAAGCTAGTGTATTTTATTTAATTTGAATTTGATGAACGTAAAGCAGACTGTTTTTCATGACAACTTTAGATGACTACCAATGATGACTTCACTGTGTAACTAATGATTATTCCCCACCTGGAACAGACTGTAGCTGGACAGCAGCACTCAGAAAACAACTTGTAATCTACATGAACTATTTTAAAGCAATCTGAGTGGCAGATACTGTTCATGATAGATGAGACGAAGGCTTTAACATAGAAGAAAAGGAAGTAATAATGAGGGAATTAACCCACAATCAAGAGACAGCCTCTTGATATATAATATGTGGATAAGATATCTCCTGTTAGCAAAAGCACTGAGAATGATGCTCAGAAATGCAGGTAATTGTGACAATTACAGGCCATGGTGTACAGTCCCATCGATTGATAGATAGGTTGACTACCTGCCTGACAAACAACATCTTATTCTATAAAACTTGCTGGATACATTTTATATAATATGGAGAAAAGAGACAAACACAGAAAATACCAATAGAACATACAGGTCTTTTAAGAGAAATCAGAATATGTTGTAGTCATCATCAAATGCCCAATCAGTGGCCAAACATCACTCAGATATATGTCTAACCATTCATCAAGCCAAAGTTAAAGCCCTGCTTTGCTGAGCATGTCAATTATTATTATTTTTTTTTTAATGAATATTGCTAAGTTTAAAAGGGATGGATAATCAATGCAAACTTCAAATCTAAGATAAGTGAGTGAAGTATTCTAGAAATACTTTTGTTAACTGTTACATTTAACAAATTTAGTTTCAAACAACTACACAGATAATAGTTCTGATTACTGTACAATTTCAATAATCATAATAACAACAATAAAACAAAGTATTTCTTTCTGAAAATCGTTTTATATTTTTTAGCATGAGAATTTAGCAATCAAGTACTGCCAAACATCATTAAAGGTTTCTTGTTAGATCTGCAGTATTGATTTTGTTCAGAGAAATGCCAGCCTTCATCTACATAAATAGTCAAGAATTCAACTTCACCCATCACAAAAAGACCATCCCTAGAAGTTTCTAGACCCTGTTTTGAAACCATTACAGTTGTTAATGAATGGCTATCAACATGGCTGTCAGCACAATGATATCGATTCCCGATAGGGAATTTCATTATATTAATAAACTATGACAAAATAAAATCTACAACAGAAGTTGCATTACTGGCTTTCTTGATTTACAATTTCTGATATGATTTTATTGATTCCTTTGTATCTTTTGTGCTGTTGAAAATGCATTTCAGATAAGTCACTCACATCTTGTAGGTCAGGGAGACAATTTCTTTCTAACTTTGGTGCATTTGAGGTATAACAGTCAAAACAAAAAATTGGCATCAAATAAAAATATTTAAACTAAGCAATACCTGATATTTCACAGAATTTTTATTCAAATTAAGAAGCTGCTGCTTGTTAACGGTGCTAACTTTGATAAGAACGCAGATATTTTGGACCCAATCGGACAGACTTGAATTATCTATAGTGTAATAAAAAAATAAATACCAAAAAAGAAAACCAACATTAGTATCATACAAAAGAAACTCATTAAAATAAATAAATAAATAAATAAATAAATTTTATTGGAAAATGGGAATTAACTGAAACACACAATGTAGATTTCTAGAAAGAAAGAATACAGGCTTTATCAACAAAAATGTATAATTCCTACATTGTCACTTAACCCCTCAGCTAATCTGATTAAAAAAAAAAGATATTTAAATTAAAAACAATTAATTTACAATTAAATAATAACAATCCTAAGTGCAATACTGTTGAAATTCTTCTGCTAAATGTAACAATTGAATTTGGTTGAGAACTGAGGATGGCTTTGCATTCAGTTGCCAAGGTTTTGCAGATTCATTCTTAACGGTTCATATTTTGCTGGAGATATTTCCCTTCCTTAGAGGTAATGTCATTTCTATTTTATTTGGTTGGAAGGATAACTGAAGTCTTCATTCAAAAAAAAACTGTAGTGGTCACCCCCCACTACAAAATGGTGATTTCTTCCTCTCCCTCGCTCCAAGTCGACTGGTCAAGTCATGTGTCTGCTACACTGCCACTGGTTCTTGCTGCCAAAAAATAGCAGGCACTGATAGGCAGGGAAAGCAGACAGTGGCGAGAGACAGAAAACAACTGAGATTGTCTCCAGCCAGTGGGAAGACATTGCCGTAGAAAGAAGATTGTCCCCGACCTGAGGAAAGCCTTGCTGAAGAGCAGAGGAAGCTGTTACCAAAGAGAGAAGTGTGCTCCGTGTCTAAAGAGGAATTCTCGCCAAAAAGAGAGCATCACTTTGCCTAGCAAGTCATAAGGATCCCAAAGACAAGCAATCATCTCCGTAAAGAAGATTGTACAGATGCTTGTGATTAATGAACTTCCATTTCTGAAGGTAAAGTGAGACAAAGCCCAATGGGGATTTCAGAACTGAATAAGGATGTTATGTGATGTATTTTTTACAAACTCAGATTGCCAGAGATGTGACAGGATATCACCATGGAATGCACCAACGATTTATAACTCTGTCCCTGAATTAGAAGTGAGGAGATTCAGAGCAAATTCACTGACAGATGAAGAGCTGCTATTTGTTTCAAATACTTTTTGCATGTGCGAATATAACTTAAATAAAAAATGTAAGTAATAGCACACAAAATTTTTTAAAAGAGAATTATAAAAACATTAAAAAATACTTAGGAGCCTTTCGAGTTCCTCTGCGGAACTCCTCTTCAACACAATTGACTCTGACATAGGTTCTAAATATATACATGAGTTCATCTCAAAACAACCAATAAAATTAATAATTAAATAATCAGTTTCGAATTGATGCCAACTTGAAGCCATGTCATTGGGTGTGGAAGAGGTGATTGTTGACTGCCATCTGTCGGAAGAATTGGAATTCGGTCATCATGACATCGTCTATCATGTTTCAGTTCGTCGTTTATTGATATGCTCTTGAATTTGTCTCCTCAGTCTAGATGAATGTGTCTGAAACTTATAATTGCCAATGTATTTATAAATGTTATTGGGTACAGCTGTGTTATAAGACCCTAATTAAGTGATTAATAAAAAAGACACTAACATTTCTCTATTGTCTTTTTTATTATTATTGCCCAATATTAAAAACTTATCAAATTCACTAACATGGTTTGTATTGTAAGTATGATACGTGAATCCAAACTGCAGTTACTAAATGTTCTTCAATTGAGAATCTGCTTAAAACAGCCATACTTTCCTTCACTGCTTGCTTCTTTGATTATTGCCATTATTCGATTGCTCGTGAGTTGTCAATGTGCGATTGTTTCATTGTTGTTTCCATTGCTTGTCGATTGACTTATTTCCAGAAACGTTATATATATGACTTTCTCCATAGCATACATTTATATCCAGAAGTATATGAACTTTTTTCCCACTCTGCAGAATACCTTTATTAATAAATTATTATTGAAACACTCAATAAGCTACTGATAATAAGAGTGAAAAGATTAAAAGAACTTTGTGATAAAATGAATGTTAAATGAAATACAGAAAGAAGATATGCCACAATTAGATATTCCAAAGGTGATGTGTGATAGTCACGAGAATCTCTAGCCTCAACAATTTTACTGAATACTCAAGCTTTTCCATATTGACTCCACAAAAAAAAAGAAAAATATCCTTATTGTAAGGAAAGCAATTACAAATTATTAGAAATAAAAAGTATTACCCTTGTGCATCTACCATTTTTAACTGTATAACTGATGATGATGTTCACACTTACTGATCAGTAATTGTATAATGTGATCAAAGAAGAATTGAGATCAAAAAATCCTATGATTAAGTGTAATTTTGATTGAATTTGGATAAATAATACTAACCAAATTTTCTTTTCTCTGAGTTGAGTAACTGCAGAAACAAGGCTGCAAAACAAAGGAAGGCCACCATTGCTCGTAATGGAACTGTATCTTGATTTACTATGAAGGAATTAAGGATCTTTCCTAATTGGTCCATCCAGGTTTCCCAGTTCTCTATGCAATCCCTAAAAATTAATAAGTAATGTACAAAATTTAACCCATTGAAGACAACAGAAATCAATGGTTAATTCTTAATTAACCACAAAATAGGCAGACCATGAATAAAGCAAATAGTTTATGATTATATCAGTTATTTTTTTGGAAATGCAATTTGCTACCCTTCATTTGAAAATGACCTTACAAAATTACAAACAATTAATCAGAAATATACAATATACAACTTCTGTGTTATTCTTACTTCATGACTTTCAGAAGTTGTATTCTTTTCTGAGGGTATTGTAGTAATTTTCAATAGGTTTTTTTATAGGGGTGTAGACAGTGATTAGGTAGTTAATTTAAAGAAGGACTTCTGAAAGAAATTTCCTATCTTTAGACTGAAGGGGAGAAGGTGTGAATAAAATACCCAAAAACTTGAATCCAAACCTATGTCCATAATGTTGCTCAATTTATCACAGCAATGGTATTCCTAAAGGGTTTGAGTTTTCGATTACTTTTTGGATTTTACTTGTTGTATCTGTGCAAAACTTAATTAGATAAAATGTAACATCGTTACTGAAGTAAACCCTTTCAATTAAGATAGTTAATATAGTTTAGATTAAGAAAGTTAATGAAATATTTGCTTTTGATTAAAACTTTAATTTTTTTCATCTTTTTTTGAAGAAAAGAAATTGCTTCTTAAAAGTGCAACAATAATATGGCATAACAATGGCATAATTTCTTCTTTTGACCAAATATCAAAAGAAATATTTAAAAAATCTAGCAACAATCATCTTCAAACTGATTTATTTGTCACTGTCTAATATTTATAATCATTCCCAATATCTCTCTAAGCAAATGATGTTAGTTTTCTTATTCTTGTAACATTTATAACAATTAAGCTGATGTTCAATTAATAATAATTTTAGAGGTTAAATAAATCTCTGAATAATTGAATATAAGATCAGCTGTAGATCAATTAGTGCCCAATTAGATGGATTCTCAGTTTTATATCTTTATTAAGCCCTGATGTCACTCTACTGTCTGACTAACAGGAAATTTTGTTGTTCTATAAGAAAAGCAAATCACTAAAAAGTACTTAGTACCAAGTTTTTATAAAAAAGAAAGAAAGAAAGAAACTATAAGGCTGAAGTTATTAATTACTTCTAAACAATTTTTTGAAATAGTAAAATGGTAAACAGTAATTTAGAATCTATTTTTGAATCTGAATTTTTTTACGATACAGGAAAAAAAAATACAAAAAAAAACCTCAATAACTTTAATACATGAAAAGTGAAGAATACGGTCAAAAGCTTTTGACTTAACTTCTAAATTTCAAATATTATAGTTACATGTTTTGTTTTTTTTCCCTGTAATAAAGGATAAATAAACAAACTCTGTTTGAGTAGGTTTCTTTGGTTATGACCATTTTTTTTTTTTTTAAAGAAAACAAAAAAATGAATTACTTCCTCAATGCAAAACAGACAGGAAAAATAAAAAAAAATTAAAAATAATCATAATTTTACCATATTACTTTAAGAAACTTAAATACTTACACCTTCCAAATATTAAAAAGTGTGGAGATAAATTCAGATAAATGCGTCAGGATTAGCGGTCTTACTGGATTAACTGATTGATCATAAAGACTGTCTAATAAGTCCATCATCAACGAAGCTTTCTCTGTCGTCGACAAAGGAAATGTTCTTCTCTGGAAAAAAAAAATACTATTTTAAAATTTAAAAACCAGTATTTATTGTTTATGTATGATTGAAATTAATCTTCAATTGAACAATGATTGTGAAGAGCAGCCAATAGGGTCAAGGCACCTGAGCCTGTAATTTGACTCCCCCAAGCAATTAAGATATTTCTCTAATTCTATGTTCATTTCTTTCCACAAGTATAGTAGTGTCCTCTGGCAATAATTTATTAAGCAAAATGTCTACAATGAGTGCCTCTTGTTAAGGCAAATGACAGATAGTCAAAAGGCCGTGAGGGTGACACCAAATCAATTAATAACGGAGAAGATTCCAACATATCTCATGATACCTACAGTTAAGGGACAACTAAATCTTCAAAATATTGAAATGGGCAACAAATCACTAAGGCAACATTAACATGTTCATACATCACAAATAAAGGTGGCCAAAACAAAGTGGTGTGGAAGGAATTGTTATGCTCCCCACTGCTTTAATAGAGAATTCAGCTGAATGTCACCTTCCATTTTCTTTTCTAAAGATTAAAAAAGTGATCAAGACTCACTTGGGAAAACAAAGCCAATGGAATGGAGTCAAATAGGAAGCAAGCATTTCAAAAAGGAACATTTTCTGACACCATTAGCAGACCAGTTCATTAAGAAACACAAAGCTTGTTATATTAATTATATTTACTGCTAACATACCATTACCACTAAAGTAAAGCAGCAAGGACAGCTGCCAAAAAAATTTTCTGTTTTATTCTTTCCTCAAATTGTGTTTTCAATATTGTATTCTGAGGAAAAACTCACAATTATTAATAAAATACACAATTTCAATCTCATGTTTGGTGCTATGTTTTTAAAGGGAAAAGATCTTGAATCACAAGTCTAATGCTTTTGATTCTCATTAATATTTTTCAATCAATTTCAGCTGTGAATTCAGCAATGCATTCTCTTATGCAGATTAATAAAACAGCATTTCTGCTTCTTGTTATAACTACATCATTCTCATGGAGTCTAATATCTTCCTTGGTCTTGGAGTGGCATCTTAAAATGATCCAACACTCGATGGAATCTTCTAAAATACTCTTCCATTTTTACTGTTTGATACTTTTACATTTGTAGATTTCAAAGGCTTGGTCAAAGTGTCGAGATAAATTAAGCAAGGTTGAATACAGGATGGAATGGAACGGGGGTGGAAGACAAGCTATTCTCACCTTTCAAAAAAAAAAAAAACCAACAAACTCAGGAATCTGAATTCCAAAGAAAACACACACACAAATAAAATTAAATTAAATTAAATCTATAAGTTTGTTTGTCTGTTATTAAATAACATCTTAACTGCACAAAGGAACTGAATGAAATTTTGCATGAAGATAGTCTATGACACAGAATATAAGCTACTTTTTATCCAGGACGATCAAGTATTTCCTGTGGGATAGGCTCCACAAATCTGAATGAAACAATTTCCAAACTTGTCGATAGATGTCGCTAGTGCCATTTTAAATTGCGCCACAGATCCCAATAAAAAACTTCCCAAAACCTGTCGATGACCAGTTTTAAATAGGGCTACATTTTGTAGATAGGTAGGTATAGTCCCTGGACAACACATAGGCTACTACCTATTATCCTGAAATTCCAACCAGTTCCTTATCCACACAGTCATGGGCAAAAGCTAGTTAAAAATAAAAATAATAAAAAAGCTGCCATCAACTCAAGCTTTCAAAACACCTTCAAACACTCAAAATTCCCTGGAAGGATCTTCCGTAGATATCTAGTGGAGTCTCTAAGACCCAAAATAGCTTTTGAAGCATAGTTGGTGGCATAGAACATGTTCTTGGGCTTGTAGGAATTTACAACACACTGTTCAATTAAGACACAAAACGTCAGCAATCAAATGGAATACAGAATATTAAACTGTTCTCTGATAAATGGATGGATTAATTTTGATATAATTTTAATATTTTTTTAAAATTAAAACGAAAATGTTATTTCAGAAGAAAAGGATGAAAACAGTAGCAAACAAAGTCATCCTTACCTTAGCTATAACAGTTAACAATTCTCTCCATCCTGTCACCAAGAGAATTGTATCTTTAAAATCATCCGATCCACCATCAAATGTCGTATTGTTGTTTTCAACTTCACTTAGTTTTGATGACATCTCTTGTAAACACTTTTGCACCATCTACATTTTTAAATACATTATTAAAAATAAAAATTTGTGGCTTAATTATGGATCTAAAACTTTAGGAGAAGTAGATAAAGATATTTAACTAAATAAATCTCTTAACATTAGGTTGGTTTTTTTAGCAAGTTGAGTTTGAATACTTTTTTTTAAGCATCATTTTATAATTTTAAGCATTTATTTTTATTAAATATTAAGTACACTGTTAAACGCAAAATCTATATTATGAAATCATTTCTTTTCATATTAAAACACAAAAACTGAACTTAATCCAGTATTATAAATAGAAAAATGTAAATTGGCACAATTATTTAAAATAAATTATTTTTATAAAAAAAAATAAAAATTAACATTCCATGGGTGTCAAGAAGTAATGAATGGGAAGAAACATTAAGGTGCTTATGAAATTAAATCTTTCCATTACATTAAAGATATGGAAAAGATAAAAGAAAAAATATCTAACAAAAATGTTGGATAAAATGTTTTGTCTTTAAAATAATTATCATTTTTTTTAATAGCACCTTAACCTTCCCTCTCCTTCTTTCCTTTGCTTTTACCCTAGGATTATTAATTTACTGTAAAATTATAATAAGAATAGCAAACAGCAAAGAATTTATGATGGGATTTTTTTCAGTATTTACACTTGAAATTTGTGATGGGTGAAAGTACATGTAAACAATATTCTAATGTCATTTTATTTCTGAATGATCATAGTTAGATTTGGGCTGCAGACAGGGGTTCAATTCATAGCAAAGGTCAAGAACGTTTCCTTAGATATTTCCCCGAAAGCAGAATGTTTTTTATCTTTCTGCGACGATTGATGCTAAGATGAAAAGCTTTCTGCAGGTGCAGAAAAAAAAAAATACGAACTTTCAAATCGACAACCAAAAAAAAACCGAATCTCCGAATTGACAACCCAAAAAAAACGATATCTTTCTGCAGCCCTCACTTTCGTTCTGCGACATTGTTGCCCCGTTGCTCGATATTTTGCTTTGGGGGATATTTCTACTCCAGACACATCCTAGGGTCTACCCAGCCCTGTGCACAATGGGGACAAGGTTTCTTTCCCAGGTCAAAGGTGGGGAGACTGATCAGCTAACACCAATGTAGTCCAGTTGATCAAGGAAGCTTGACCCTAAGGGCCACATAGGGTAGGGTGACCAGATTTTGAAAATAAAAATGTAGCGGACAAAATCAACCAATACTTTATTATTTGTAATACTTACTGAGAAGAATATTTCAAATGTTTACTTGCAAATATGTAACAAGTTTCCAAGATCAATTCTAATGTCCATTCATATACTGATTACAACATTAAAGTAATAATACAACTTCATTTTTTCTTGTAATTTCATAAATTTGTTTATAAATACAATTCTTTGCAATTGTATAATGGCATAAAGAAAGTGTTTCTTTAGGTAGAATTGTTATTCTCAAAGAGTTAAGATGAACCTTATAGAAGGTATGTCATGAATAAGACATTCTTGCGTATCGTAACTAATCAATCTAAAGCCTAAACACAAGCACAGTATCTATTGTTGGAAACATCTGTAGAACTTTCTAGTGCTAGACAAATGATTCAATATTGCACTGCAGAATCACTCAATGAAGATGGTAAAAGTGAAAATACATTTATCTCTTCATAGTTTCTCACGTTCTCAAAGGCTGAAAATAAAACTAAGTAGTGCAGATAAATAGTTATCTTGAAATTGCATTAAAATACAGGAAAGTTATGCATCCCATATTAAATTTACTGGGACAACGGGACAATCTCGTAAAATATGGGACATCTGGTCCTCTGGATACTTTAACTTAATTTTATAATTACAAGACAATCCACAACAATGTAAATAATGATTTGCAAATTAAAATTCAAAGAAATTTTGCTTGCTATATTAATTAAGATATTTAGTTCTACAATTAATCATCTAATTATTACTAACTATAATATCATTTTCAAAAAGAGAAAATGTAATCTCAAACATTTTTTTCATATTGTTTTTTTATTAATAGATTAAAAAAATCATCATTAGATTATCAAATAATCTTTAAAATTAGTTTAAAGAAATTAATTGAAGCAAATATGTTGATAATCAATCAAAGGTATTAAGTTCTCTTTTACTTACCTTAGACCAATTCATAATATAAGCACCACTAGAAAGCTTTTTAATAACAGCCTGAAGTTCTTCATCAGATTTTTCACTAAAAAAATACAGAAGAATGTAATTCACAAACATTATATATTAAATTACAAATTTCTTTTTTGCTTTCCAGTAACTCACTCAATATTATCCTATCTTTATTTGTTGTTTTTCATAATTCCAATAATTGAGAAAAGAATATCAAGTTCTCATCATTACTCAAACTGAAATATTCTAATTTGTACATCATCATCAGTCCCTCGGACAGATATGTTGCAATTAGTGATTATAATTAAGGATAAATATGTTTTTTTTCTAAAATATTTCAATAACATATTGCAGATTCACTCAAATATTTTAAACTAGAACAAGGAAAGAAGTCAAAATAGAAATCTCAAGGATTTGTGGCAGTTATGAATTTCAAAAATGTGAAATAAATAAATAAATAAATAAATAAAAGCCATGCTGGCTTGGCCGAGCGGTCTAGATGGTGGTCTGCCGGGTAAGGTCAGTGTACCGGCACCTGGGTTCAAACCCTGGTCATGGCATGGCTGTTTCTTTCTTCTTCTGTGTTTTGTCCGTTTCCCTCTGGGACTTACTCTCTCAGGTGTATCCTCAATGGGAAGTGAATTCTCATCTCTGATTTCCTAGCCTTGTCCTGACGTTGTCAGGAGGGCTAGCGTGTGGTCCATTGGGGCCCATTTGCAAGTAGCAGTAGTAAATAATAAAAATCATATTTTTGTGTAATTATTTTTTCAGTGTCTTGCTGGTTCCCTTAGCTATGGAGCTAAGGGTGGTTTTACTATCGGATACCATGGCGAGCTTTCCTTGGTTATCCTGAAGGTGTTCGAGTCCCCAAAGAAGTGCCGAGTAAATCGCACTGAGTTCGGCCTGAAACACACTCGAGTGATCCGGGAGCCTATGTTTGCATGAATCTAGCAGCTCATGGCCCGAGTCGAAGCATGCAAAGGCAAATCCGGTCATCTCATTGGCCTTGGACTCGTCCGTAAAAACTACGGTTTGAAAGGCAGTCAGGTTACCGTCCCAACTGTGACTGGGCGGCTCTGAATGGTTGCCGGATGCGTCCAGGTTGGAATCAGGTAGCTGCCGTCGTACCTCTCACTACGCAGCTCGGCGTCTGTTCTCTTTTCAATTTTCATCCAAAATTCTTCACTTATCTGTTTTCTTCCTCATCATCATCAGTGTTCTGTCGCAGACAGGTCCAATGGCAAGCAGCAAACAAGGTCAGCAAGGTCTCTTTTTCCAAGTCGTTCTATCTCTTGCCTCCTCCTTCAGGCCTTGATATCCACTTGTAGTCAATAGGTCATCCAGGATCATTTTTCTCTTTCTTCCTCTTGGTCTCTATCCCTCAATCTTCCCCTCCAATACTTTCTTCATGAGATTTTCACCTCTCAGTACATGACCAATCCAGTTCTTTTTTCTTCTTCTAATATTCTTTAATAAACTTCTCCCTTCCCCTATTTTTTCCAGAACTTCATCATTAGTCAACTTGTCTGTCCATTTAATTTTCTCCATCCTCCTCCATAGCCAATTTCAAATGCTTCCAGCATCTCAGCATCTCTCTTTCTCAGAGTCCAAGTTTCCGAACCATGTTTTCTTCCTATCTTTTGTCAATATAGCCAAGCACAGACTCAGAAGACATACTCTTTTCATTATCTGCCATTTGTTTTCCACTGAGCCCTTGATTCCCTAATTCAATTTTTCTTTAAGAAGTCCTTGGATTCCCTTTGGTTTGAGTTTATCCCATTTCTTTTCACTACCAATCTTTATTCTGTTCCTGTCATGTGATGATTAGCTCCTCTCTTTGATTTCTGACATCCAGGATGTGTTTTTTTTTTGTTTTTTTCCATTGTCAGTTAAACAGTTGTTGTAGATCTCATTTGATCCAGAGGCAACTTAAGTTGGCTTCTGATAATCTTTATGGTGTTTCATCTGTAACTAGACATATTTTCCACAAAGTTCCATTAGTAGATCACAATTTTCATTATATATGGCAAATCATGTTTTCCCATTATGTTCTCGATATTATTATTTCTAACTTTGACATAAAATTAAAATCACCTTCAATAAGAATATATCACTTCTTTGTTTAGACACCAAAGTTCATTCTAGAAGGCTGTAATTCTTCTTTCTCTTTAGGTTCATAACGACTGTCAATTCTGTTTGGATCCTTTGTAGTAATAACTTTCTCTGATACCAGCAGAGAACCTATTTACTACAAATGATTCCAACATCATCATCCCTTGCACACTTATATCTCAAGTATAGATACAAGTTTCCATTTGTTGATACAATTCAAGCAGATTTTACTCACTCCAAGTAATTCCAGTCTGTTTTTCTCTATTCCTTAGGTTGGATTAATCTGCTCTTCACGTACAATGTTCTAACATTATATTATTTCAATTTTCTCTATTTCCAAGAGTTGAAAACAAAGAACAGGTCCTTGTTCTAGTAGACATGTAGCAAAAGAATTCAGAATGGTCAGATAGTTAGGTAGGGCATGGCCGAGAATGCTAGACATTTCCTCTGCTCAAAGATGAATAGAATATCCCATTTAAATTCAGTCACCAGAGTTCATTAGTATTAAAGGACACACCATGATTCCTATTTTGTGGAGGAGACCACCCCAGTGACATCATTTCACTCCTTCTGGGGTCTTTGTCATATTTTTATCAGCATCTGCCTTATGGCTTGAATAAGCAAATCAAAAAATGTAAAGAAGTTAAAAATCCCACAACAATTATGATCTGACATCTTTTATTTTCCTCCCAAATTAACTAAAAGAGTAAATGAAAAGTTCACTTCCTTTGATAATGATTGTTATAAAAAGATTGATCTGGAAAAGATAAATTAGTCTTCTATTTAGACTCTTAGCTTAATTAGAATCCAAACAAATGGCCGATTAATTAATGGTTCAGTTGAAATAAGTAATTTCTTATTAATTTATTTTTTGTTAAAACATTGTGAAGGCAACAATACAAAAAAGAAAACTATTGAGGAATTCATTATAGCAAAGAAAGAAAAAAAAAATACCTGGAGCAAAAAGTCAAATAGCTTTAATGAATAATTACCTTGATGTAAGGGTTCCATGATAAAACTCCAAAGCCAAAATTTTCATAATATAAGTTGCTATACGATTGGTGCTAGTAGTTATGTCGTCTTTCAACAAAGGATCACATAACAAGGACCAAAATGAAGTACTGAAAAAGTGATTACCATTAAACGTGCTTCAATAAATAAATAAATATATCCAAATCACATTTGGAAATAAAATATTTATTTCAAAAAATATGCAGTTTTAAGTCGATACAAAAACCAATCAAGTGACATTAATTATAGGAAAGACAATACAAGTCAGTACTAAAATAAATAAATAAATAAATAAACTTTATTCCTTTATCTTTTCATTCATTATTAATGCTTGCATTTTTTAAACCATCAATTTCAGATAATGCTTACTTTTGTTTAAGTAGTCGTATAGCAACATTTCTCCAGCCCAACCATAAGGCAAAAAGGAATTCTACAGCTGCACAGTGGAGAACTGTTTGGCAAGTGTGCGCTCCCTGAGAAAACAATAAAACATATTAATCTCTTAACATTTATATTTATGAATTTTAAAACCTCTTTGATTGCGTCACTGCTAATATACATGAAGAATATATTAGGAAGATATTGCATTTAATTCTGAGTAACAAAGCATCTACTTCCTGTTCCTCAGGAAATCTTGTAATTTAGCAACCAATTAAACAAAGACCTCATGTGTTCTGATCCACTGTTTTTAATGATCACTCTGTATTCAATATAATCTGCTTCATTTTTAGGCTTCTAATAAAATGGCAGTCCTTCGTGAATCTATCATTTGCTGATATATCCAATATTTACTAAAGTCCCTATTCATTTTTCCTAAATTTAACATCCTCTAATGAATTTTCATTTATAATCACAGAGAAATGCTTGCACTGGTTGTTAATGATAGTTACCATAAAAGAACTCAATTCCCTTGCTGAAGCCTCATGGACTTGAAAATACCTCTTTCCAGTTAAATATAAAACGATGTTCTATGAACCCTTATAGATCCAAAGTATAGCATAATGGCAAATCACAAGAACATTAAATAAATTATATAACAGCTTCAGAAATTACCAAAGAAAATTATTAATGGCAAGAATGATTTTTCTATTTACTATCAGATTGAATAACAGACGTACCTGTTTCCGTTCTTTAATTATCTCCATCACTGACTGAAGACAACTTGGCTGATCCTTAGTTAATTCCTGAATCATTAAAATAATGGAAAGGAAAAGAAAATGAAAGGTTAACAATGCGTTACTAAAAGAAAAAGAAAGGAAGGAAAGAAGAAAAGTATAAATTACAAATAAAGAACCTCTTGTAATCACAGTGGAATTACATTCAAAATGTGCAATTCAGGCTTATACTTAAGATGTAGACTTAAAAGAATTAATTTTATTGTGTATATCTTTAACTAAAATATTTTACTTTTGTTGATTAGGCAATTTTTGTCCTGAACAATTCATAATCTTCTATCATTCCTGAGAACTTTAAATTGTTAAAAATGCTGTACAAAACATAAAAAAAAAAACTTGAAGTTTTAAATAATTAATTGTTTAGTGTCCATCAGTTGTATTTTATTAGAACAATTATCAAGGACAAACAGTTTCTCAGGAATAAAAATTCTCATTAATCCATAAAAACCTCCAAAATGCCAATTGTTGTTGAAAGCCTCGCTCATGTATTGTAACCTAAATAATTTAAGAGAAAGAACTGTACATTCACTAAAAACTCCCCGTTTATCCGAATTTGATGGGACCGTGTGCATTTCGGATAAATGAAATTTCGGATAATCCAGAATATATTGTATTACACATATACTGTACATGTTATTAATATTAATTATGTAATTACTGTACAGTTATGTTATTAATAGTTATAGTTTCATTGTTGCAGATATAGTTACATAATTGCTTGTGTACAGAATTAAATATGGATTGTAACGATGGACAAATGTGTTTGTGAATTTTTAAAATATTCTAAAAATCTATTTGGATAAACAAGATTTTGTGATAAATGTGACTTAAATAAATTAGTTTTTAGTGTATACTGTATTGTACCCTATGCTTTTTCTTTGTTAGAAATAAGATAAAACAGATTTGATTGTATCTGTTATTATTATTTAATTTTTTTTTTAAGTAAGTTATTTCAATTAGTTCAATAAATTAAAGTCTACTACATTAAGTTTCAAAGAATAGAGCAAAATTTTCAGCTATATAATTAAATAAAAAATAAAAAAATCTTTTTTCAAAGACAACAAAAGTTAACAGAAAAAAATGGTGAAAATTATACAGATCCAAAATAATATCAACGTTCCTCAAAATTAATTCAAAATTAGGATATTCACAGATAGATAATTAAATTATTATATTTATCAATAAAAATATTAATTCCTTGGTAATCATGATTGGCAAGAATACAGTTGATAATAAAAACTTTTGTTAACTCAATTGTTTTTCTTAATGACCAAAATGCCTGAATTAATATGATCATGGCATCACTGTGAGTATAAAAATACATACTGAACTTACTCATTGTGATATTTTGGCTTTTGGCCAAGGAGAAATGGGAAGAATGTAAGCAGGTGACTGTTAAGAAGTCATCATCAACATGTTTTAGAAACTATACAGAAAGAGAAAGAACAAAAAACCCTCTGCACTCCCTTAGAAGGAAGCCATCGATGACACCAGCATTTCCTATCTGCTTTTGAAATTCCTAAGATAACTGTAATTTAAAAACTTGTTTTGCAAGTACAGTAGAGCCCCAATTATCCGCGAGTGCCGCGAAAATTTTTTTTTACTACGAACCTCAAAAAAACCAATTTTAATCCAAGCCAACAACAGGGAAAGTACAATAGGCCCTACAGTGTGAAGGTCAAAAATTACTGATGGGTTTATTGTGCATCATAATCCTATAGGCCTTCTCGGAATTTGTGGATGCAAACGTAGAGCAAAGGTTTCTGCTTTACTGTACAGATTTTAAAAGTTTTACATATTATGTTTTTGTACAATAAAACATAGTTTTTAATGGTGAAATATTTTTTTCGTGTTTAAACATCATTTTTAGTCTTTTTTCGGGTTATCCGCGATTTTTGTTATCCGCGAAGCCCTTGCCACCCAATTCCACGGATAATCGGAGCTCTGCTGTAAGTAATGAAAAAAAAAAAAAATACAATGCAACTAATCCACTTACCTTGGTTTCCCCTCTTACTGGAACATTAATAAATATTTCTAAAAGTCCTGGTTGAGCTGCGACACAAACAGTAAGAAATTCCAGTAAAGCCACTTTAAGGTTTACATCTTCCGTAGCACTTTCTAAACGGGCCAAGTATAAATCCCTGATTGTATCTGCATCATTGCCAAGACAGGCAAGTAAGGAAATGGACAATTCCTGAAAATAAAAACTTTCATTTTACTATTCATTTTATAGTTTTGTTGCCACATGTTTACGATTTAGAAAAATTATATAGTAAATGCTTGAATGTTCTAATTTTAATAAAAAACTTGACTACAGATCAATTTCCTTAACAGACTGATTATAGCAAGCCTAATTTTTGATTACAAGGGTGTCCAGATTACTGCATGTATTTTATGGTAAAATTTTATCCATTTACTATTATGATTAATTTTTATCCATATATATATATATAAATATATAAATTACAACTATGACTATTCTGTCTATTCATGGAACAGAAATTCTGTTTTTGCTTTGGGGGTAAAAAGTTCTTTTCCAGACAGTTTTGCTTCATGCTGTCTTTTTATAGTTTTTACAAATAAACTGACTTTTCTAAAGGATACAATAAAGTGGAATATGTTACGAAATATTTTATAATTAAAAAAATAAGATTTATCTATAGAGATGACAATTTTCTACAACTTATTATACAATGTAAGCATAAAGTCAATAAATCCAGTGGATTGTGAGCTAAGATAATTAAAATTATATTACCCTTAATTCAAAATATGAACTTTTCAATATTTTGTTTCAAAATAACTAATATTTAAAAGAATAATTAAAAATGAAATGCACTTAATATATTGACAATCAGACTTCACCTGTATTTGCAAAATAATGAACAAAAAAGTTAATGAATGTCAAATAGCAGGTTCCAATAGTTTTGAAGTACTGTATGCACTACAACTCCATGAAAAGGAATGGCACAAACAAACTACATAACTGTAATAGGGATAGACTATTACTTTTAAAGTCCATTCCTTCCCTCTCTCCGTTTGTGTGTGTGTGTGTGTGTGTGTGTGTGTGTGTGTTTTCTTTTAATTCATGCCTTTTCTTTCTGGAATATGGAGGGTAAACAACACTTTGAAATTGTTGGAACATATTCATCCATCAAGTACACATAATCCTTTTTTTCCATTTCATTTACTAAATTAATTTCATGCACACTGAAACTTCCTTATCTAAATTATTATATGAAAATCTAATTTTAAATACAACACTAATTTTAATATCAGTAACCACCTTGAAGATAAAATGCCTCACAAAATATTTCAATAATCAATACTGCTTAAACATTAAAAACTTCTAAATAAAGTACTGCAACATCCCGGCTGGTAATATTTCGCCTTTTAATCAAAGACTTCTTCGAACGATAAATAAAAATTTAGGAAAAAGAGAAACCCTCTCGATTTTCTAAACTACAGAAATCCAAAATAATAATATAAAACAAGAATAAATAGTGAACGTTACATCAATCACATTCATTTCATATTATCAATTTACGAGCCTAATTCATTATTTAAATTACCAGCCGCGATGTTGCAGTAATTTATTTAGAAGTCTTTAATGTTTGAATTTATGGCATTCTAAGTATACAGTACTGCTTAATTTCATTTAAATATTGTTGAAGGTAAAATTTGTTAATCCAGCAAAGTTTTAAATCAACATAAATATTTAGTGTCCTTTTCATTTCATTGTCTTCCATTGTTTCAGCAAAATACAATACGCTCATATTCAGAAAAATGAATAGAATTTTAAGAGATGGAATCCTCCTTTATAATTAAAAACACAGACAAATCAAAATTAATAAAGGCTAAATATTTCTTAGAAAATCTAAGGTGATAACATTAAAAGATTCTTAATAGCATCCTAACGGTTATCAAGTCTTTGAAAATATAGAAAAATAATAAATGAAAGAATGAAATTGTTGCCATAAGCTACAATTTTAAATAAATTTGTGAAGTTATTTTACAATTTTTAAATTTTAAAAGTTAAATGAATTTATGAGATTATTTCTGCATCTAAAACAGCAGGAGATAACTGACAAATATAAATATATATCAAGTTTTACTTAATTATAATACAATGATAAAAATAAGTCCTAAATCCTACAGAATGCTAATACATATATTTTTTTCCCTTCCATATAGTTTGATTTGGCAAATAATCAGATCAAATTACCTTTGCAAATCTTCTCAGTAGTTTAACAGCAAGTCTTGCCAAAGTGGGATCTTGTTGATGAAATCCGTAGTGAGCTACAGTCAATACAATGTGCGGCTGGGCTAAATGCACAGGCTGAGAACACAGAGTATGTTCCACAGGAGAAGGCTGACCAAAGGCATCATCTACATTAGAAGGTCTTGGCTTTAAAAGCAACAGCCGATTCAAAACAGATAATGCCAATTTAATAAGCTGAACTAACTCAGTTCCAGCTCCAGCTACGCAGCTTAAAATGAAAATAGAAACATACAAATAAATATAAATAATATTCTTTTTTTTACATAATTCAACAGAATACAAAATTAATGGAATAATAAGTTCCTTTAACAAATTATTGGTACTCTTTTGATTTTGTCATAACATTTTTCTTTTTTTTTATGATAGAGTTGTTAAAAAGTTTTTTAGAAGAACTATTATTTGTATAGGATGGTTTACATTCGTTTCCAGTGACAAAACTATTAGCTTTTAAGTGCCATCAAAATGACAGAGTGATTGAAATTACTTAAGTTGGGCTAAATAAAACCCTTTTATCCATCTATTTGTTAAATGTGATTAGTAGTAATGAATAAATGATAAAACTATTTCTTTTATTCTTACTATATTATTTTTTAATATTATTATTATTATTATTTAATATAACTTTAGTTATTAAATCTATTGTTAAATAAGAAAATGTGTCATCAATATATGACCTCATTTCACTTTTAGGTGAAGAAGAAAATCAAAACCAATTTTCTATATTTTTATTATTTTTTATGAATGGAAATCAAAGAGCAGCCAATGACACTGGCAAATTAAATTGGAATGTAAACTATAAAAATCAATTGATAAATTATAAAATATTTCATACATACTTATTGTTAATTTAGACAGGCTGCATCTATTTTCACTGTTTTAAGTCTAGTTTTGTGCATCTTTACTGATTTCTTCCAATGTAAGGAATTCTTATAAATTATTCATTGTATTAATAATTATTATTAATGACAATTCATTTATTGATGTTTATTCCTAATGAAGCAATCAATGAGATTTTATACTCTGATTCCTTTTTAATGTCTTTTTTATTATTCATACATTAATATTTTAAAGCTCGGCATTGGAATAAAGAATAAAATCACAACAACAATAATAATACTAATACAAATATGACCATGAAGTAACAACAAATGCAGAGAAAAAGACAGGATATTCTTAAGACAGCAAACAGACATTCTGAGTTTTGGAACACTAAGCAATACAATAATATGTTTTAAATTGTATGGTTTATTACTCATGTAAACTGATAGATGGTGCTACAATAATAAACATTAATGAATAAATATTTATTATGAAAATTAATAAATTAAATAAACAATTATTATAACTAACCTTGTTTGTTGCTCTAAAGCTGCCTGGACATTCTCTTCTCCTGTGGAGATTATAAGCAATAGAGCTTGTCCTGCTTCACTATACAAAAGGCTGTGTACACACACATTTTGAGATAGTGGCCTATTTTAAAAAGAATTTGCATTAACTATGATTGTTTATAGAATATGAAGTTGAATCCAAAATATTTGTTATTTCTATTATTTCTAAAATAATGTCTTTGTTCTTAATCGGCATTTCTTGTAAGAGCCTTTATAACTGATAGGGTGCCAAAGGTATATACTTCAACTTTACAATGATCATCGAGAGTAGTTCAGATTGGGTGGTCAGCTCTTTACTCCCAGGAAAAAAACCTGTTTCTTCGTTTTATAACTTTACATTAGAGAGCTGAGAACCTTAGGGCCTGTCCAGAGCAGAAGTAACCTAGGATGAGGACTCAACCCACCTCCTCTAGCCCACAACACAAATACCACTGCACCATCGGGACCACTATTTCTTATTCACGATCTTTGTATGAGGGTCGATCAAAAACAAAGTTTACAACAGCTAGAAATTACATTTATGAGTTTACCATAATGCTGGCGGTTGCTGAAATACCCGATAGAGGACTAGACTTAGACTGCTCAGTAATGGTCTTTATCATGTGTGTCACTGAAGGTGCCATTTCAAAATGGTGATCACATTGGATAACTGGTCTTCTATTGAAACCTTAAAAGAAATTGCACAACCACCTCTGGAAGAAATGTCCTGGTCATCTGAACAATGGTTGATTCTCCTTCATAACAATGTCTGACCACATGTTGCTTGGAACACACAAAACTTGCTGCACAGTGTCCACTGGAAATTTTAGGACTTCCACCATTAAGTTGGGATTTGGCTCCCAGTGACCTTTGTTCCTGCCTTAAAAAGAGCAAGTCAGCTCGATACTTCCCATGCAATGAAAAAGCCCAACAAGATGCAAAAAAGGGGGCTACAACAGCAGGGTCCTGACTTTTATGTGGCTGGGACGGACAAACTATTGAAACACTGTGATAAACACCTCACTCTTAAAGGTGACTTTGTAGAAAAATATTATATCTGTGCCATTTTGAGGGCACCATTTCATTTTGTTCCAATGGAAGTTTGTTTTTCGTACACAAGCTATGTAAACTTTTTTCTGACTGACCTATTTAATTTTACAATAAATAAATAAACAAACTATCAGCATGTTTCTTTTTTCCCCTCATAGTTTTTCTTTCAAGTCTGTAATAGTATCCAAATAAGATGTTTCTGTAATAGAATGAATTTTTTTATATTTCATGTTATTGTTCCTATTGCAGGTTAATTTTGTTGTTAGAATTAATACTTTATTAATTTTCACTGTTAAAACGAAACAGAATGTACAGGTGCCAACTTACAACAGCATTTAAGTAGATAAATTGTGATCAGGTGGTCACAAGTAGGTAGGTGGTCATTTGGTTGTAAGTCAATTTTTATACATAGGTAACAAGCAAAAATAATTTAATGGCTGCATGATTGATAGTAAATTACGATACAGTATTTTATGTTTGTTTGTTTCTTTTTTTTTTCCAGTAAAACAAGCTCTTTAAGACCTCCGTTGAAAATCAATATAAACTTTTAAATCTATAACTGGTCTAGACTATTTGATTCCTAGAATTGTATCTAGATTAGAGGATTGGCTAAGGAGGATTAGTGATGATCAGACTCCAGAGCTTTTTGCATTCCTTTTGCTTCATTTTCATAGCGTACAGGTTGAGGAGCTCTGCATTTAAACAAGCAGAAGAACTATAGGAACAAGTTGGTGAAGAGCCCACTCTAATTTGCAGGGCTGAGCAAATGTTTGCATCTCCCCTCTTTATACTAAAATGCATATTTTTCAAGATTTTGATTTCAACTCTATATTAGAAGTGTAGTTTTATCTTTATCAGTGGCTGGTGAAGATTAACTTCAAAATAAAATTCAATGTGTAAATAGTGATATTTTTATTTCTAAAAAACTAGAGAGATCCATTAAGCTTAAACAATGTGATATAAAAGATTAAATTATGATTATTATAGATAATTATTAATCAAGTATATCATTTACTTATTTGACTTCACTGTCGTAGCCATTTTAATACTTTCGCTGTACTTGAACAAAATTCTCATTAAATCGAGTATTTAATGGAGGAACATAAATTCTACTCCAAAATTTGCAACAACAAAAGGAAATCAGATAAGACAATACTATATAAATAGTAATAATTCACATTATTTAATACTCAATATTTCAATTCCTTTAGCAGGAATCTTCTTCTCGGAGACTACAGAAAATGTAGAGAAATAAAATTATTACTATTTATATAAGAAGATGATTTTTAGAATTGCATTAAGACAATACTATATTTCAAATCATTAAAAATTCAAAAATTACTTAATTTAAATAATCAACCACTCCAAATTAAAATGAAACATGGTAAAACAATTAAAGGTTTTTCAATTCATTATAGAACAGAAAGGTTATGTACTAAAAGAGTTCATTTATTCAGTACTAAGACTTGAAAAAAAAAGTAAAAAATAAATAAAGATTCAAATAACTCTTTATTTAGTTTTTTTTTTTTTTTTTTTTGCAATTAGTAATAACATTGATAAATACCTCTTGGAATCTTGATTTAGAATAGTCAATAACTTATGAATTATATTAAGGCACATTTGGCCAATTTTATCTCTGTCTGATAAGAACTGATATCGCCACTTGAAGAAAAATGGGAAAACTTCTCTCAGCATAAAAAGCTCACATGCTATAAAGCAGCTCTCAGATTTTTCTGACATTGACTGAAATAAACAACAAAAAGTTGGAATGAGGGATAGATTTTCAAAGTACTATCTTAAGAGGAAACATGAATAATTCTTACTAATCCCAATAAACAGAGGATTGTTCTGGATCTCTGGAAACAATTTGCTTAAGGAATTACTGGCCTGTGATGCAAGTGACATGCACATACTTAACAATGGTATGCAGACATCCACGTGCTGTTCAGTGAGGAAATCTCATGTGCTTGGTGTCAATGATGACGAAAAAAATCGAACCATTTTGGGAAAGCTATTTTACAGCTCTTTTTGACACAGAGTATGGCTACTTTGAGATTGCAAAGGCAAGCGTGGATTAAATGTGCCAAAGAAGGGAATCCCTTGAGTAGTAAACAACAAAGAACATGTGACTAATATATTGTAGAAGGCACAAATCTTCACAGTCTGCTATCAGTCGTTTTCCAGACATGATTGTAGTGGAGAGAGGGTTTATTGTAACAAAGACATCTTTAAAAACTGGGAACACCGTAATCAACTGGGATTTGACTTTAAAAAAATGTCAGAGTTCATAAGCTGCTGCCACGTTTCAGAGAGCCGATCAAACAGTAGAAAACTGTATGAGCACCACCTATCAGGAGAAAAATGGAAATTCATAGTTACATTAAATGAAGCATACATGTACCTTAATGATTGCAACAAACCCAGAGCAATTTACGACTGTCAAAAGGGAAACAAAAATTTACAGATAATATTCAGAATGCAAAGAAACGTTTTTGAAGGGATTCATGATCATCGCAGAATATAGCTGTAAGGACAATTTAAACATTTGTCATGTTGCATAAAATGCAAAGGTCATCAAACTAATGTTCTGGATCCAATTTATTGAAATTCCCATTATTACAGCAAAAACACAAACAAGGTATGGCTTCATCAAGGTAAAGTCTCCAGTCACACTTCTGCTTCAACCCATTTGTTTCTGGAAAGAATGCAACATGAAACAGGAATGCTGTACCTTCACTGACATTCCTGTGAAGTCACCAGATGCTGCACCATTGGATAAAAATTGTGCATTTCAACTCCTAATACTAGCACTAGGAAATAGGTGTCGCTGCACGATAGATGGTCTTTGGAAAGCTTGACAGGAGGAGTGGATGAAAATCAACATAACAGTACTCCATAGCAGCCTGCTTTGTTAGAAATGACAATGCAGAGCAATAACAGCAGTAAAGGGTTTTCAAACTGAACATCATCAGTGGTGGAGACGTAGATGTTCTGTAGCAATGCATCACTGAAATTCGTTTTCAGAGATCCAGAGAGATGAGAAATGATTTTTATTAAAAAGGAAATTACTAAAAAAATGTATTCAAGTTAATGCAAATTTCAAAGCAAACACAATAAATTTAAAGCTCAAAATACTATCTGAAACTGAGCTGATATTAAATATCGCCAATAAATATAAAACGGCAGAAAAGCCCTGTTATCAATATAGCTAATGCTTTCCTTGTTTTTACAGCACAGTTTTTGAAATGAAATAAAAGCATCTAAAAATCATCCAAAAAACAAAAAGCCAGCTAATAATTACAGTGAAATTTAACGCAAGCAAGTTTTCATCTCCTATCAGTGCTATCCTTTTAAATGCTGTCCTTTAAAATTTTGTTTTTTGCCATTTATGTATGTTTAAATGAATTTTACCTGCACTGAGTTATCAAGAAGTTTCAGAAAGGCCAATAAAACAGGATAACTTCCAGATGCACATTCATGAAATGCTATAAGATTTCCTATGATTCCAACATTCAAGTCAATGCCACTGAAAA
>JAFIDM010000006.1:22110944-22125991 GCA_023159025.1 Thereuonema tuberculata
ATGTTATTCCATGATATCATACAATTGTTATCATATTCGATGTTTATTTCATGTTTTAAGGAGAAGAAACTTATTGATTTCTCTCCATAATGTACCTGATGAAGAAAACAGGATATGTTTTTGAAATAGTGAATTATTTTAAAAGGAGGAAGAATTTGTGATTTTATTTATTTAATATTTTCATAAAACTCAGGTATTTTCAAAAACCCAAGAATCAAAAGCTTACTTCTTTTGTATTACTCTTCAGACAGAAAATGACAATACTGTAATATATTGTTAATTATTATTGCCAACAATTGCTAATAACATTGATAACTCAAGTCACACATAATTTACCATGTCATTTACTAGTTATAATCCTTGGTAATTCCTTTATTGCAACTACTGATAACTCAATAGTTATTAAATGAACCATTGGAATAAATGACAAAGTATCAATTAAATTTCTTAAATAGGTAATAGGTTAGCACATTTATTGCTGTTGATTTTCTTGTTTCAGGGGTCACTGCCAGGTGTGACGGTGCCTTCATTTAAGATCTTGCCTTTCTGGATCTTTTATCGGGGAAGGTAGATCAGGCTAATGAGTCCCATGCAGGACGAAACGGATGTTCCCGATCCTTCTGATAATTGAATGAGAAAGGCAATTTATTCATGTGCTGACCTTGGTTCTTATTCTGTTTGTTTGTAATATGTGACATTTTCATTGGAAATTGTGACATTTAATAGAGAACTGTACATTTATACAAAATATAGACCATTCTAAAATAGTCAACATCATCTCTCATTCATTAATTAGGGATTACTAAAGTATCTCTATAAAAAGTTTGCCAATTACTATAAATTTTTGACAATCTCTTATTAATATTTGGATTAACAAAATTGTTTCCATTATTAATAAAGAGTGAATCTACATTGAAACCTGTTTCACTTTCCATAAAGCTTTACAATTTTTGTTTTTAATAGGTTGACTCCCATCAAATCTTTACAAATCAAAATACAATTATCATCATTACATAACTAGCCATAAAAACTAACAAATCACTACAGCCACTTTACCTGCTCCTTGAGACATCAGCTGAAGTAGATTATGAGTTTCACAAAGACAAATCTGCCAACCGCTAACTACTGTCTGCCACTGAATCACTTGTCGATTAAAATTTTTTTCTGGACAACAATAAAAAAAAAAAAAAAAACAGTATCATTTTATTTTTGTAATAAAAATGAAAAAAAAAAACAACAAAATCATACGAGTTTTAAGCGTTAGTATAGTCTATCTTTCTATTATAAACTTAAAAGACATCTACAAAGGAATATTTATGAGAAAGATAAACTTAAGTCTTAATATATTAGGTTTATAACAATTCCTTGTCAGTCTCAGTTCCTCCCAGAACTGTTATAAAAGATACCACATTTATAAGAATTTTCATTTTTTGCTACCCTCAAATAGTTATAGCCATCTAGTATCTATTTCACTAATATACAACTTAGTGGCATTATGCATCCTGCAGAGAGTCCCACAATTCCCTAATGTTCGCTGGTGGTGGATTCCTGGCAGTGATGGTATGTTGAAGTGCAGACCATATTTGTTCAATGGTGTTTAAATCTGGCAAACACGAAGGCCAAGATATGATGGCAAACTCAGAGGAATGCTCCTCCAGTCATAATCGGATGGCTGTGGTCTTGTGCATTGTCCTGTTGAAAGAGATTGCACTCATCGCATAAATGCAGGATATGAAATGATTCTGCAAGGATGGTGACAAAATTTAGAATGGTCTATATTTTGATCTGCAAGGATGGCTACTGGTCACAGAGATCTGCAGACATAGGAGGGGTCTAATGTGTGCCAGCTGAACAAACCCTAAACTCTCACTGCTGCCTTGTATAGTGGCTTGTTGGCATGCAGGATCCAGTGCCACGTGGGGTTTTTGCCACACCCAGACTCACCATCTGCCCAAAACAGTCGGGACTACGATTTGTCTGTTCAGACTATATGTTTCCAGTCCTCTAGAGTCTAGTGGCAGCATTCCTGAACCCAGGTGAGGCACATAGCCTTATGTGTCAGCAATGGTTTTAGGTGGGCTTTCAGCATTTATCCCCAGTGATCAGCTCAAAGAGTTAAAAGATTCCATCTCCACCGAAAGGGATTCTCCAACCACAAACACAACAATACAAAATAACTATCAAATAAACAGCTTTAAATCCTTTGTCTAACCACTGCCAGGTTCACGCACTCCTTGAGCTGATCATCCAGGGTAAATCTAGCTGAAGACGCCTAATAAGGCAGAAACAGCGTCCCAGATTCCTGTTGGTGATCGCTCAAGGTGCAAATCCTTTATTATTGTGCATTCCGATTTGATGTTTGTGATTTCATAATCCTTGTCATTTATTTTATCTCAGTAGAATCCTACTTCTAAAGTATAATAATCCATCTATGTTCTTCCATAAAGATGGTCTGGGCTTTTAAAGAATTTGATATGTTGTTCGAGAGAGTTAATTATTTTATGTAATATTTTTAGTTTGGGGAATTAATTACTAATCTCTCAAAAGTTAAAAAAAAATAACTATCTTAATTTCTTTCCCATTCATGTATTGTTGCATCCAATGTTCTTTTTATATTTTATTAGCCCTAGCTCTTCACTATCAAGTGACCACCCATCAACAATCTCACCATTCTCTTCCATAATAATCTCTATCACTGACACCATATACTGTACGATGTCTTCAGATAGATAAGTTTTCAATTTCTCAATGTCCTTCCTTCAGACAAATAGCAGAATTGTTTGTCTGCAAGCTAAGAAAAAGCCTTTTAACCTTAATAATTTTTGCTTCTGCTTGCTTTGTTAACATCACAAATGTAGATAATGTTTTACATTTTATTTTACATTTATTCTATAAGAAGTTTTCAAGTTTAATTCTTTTATTTCCCAATTCTTGGTTTCAAAAAGAATATTAAATATGTCACATAAAAAAAAAAAAGACGTGGTCAAATATACTGCTGAGAAGTAAAGACAATCTCTAATAGGTTTTAAGTCAAAATTAAATGAATTTGTAGGAGAAGCAGCCATTTTGCAAATGAATATAAAAAATATTAATGTATTTTAAATATTTAGCATCTTTAAAAATAACGTAATCTTCCTTTGAAGCTTTCTTGTTGATGGAGTACGAAGAAATCTTCTTGAGTTACCAGTCAGGTAAGAATTTTGGATTAGTCAAAGCTTTCAAACGCAGTCCTAGTGTCTGGCTTCATGGAATAAGAAGTGAGATTACAAGGGGCTATTTAAATTGTGGAGCGCAGCTCCCTGTGAGGTTCAATTTTTCAGGTTGATGTTTTTTGGCATGAAAAATGGCACCAATTGTGTTTTGCTATGAAGGGCAAGGGCTGGGAGCCATATGCCGCTGTCCCTGTTGAATAAGGTTAATATCACTTTGATGGCAAAGATGAGATTAGCCCATTCCCATTTTCCCTCCGATATTTTATACCTTTTTAAGTATGATCTCACCTCTACCAACTTCCTGTACAATGGCCACTTCTATGAGCAAATTGATGGAGAGGCGATGGCTTCTCCACTGTCCCCTTGATACCAACTTCTTTATGGAAAACTTCAAACACAAAACCGTTCAAACCACCCTCTTCAACCATCTGCCTTCTTCCGTTATGTCGATGACACTTTCATCATTTGGCCACACAGTTGCAATGCTCTGCAGGAGTTCCTCTGTCCTTCTTAAATAAAAAGGTGACTCCAGCATCACCTTTTTTTATTCCAAAATTATCATCTGGCTGGCAACCCAAAAAGATTTCTTATGTTAATCTTCTTCATCATTTTTGTTTTTCATCTCCTTGCTCTGGGCCATTAGAATTAATGTAATCTATAAATGTTCTAGTAAAATGTTTGAACAGTAGGTCAAGTTAACCTGACTATTTTTAGGAAAATTATTTTATACTTAGGTAACTATATTTTAGATTATTTCCTCTTTCTATTGCTTCTGTCATTTTAAAGACTTCTTATCACAATATGTATGAGTCACAAGATGTATGCCATTCACAGATATGGCCTCTGTCCAGATAAAAGTTGCTGACCCCTGCATTAAATAGTTATTTAAAAAGATTTAAGTACAAGAATCTAGACTAAACTCATAAAAGCATATCTAGCTTAAGGAATTTCTTATGATCATCTACTAACAAAAATATCTATCTATCTATCTACCATGAGGCCACATATCGTAGAAAATCTGGATAAGCTTATTTTAAATAACAATGTAAGTTTTGAGTTTTGATTGAGAATTAAATGTATAATGACAAAGATATGAAACGTAAATGTCACTGTGAAAAGAATTTTAAATTTGAAATAGGAACTGATTCTATCTAGGAATTTCTCATCATCATCCCTGAAACCATTGTCATTTGAATATACAGTCAAACCTCCATATATCGAACTTCCTCATATCAAAATTTTCTGTATATCGAACTCTTAGCAAATCTCCATGTTCATTACATAGAAAAACTGTTTCTATATATCGAAAAAATCTCTATATATCGAAAATTTTTTTCAAGACTTATTGGGATAAAAGTGTGGAAAGTTGAATTGCTGAAGAATGTGGATAGCGGAATGCGCAAAAAAGACATTTCAGCTAAATTTGGTATTCCCGCAAACACAGTGTCGACTATTACAAAAAATTAGAATGCCGTTGCTGATTATCCTACAGACGAAGACATACTGAGCTCGTTTCATGAAACTGAAAAAGAAATCGAAGAACCAGAGGAAGTAAATGAATCTGAAAACATTTCCAACCCATCGAAAAAAGAAATGCGAGAAGCGTTTGAAACAATATGTGGTGGACTTTAATACGCGGAAAATGTTCCTGATGAAGTTTTTAGTGGACTGAATAAATGCGAACATTTCTTTGATGAACTTTCCGCAAAACTGGCTGTTGTTTTTTCGAAGTTTTTTTAAATGGTGTTTAAAATTTTGTAAAATTAAAAAAAAAAAATGTAACTGATCATTGTAACCACTGTCTGGATTATTGTTTTTTTAAAAGGTACAGAATGTAGTCCTCAATAAATCTTTCATATTAATTCATTTTTAAATTACCTATATTAACTTTCATTTAATGTGATTCGCATATAAATTAGAAACTAAGTTTCGTATACGAAAATTAGCTTAATTTTAATGTTTTAGGAGTAATTCTGGTAAAATTCTATATATCGAAATTTCTATATATCGAATTTTTTCCCGGCAATTTGCTACTTCGATGTATGGAGGTTCGACTGTATTCTTCAATAAGGAGATATTTTCAACTATTACCATACAAAATATTTTTACATAATCATAATACTTTAAACAGCAGCATGCCTAACAGCCAGTGCATGTGCCATCTTAACAGACACAACTGCTGCCTGATTGAACAAATCAATTTATACTAATACATACCTAAATGTGGCAAAAAAAATCCATGTGTTCCTCTTGGAATAATAAAAGTATCTGAAAATAATAAAAATAACATAATAATGAAAGGGAAAGATTACTTTAAAATTAATTTATTTTTATTATTGATATTAATTATAAATAAATAAATTTGGGTCACACTAAAATAATGTGATAAAGTGCTTGACTGTAGGCGGAAGGAGCTGGGATCAATCCTTGGCAGAGATCAGGGATTTTAACACCCTGAATTCCCCTCCAGATGGATGTCTTTCCCAAGAGTTAAAGCCAGGCAGACATCGAACTGAACTTCAATCTAAGTCCCTTTGGATTTGGAAAATGTTAGAATCATTTCTTCCCACATACGGGCCATGTGAAACAGTAATTTACAATTAATTATAAAATAATACTGGATGTTCTTCGTTATATATTAAAACAAAAATATATTCCTTCCATTTTCATTAATCTGTTTAAAATTCTTCAACGAAATTATTTTATTTTACGAAAAACTTGACAAAGCGAAACAATATTTTCCGCCAAACATTGTTGAAGAATTTTAAACAGATTAATGAAAATGGAAGAAATATATTTTTGTTTTAATAACCCTGGATGTCCAAAAACTTTAAAAAAAAATAAATAAATAAAAATGCCTATGATATTTTCTATAATATTTCTTTTCTTACATACTTAAAATGAAAATATAATTAACTTTCAAATCAATCTGAGCTTTAAAAATTTGAGCAATCAAATTTATTAAGATGTTTTACATTTCATTATGAAATATAAATATAAATAATTTATAGAAATCTCAATGAAGATGTATTTTGTTATACTCACATACAAGGATAAGGGTGGGAAGTGCAGGGTATGATATTAAGAATTACAGGTTAAAGTTTGCTGAATATGCCAGGAAAAGTTTTTGGAAGCACTATAATCATACAACTATTATAAAGCTGAAGAGCTTGTGTTTGAACGAGCTAATCTCAGGAACTACCAGTCCGATTTGAAAAATTCTTTTTGAGTTACATAGCCCGTTTAGGTATAGGCTATATAACATCACGCTATGACCAATAGGAGCGAAGCAGTAAACATAAACATCAATCAACGGGTGCGGCGACGGCGGCAATGGGGCGGCTTGGCTGCATGACGAGAACGGCCGAATTTAACGCGGATGACACCGCTTGGCACAGTTCGTTGAAACATTAAAGTAAATGAGGAGAAAATTCAGAGTAAGTTGTGTGGTTAAGAGGGAGAAAGGCTGTGTGGATCAATCTTCTCATTTCATAAAACTTAGAAATAAAAAAAAAAGTGTGCCTTTTTGGTTTTATGGATCTGGAGAAGGTATCGATCATAATGAACAGTAATAGACTTCAATATGTGTTGAAAGAGTATGATGTAGTTTTACCTTTTCTTTTCTCACGAACGCCATTTGCCCCTCAGCGCTTTGCTTAGTCATTACCCCTTCTCCCCATTTTTTCCTTCCTTGCGTATTAAGTTTCTTATCCATATTTCAGTCATTTCTTTACTTATTCTCATCTTTTTGCCTTTTCTCCGTGTCCAAAGGGTTCTCGGTGCAATCGACTCATTGTTCATTGCCAACTCAACACCAAGGAAAGAATACAGTAGAACCTCGATTATCCGAAACTCTTTTAACTGGAACTTCATTTAACCGACGTCGGTTTCCTTAAGTTTTTTTTTTTTTGATAAATAAACAATTCCCCCCCCCCATCCCCCCTCCTGTCGGAAATTCCATTCTATTGTCCCCCTTTGCCAGAAATTCCATTCGTCTCCAAGATCATCTGCCTTTCTATTGGCTACTTTCTGTCCGACTCAGAAGCGTTGGCTTTAGCGAAATGTAGAAAATTCATTTACGCCATGGAGCCCACTAAACGAAAATGCGTTTTGTTAACAGTGGAACAGAAGTTCCAAATTGTGAGCAGAATTGAAGCAGGTGAAACTTCTAAAATAAGCAACTCCGATGCTTTTGAATGTTTTGCTAAAGGACTGATGTGGTTGGAGCAACAGACTGTCTCTGATTCTATAGAACTTATGCTACTGTTGTTTCGGGACAGAGCAGCTAAACGACTTCATTCATGCTTACGGCAGAGCAAACTTCCATTTAAGCCAATGTAAAGTACAGGGTGGGCAGAAAGTAATTAGGTATCGCAATGAGCTTATATCTTTTATATTTATAAAGTTATTTACTTGAAATTTATACAGCATGTACAGAGATATATAGAATTTGATTGCCTACCTTAAAATTCGATCTAGGCACCTGTGGCGTTGACCAATGACCTCAAACGACCTGGAATGGAATCCACAGATTTCTGGAGGAAGTTGTGTGGGATGTTGGCAAGAACTTCCCGAATCCGTGCTTCCAATTCGTCCAATGTGCGAGGTTTCGTCCGGTACACCTCGTCCTTTGCCCAGCCCCATAAAAAAAAGTCACAGGGTGTCAGGTCTGGACTTCTTGCAGGCCATTCATGAGGTCCCCTTCTCCCCAACCAACGTCCCGGAAACTTCTCATCCAACCAGTTACGGACGACATTCGCAAAGTGAGGTGGTGCACCTCTTGCATGAAGAAAATGTCGTCGGTATTTTCCCATTCAGATACCGTGAGCCAAAGGTAATCCTGAAGCATTTCAAGATATCGTTCTGCGTTCATTGTGTCACGCAGAAGATATGGACCGACGACATTTGTAGCCGTTATTCCACACCATACGGTCACTTTCGGTCGAGACTGCATCTTCTCCACCGTAACTCCAGGATCCTGTGCCGCCCAGTAATGGCAATTGTGCCGATTGACGAAACCTCCCACATGGAACCTCCCTCGTCACTCCAAAGGATGTTGTCGAACAATTGAGGTCAATCTTCATGCCAACCCAACATCAGCTTCCCGTACTCCATTCTGCGATCGCAGTCTTCTGGTGTCAGTTGCTGCACATAATGGGGTTTCCATGCTCGAAAGTTTAATTCTTTATGCAATACTTGTCGCACAGCGTACCTTGTGAGCCCACTCTCGCGAGCTGCCTGGCGTGTTGATTTAGCCGGACTACGATTGAACATGTTCCGCACAATCGCCACATTCTCAGCAGATCGAGACGTGGATGGGCGACCTGCTTTTGCTGCATCCTTTACTGAACCTTTGGTCATTAGCTTCGTGTGACAATTCTTTATTGTCTCCGGACGAATTGTGGCATTCCTGCCCTTCACCGTATGCCACCATCTCTGCACAAGAACGATTGAATTCCAGACCTCATAGCGTGAAGCAATCTGCGCTCGTTCTCTCACTGTAAGGTGATCGACCATCTTTGATATTGTTGCATGTATGTCCTCTGGAGGCTGCCGTCTGAACTACTCGGCATGAAAAATCGATATCCTATTTAATGTTCTACATGTACATGCTGATTTCAGTATTATTCCATTGATATTAAAATTTTAACAGCCAATTAATAATACCCAGTTACATTCCGCCCACCCTGTATATATCGTATGTCACATAAACATTTACATTGCATTTTCTGACTTGTGTGACATCTATTGAAAAAATTTATTGTTTATAATTATAGTAATATAATTAAAAACATCACATTTAGTTATTTTGTACATGTGTATATCAAACAACTTTTTCCAAAATGTAATTCCTTTTAAAGAGATTTCTTTGCTTTTTATCTTTTGCTATGGTTTTTTAGGTTCAAGTAGATGCTCTTTTGAAATAAGTTGGCGATTAATAATTTAAACATTCAAAATTTTACATATTCTAAGAAACGAAGAAAACAAAAATTAACTTTTCACGAAACTGGCAATTATATAATTATTACAGATAAATATTTAAAAAGATAATCTATAAGTTACTAATAATTATTATGAAAATGCTAAAATAAAGTGAGTATTTTCTTTATTTTGATATTTGTTGTGTTATCTTGAGATCAAAAGGCACTAAACCAAAAAGGAAGAACCTGAGATGTGATGGGTGAGCAGAGATGTTAAGAGATTACAACAGGATTAGAAACTGAAGGGAGGATACTCTTAAAAAAAGAGGGGGGGATGTAAGGATATGATGTCATTGCTTGTAGCGCCAACTAGTGTCAGCAATATCGATTATGAAATTCCTTTATGGGAACTTTAATATATACATGAATGCTTATGTGATTGGTCTGCTGTGATAGGAAGAAGTGTTGTGATGACATTGTCCTCTTATCTAAAAGTAAGCTAGGTCTACAAATGCTTCCAACCAGATGTACACAAGAATAACACAAGATAATAAATGCAGACATAAAAAAAGAGATGGAAGAAAATTTGAAATAAGTAAACAATTTCTACACTTAATAAATGTGCCTGTTACAGCAGATTGAATTGATAGTGAGACAGGGAAGGGAATGAATGTTGGAATCATTGTTTGGTGCCCTTGGTTTGGATGAAAGGGTCAGAATTTGTCAAGGAATTTGTTTGAAGGGCTGTTTCTAATACTATGCTATGTTCCAGAGCATCTGATGATGTTATAGTGAATCTGTATATAGGTATACTTTAAGATGGTTTAACACTTAGAACATATGATTGTGGAGAGTCTCATAAAAAGTATTAATACTTGTAAAACAAATGGATGGTAAGTGTAACATGAAACAAGCCAGGAAAGATCAAGTGGATGAGTATCTGAAAATGTACTGTTTAAAAGCCTGTGTAAAAGATGAAATAGAATGACTGTTGAGGAAGACCGCTCTGGTTTAAGGATAGGAAGATTTGGAGAAATATTTATTTATATTATTTAAAATTGTGTGATAGGTTTAATCAGTTTTTTGTAGTACTATCCTATTCAAGGACATGGGCATGAGATTGTTGATAGCAATGGATTTGACAATTTTTGAATTCCTAGTAACAAAACCAATAGTTATAAGTCTTTCTTTCTTCATTAAAGAAAATTTAACGAAGAAAATATCTATAAAACTAATTTGAAAATCCAGAAATGATATCTCCATTGGCATTGAATGCCTTTGAATTTTCTTCTTTTACCTGTATTATATGGGGAATGAGAAGTTGCCAGCTGCCAGGTATTCTCCTCTTCTGCAGGAATGATTTTGTTTGGAGTACTCGTACAGTCCACAAATTCAGTGAAATAAGGAAGACGTTGCATCAAGTCTACAACCTAAAACAACAGAAATAAAAATTATATAAAGATAATTTTGACTCCATTTTGATCATTTTGAATTCTCACTGTTTGGCCAGTAAGTATATTCTTCTGCATGACAAATATCACACTTTACTTCCTTTATGGAATATCAATGACTCAACAAACATTATCTAAATGAAAGTTTTTTCAGAAAACTTATTTGTAACCATATTTTCGAACTGCTTTTATTATAAGATTCCAATTCCCTTATAAACTTAACAATACTAAGTTCCTAACATAATTGCTTAAACTTACTATTTTTTAGTACTATAGAATAGTAACAATTGCTTATCTTAATAATGATGACAAGTATATATGTAAATCATTAAATGTTTAATCTGAACAATTTGAACTCGAAAAACCTTCCAACAAACACAAACTATCTGGATGTCTCAAATTACCTACAACAATAATTCCATAGCAATCACTGTGTATATATTACAATTCCAACACAAACACGTACAAAATCAACTTTCTTATACACAGAGCACTAACAACATGCTCCACTAAATTTGCCTTACACACCGAACTCCTACCATTTACAGTATACTGAACTCATACCATTTTCAGTATACCGAACCTCCACAACTAACCCTCCCACCTCTTTCACAACAGCCTAAAACATAAACTTAACAAACCCACCAAAATCAACTCCCAAACCTCCTGCCAAATACATGCCCTTTCCTTACTATCCACCCTTTGAAAGTTTCATTGAAAAAAATTCCTCGACCCATACCAATAAGCCCCTGCCTTCAGATCACTCATCACAAACATAACACACACCAAGTAACAAACTAATACTTCCAATACAGTATATTGGATCCCACACAACCAGTGCCCCTCTGCCTATTTAGGACAAACATCCCGACCCCTATCCACACACATCAAAAAGAGCACAAGCAAAGACCCCACACATTCATATACAGTAACACATTACAATGAGACTGGACACACACCCAATTTCTCAGCTGCCAAACCCCTCTCCCACTGCCTCCTTGCTGAATCTTTCAAAATCAGCATCCAGCATACAACTCTATCACTATTGCTAAACCGCTTACACACCCCACACTCTCACTTGGAATTCCCACCTCGTGTCATCCTAAATGTTTTTTTGTGTTGTCCTATGTGTTTGTGTCATCCCTGAAGATGGAATACGCAAAGTATTCTGAAACTGTCTCTTTATTACCATCCTTTTAATCCTGTTTATTCATTTATTAAGTCAGTGCATTTCATTTTCATTTTATTTTAATACATGCCTTCTTATCACAGTTTAATTAAACAGCTTTTTGTTTGTTTTGTTTTTGTCTTGACTACTTTCACTCGTCCCAAATATTGAAACAAACAGCTTTTTAACAAGAGAATTCACTACCATACAAAAAGAATGGAAAAATTCTGGAGTACAATAATTTTGAAACAAAATATCACTGGATTTACCAGGCTTTGTTAAGAAACTTTTTTACCAAGCAGATTCAGTTCATTTTGAGGGATAGACTTGTATACAAAAAGAGTTCATTCTCATAATAAAATGGTCTATAAAAAACGAAGGGTTTTAAAATCCATTCATGAATTTACTGGTAAAAGACACAATTTAATGTAACTGATTTCCTTTCATTTCATATCCCAAATTTAGAAACGAATGAAGTAAAGACTAATTTAGTAAATAAATGATTCAAGTTATTAAATTAGAGTAATTACAAAATTTCTCTCAAGGACCAGTGAAGCAGACTTCTAGATTAGATTTGTGATTAGATTTTAATTTAATGTAAAGAGCAAATACTGTAATTGATATTAGACTGGGCAGTTTTGAGGGAATAAAGGGTGGTTATAATTAAACTGATCCTATTCTGAGCACCCTGGAGCGGATAGTAGTGAACATATGACAATGTCACTTGGTAGATTTCTAATTAGACCAAGCGGAAGCAATTTCTGCTGAAAAAAAAAGTTCAACTTTTTATCACCAGGAGAAAATATAGCGCTTTAAGAGCAAAAAACATAAGAGAAGTTTATTATCAAACTATGATTACAGAAGTTGTTCAAGATGTGTTTGAACTAGGTCAGTTACATGCTACATGTCTAATACAGTATGATCAACGGTTGCAAGCAGCATTTCGGGTGGAATATCAGCGACGTGTAGCTGTATGCTTGACTTTAGATCAGGCAGAGACCATAAGCGTCCCTGATAGATATGATCTTTCAAATATCCCCACAGTCAGAAGTCACATGGATTTAAGTCAGGATATCGTGCAGGCCAAGCATCTGGAAACCTCTGGAGATTACATAATCATTCGTGAAGGTAGAACGAAGCTGTTCTTTCACTTGTTGACCAATATGCAGTGTTGCTTCATCTTCCATGGAAACAGTGGTCTCTAAGCAATTTCTTTCTTGCAAGGCAGGAATCATATGCTGAGAAGGAGTTCACTGTAATGTACAGTCGTTATTTAAAGAAGCCATGCTTTCGCTCGTCCCAAAGGATAAAGTACCTTACATAAAAAGAGCCGAGAAGCAAGGTAGCACTTAGGAACAAATGGATTCATAGAGCAAAAAACGTTATAAGAAATCATTTTTTGCAATAAGGCCTACGACCTACTGCAGCCTAAAAATCACAGTAAAGACCAAGTTCATTCCTCAATGGTTTGATTGTACACTATTGTTTGTAAAAATTGCAACATCATGAAGGATTGATGGTTTTATCTTGAAAATTACAGGCTAAGAACATCAGATTGGGACATGCAAAACGCCAGTTCTATGATGCGAATGTGGTGTAATGAACAAATGAGACTCGAACGCACAGAAATCTGGGAACTTCACCACAAAATATCATGACTACACAGGATGACAGATACTTCTACAGCATGGCAGTACAGCTTTGTCTTCCAGCACAGTTCGGCATTGTCTGCTGAGCAGAGGACTGGCCACTGGCAACCCATTGCTTTGAATTTCTTTGACGCTCAACCTTAGACACCTCAGGTTGCAATGGGGTCTAAGATATCGTAATGAACGCTAGCTTGCAATGTAAAGAATTTCCTAAGATTCCTAGATAAAAAACCATGCCTCTACTCTACCCAATCCCTCTGGGCAAAATATAAAATAATTCCTTTTGAACATATCTACAAGTATCAGTTGGCCCCTTTTCACCTACAAAACAATTAATAAAAAAACTATGTACTTCAATTACTTTAAATACTAAACCACCCCATTCTTATTCTTATAAAACTAGACTCAATCCTATTCTACTAACAAAAACAAGATCCAACTATCAAAGAAGAGCAGTAAGTTATTCTGTTCATCTAAATTGGAATAAAATTCCAGAAGAAATTTGTTACTGCTCTTCTCTGACACAATTTAAAAGAAAACTTAAACAACACTTATCTACTTAACTTAATCCTAATAAATCCTCATAAATAAATAATTCCTCTTTTTACATGAACCCAATAATTGATTGTAGCCTCTCCTTCTTTCCTCTTTCTTCTCACTCCCTCCTTTTTTCTTTTCTCCTTCCTCTTTCTAGATAAGCAACATCAGTTTAATTTTACATTATATAATTTTCTCGGCATATAATTTCCTCAAAATATGATTAACTGAATTTTGTTCCCCTTCAAAAAATGTACACTGTAAAATACTTGTAAAAAAAAAAATAATAATTCAGTTTCTTCATCTTTTATTAGCGGCCCCTAGGTTACAGCTTGCATGTAAAACATAGGGGACCACTCTTGCTTTTATGCTTGCTGGATGTCACACAGTGTAGTGACCAAACGGTTAGATATTAGAATGAAACCTTTACCATTGTGTTCAGCATCAAAAGTAGGTAACCACGTCCAAAAAATCAGACCTCTAGGTCCACTCCCTGACCGGATGTGGGGGAGGGGTCAAAAGTCAGTGCTTCAATACTTTTTCTTTTATCATATCTCAGCAATCGTTTGTCTGGCGAAAACATGACTACCACCAATGTGTTCAAAAGGGTCAATATTGGGAGAACGTCTATTGCCGTTTTCCTCTTTATCGGAAGCGAACACTTTTGACCCCCCCAACTTCCGGTTTGCTGTAAGCATCCATTAGGTTCATTGTAAACGCTGGTTAGGTTCACTCTACTTTTGTTTATAAAAATGTGTATATTACGGGATTAATTATCTTGTTTTTTTCCCTGTAATGCTTTTTGTTTTAATTTCATCTCTTATTTGCCTCGATGCCGACACCCTTTTGTCTTTTCGATAAGATCCGCCTTAAGACAACTGGGATGTCAAAACTGTAATCAATATGTACTGTTGTAAATATTTTTTTGTAGGTAATAAATTATTATTATTATAATGTGCACTTCGAAGCATCACACTGATCCAATGCCATGGTTTGGAGTGCCACTGGGTTCAATTAGCAATCTCACCTGATACAAATTTAGAGAACCTTCAACAGTCAGCTATATAACAGGGATGTCTTAGAGGCAGATGTGATACCCTTCCTTCAAC
>JAFIDM010000006.1:22126001-22144887 GCA_023159025.1 Thereuonema tuberculata
AGAGGCAGATGTGATACCCTTCCTTCAACAGTCAGCAATATAACAGGAATGTCTTAGAGGCAGATGTGATACCCTTCCTTCAGAGTTGTCCTGACACTACATTACAGCAGGACAATGCTCACCCACCTATGGGCCACAATGTCCAAGAGCTTTTCCATGCATGGCAGATACAGCTTCTCTGGCCTTCACAATCACCTGATATGTCCCAATTGAACATGGTAGGTAAGCAAGTGGCCCATCAAGTGCCTCTGCCAGAAATGACAAATAAACTCTAGACTTGCATAGAAGCAGCCAGGCAGGCTATTCTTCAAAATCAAAAACCTCTTCCATTCAATGTTATACTGTATAGAACGTGTTATTGCTGCTCGAGATGGCTTCACATGATACTGAATTTCGAAGCTACAAAATCTTGTATAGCTCTGCAAATGTAATCAGTTATCTACTGTAACATCAGTATTTTCTGACATAAATTTCATTTTAATAACATGATTCTTTCTTGGTGCTGCAATTTTCACCAAATAGTAGTGTACAATATCTTGTATAATCAGCAATATTTCAATTCCAAATTTTTTCACCTGTTAAATGAATTTGGGATAACAATAACTGTTCATCCAGAATGATCCAAACTCCAGAAGAAGATCAAACAAATGCTAAAAATCTTAAAAATAAATAGAAACTAATAGGATTTTCAAGATCGTAAAAAAAATCGTGTGCTGATAAGAATTTTGTAGAAAAGGATACATTAGAAGAGCTTATTAGTGACAGAGGAGGGAAAGAGATATCATTAGTGAACCTTGCCTGGAAAGAGTCACTTCCATTTTGATTTTTGCAATATTAAATTCCTACACAAATCTCATGCAACTATTAACAGAATACTGATTTAAAGAGTTTTCTTGTTCTGTTATAAATATAAAAATGAAATAAAAGGAATTTTAATCTAAGTGGATATTCTTACCTTCTGAGCTTCCTTTTGACCTGCTGAGGCAAGGGCTGTCACAGTTCTTATCAAAGGACTGAATTGAAGAGGAAACACCTCCATGGACGAATTCACAAGACTTCCTACACCTTCCTCTAACCCCTGCAAACAATGGAAAATTTCAGATTTTAACAAATTCTGAGTTTTAAATAGTGATTTTTATTTTCATTACTATCATTTGTACAATCCTTTAAAGTATTTACTTATTTATTTTCATTGGTTTTTACATGAACAGTTTTTGGTGCAAAAGGCATGTTTTAATCACTTATAATTCTGTTTTGTTACCAATATTAAATGTTTGTGTCAGCAGCAATTCAAGTATCCTTCTTCTGCCAAAATTTTATTTTTTTTTTTCTTTTGTTTTTATATTTACATTGTCACAACTAGAATCTAGTTTTCAGCATTTTGTGCTAAAGATGATTACAGTTACTTTGTAAAATTTCACCCCAAATAGGTTCTTAAAGAGTTATTTTCAGAACCAAGAAAAACAGGCAAGCTTATTTTCATATCAAGTCAAAAAGAAATAAGAAGAAAAAATACAAAACTTAACTACAGTCGAACTTCCATAACTCAAACTTCTATAAGTTGAATTTATCTATTATCTCGAATTTTTAATGAAATTTCTGTGTCGAGATTGCATTTTAGCTAAGAAATTGTTTCTAAATCTTGAATTTCTGTAAGTCAAATTTTTTTATAACTCAAAGTAAAATTTGGAAGTTTTGAAGCCGGAGAACCTTCTTAACTCAAATTTTTATACTGCATATTTTCGTTTTAGGTATACTATACATATTTTCCTCGTATTTTGTTGTTTATCCATGTCCCATTCCAATTTTAGCATTCCTCTTAATAGCTAGGTGCACACTTAATGGGGATTTTTGTGAGTTTTAGCTATCCAAGAAATAAGACATTTTTAGTTAAGCTGTGACGAAACATTTGCCCCCCAAGGGACAGAGAAGTGAAGGGAAGATAGCTTTCCCCTCAACCGACTAAAACCTTTAATCCCTTCATACCAGCCCCCTAAGTGTGTATCTAGCTAATGTTTGCTAATGACTGGACTATCGCGGGCATCCTTTAAGACGGAAGTGACCTTAATTCACATTTGCTGTAGGTACTGATAATCGCCTTATAGCTTAGGTAATTTTCGCAGGAACCCTGTTTCTAAAATCTGCCATAATACATGGGCTATAAATTAAAGAAATTTTAAGTTTAAACCCATTATTTCTTCTGATTGCTGCCATAGCATTTGTGAATATGAGTGACCAAAAAAGAAAGCTGAATATGCTATTGTTATTGGACAAAGTGAGGTTGATACGTGAAATTGATAAAGGCATAAAGAAAAAAGGAGATTGCTTCCCATTTGGGATTCCTCCAAATACACTTTCAACAATTATAAAGAACCACGAAGAAATTCTGAAGAAAGTCGAAAATGAAATAGCCAATGATAGCAAATGTTTAAAAACCTGTACCTACGAAGATATCAACGTAGCTATTCTGTAATGGTTTAAAATGGCTAGCAATAGGAATGTCTCAATTTCTGGGCCACTTATTAGAGAAAAGGCTATTTCTTTTGCTGAATCTTTGGGACACACTAATTTTGTCACTAGTGTAGGTTGGTTTGGTAAGTTTAAGAAAAGGCATAATATTATTCAAAAGGTTGTGTATGGTGAAAGTGCAGACGTTAATGAATATGACTAAAGAGTGGCGAAACAATATTTTACCATAACTTTAGCACAATATTTTTAACGCAAACGAGATGGGCTTATTTTTCAAAGCCAGATAAAATGTTAACTTTTAAATACAAAAAGTGTTCTGGTGGAAAACACAACAAAGAAAGAATTACCGTCATGGTGGCAGCCAGCATGTGTGGTACCGAAAAACTGAAATTGTTGGTGATTGGCAAATCAAAAAATTCGCGTTGTTTTAAAGACGCAGCAAGAAAGCTTGGATGACAAATGAACAGTATGAAGAAAGGCTTTCTAGTTTAGGCCAGAAATTATATGCCGAAAAACATAAAATCTTGCTTCTTTGTGTTTCTCCCACCAAACATGATGTCAAAGATGCAACCTTTGGACCAAGAACTTATCAACAATATGAAATTGCACTATAGAAGAAGAATTTAGAGAAAATTTTTAGTTGCCCTAGAAGACCAAACAGACCAGATTACTCTATGGGATGCCGTTACATCTAAAGTGAAAAATGAGTCACTGTTTTTTTCTTTGTGTGTTTTTAAAGCCACGAAATGGATGAACACTAGGCAGACGACACTTACTTTTGATGGTGTAAGTTACTCGTTCTTTCTAATGAACATTGTTACAATGAACAGATCAAAGAGATCTACCAGTACGGCTTTCCTTTGAAACTAAGGATCATCACCGATTCCTCATTTTTGGTTTTGGTTTTAATTCTATTTTTATTTTGATACATTTTTTTAAAAAATAGATTTTTAATTTTTCAAATTTTAATCTTATTTTTATTTTTTATTCTGTTTTTTTTATATTTTCGTTTCATTCTTATTGATTTATAAATTCCCCATCTTTTATTTCATTTTATTATTTTAGTCTTGTGTTTGTTGCTATTTTATTTTATTCCCATAGGTGGAGTTAAGTGGTTGGTTGTCATTTGTTTACAATCAGCTACATTGGAAATCTCATCATCACAAGAAGTCCCCTACTAGGATTCCCATTATTGGTGTTTGAAGAGGTTGCTGCCCCCTCATCACTGATTGAACCAAGCCAGCCTATAGGGACGCTGCCTTTGTCTCGTTCATTGGTGCAGCTACTTATAAATAGACGGTTTTGGATGTTATTGTCACATTGAAAAAGAAATGCAGTTTGCAGCATTTTGAAACTAGTTTGTGCTATTAAAATTTTTGATATTCATTCTCTGTGTGTTCGGCCAGATGCCTTATTTTTTGATATTTGCACACGTAAATTACTTATAGCATATTCTATGACTTTGTAAATATTCTTTTCTATAAGTTTTTATGAAGGCTATTCCATCAATCACATCTCTTGGCTAATATATCACATCGAATGTTACATCTTCATTATTTCTTGAAAACGAGTGACTTTGATATAAAGTTATTTTCATAACAAAATATTTTTCTCTAACAATGAAATTACTGTGGTTTGAAGCTGGATTTGTGGGAACTCAGCGTATAGGTAAATTACACATTAAGTTAGGAGTAACTGCAATGCTAATAAAAAAAATATAAATATTGATTAAAAGGTAATATGTAAAGTTGAAACGAATCTGACAAATTCATTTCGCAGTTTATTTTGTTTGTTGACATTCATTCTTAAAGAGTTCTTGTAGCACGGTGGAATTGTTTGAGGTGAACCTCATTGAGACGTAGCTTTAGTATTGTTAGTGTATCGAGAGGTTTTGTTGCATGTTGGGCATGGCTTTTTTTTTTTTTTTTTTCGAATTGGGGGGAACCTATAAAACATGGTTAGTTTAGGGATTGGTGGCTTTTTCCCCCACTAAAAACTTCATTTCATGGAGGGTAATTTTTTTTCCTCCAAACGTTGGGAAAAGGAAGAATAAAATATTCCTCTGAATTTTTGCCATGAGTTGCTTTTTTTTTTTAACCCTTCCCACATCTTATCCGATTGAGTTTTTATTTTCTTAGATTTTGAAATAAAGAAAAAAAGATTTTCAATGTATAAGTTTCAAAGTTTAGTGATCCTAACACTGGTCCCATTAAAGATTATTAAAGATCCCCTCAGCCATGAAATCCACATTGAATCTACTATCAGGGGAACCCCATAGCGACCATCAAGAATACATCTGGACATCATCTGCAGACGTAAACATCCATCCCTAAACGATGGATATCATTGACATCATTGATATCGAAATCGTCCAAATGGGAGCGTTATATTTGTCCATCAGCGTTTCAACAAGTTATGGTATGTAGACTTGAACTTTATTTTAAGACAGGATAGGTTGGCGAAATGGCAGTTATTCAAAAGAAATGTTTAGTTAATTTTATCTTCAAGATGTTTGTGCTTCAACTGTTATTATACTCCAATTGTGACCAGAAAGAATTTATAAGAATTGGAACTTTGTGTTTGCTTTAAAGATTAAATCAAATTCACTAGAGTTTAGTGATATTAATGTACGATTTCTTTTACTTTATAATTTAATTGCAAACTGTGTGATTTTAAACTCTTTCCTTTCGAGGAAGCTATAGATTTGTTTAAATTGTTTTTATTATTTAGATTTTTTTTATATATAAAAATTTAGGGTCCTAGGACACCTGTTATTTTTTTTTTTCTTAAGTGTGATATTTATGTATAACTATTAGAAAATCTGTCTCATCGGATAGGAGAGGTTTTATTACTTATTTACATGAGTTGATCTGAAGATCAATGAGATTTCAGAATTTATTATCTTGGAATTAACAAGAAAATCTTAAATTTATATTTTGAGATTGTGTTTTGTTCCTATCCTTTAAATTTAATAAATTGTTTGTTTAAGATTTAGAAAGAGTTGGTTTATTTTAATTCTTCCACTGTGAGAATAAACAAATAACTCTGCGTTTACTTACTCTCCCCCCCCCCCCTATTTATTTGTTTTTCCTTCCCTAGTCATCTGAACGATCCACATTTAATATTGAGGTTTTTATCAGCTAGTGGATGCTACAATGTTTGACTTGCTATATAATTTAGTTGTAAGAATTAATATTGGCTGTTATTTAATAGAAAACTTCTGTAAAACAATAATACTCACCTTATCCCAAACATCTTGGGCAATGTTTACATATGGTAGCAATAATTCTGCAATTTTTTGTAAAACCTAAAGGGAAAAAAAAAGAAAAATTAGAATAAAGAAATAAAAAATGAAATAAAAATAAAAACGAGAGAGAGAGGGATAAAATAATAATAACTTCTTGACCTCAAAGCCTCCAAATGCGTCTTCCTCAAACAAAGTCAATAAAGTGGATATTAAGCTATAAATAATGGTGTGTCCAAGGTTTGCTATTACCTAAAACGACAAATATTTATCTTAAGTAAATTAACATTTAAGAAACAAAGCAGAAATAAAATACCTTTTATTATTTGAGAACTGAAAATTTTTAACCATTTCCTACCGATGGTCCAGTGAATAAAGGGTGATGTAGCATTTGTTCTATGTAAGGAAAAACTCCTTTCTGAACAACGGCATTTCCCAATTTTTTAGTTAATGGTAGTTCAGATGTTGGAAGCACTAAATAACGAACTATCATCCACCCAAGAAGAATTGGACAATGCTCAGGAACAACAGCCAAGGAACACAGTAGATCATCAATTTGCTATTTAAAAGAAGAAAGGAATTAGCAAATATAAAGCACTTTTTGTAAATAAAATTATTTACTTCTACTATTATTTATTTCATTCAAAACATTATTGTTCTATGGCAAGGCAATTACTGATCGGATTGATGTAGAAGACAACTGCCACAGACAATCTGCTTACAAATATCCCAAGAAACATGTCATTTATAATAAATTTACTTCAATAAAGAAAAATTTCTCTATCAAAAACTTTTTTTCACTTGTAAACATTGCCATATTTTTACATAAAGTAAATTACTTTATTTATTACTTGAGGGTTGGGACTTAATTCATGGCAACCATTTTTTATCTGCCAAACATGCGACACCACTGCAATTCCGGAACACTCGTTTGAAAGCTTGTTGGATATGCATCTGATTGGTACCATTTATGTGGTCTGGGTCAGTGAAGGAATGTCAAGGGGGCAAGTGGAAAAAAAAACATTTGAAAAATCATCATTTCATAAGGCAATGCAGCGTAGCCAAGGAAGAAAAAGGAACACAGGAATGCTCAATACGCATTACCCCTCAAAGTAATCTCCAAGATTGTCCACAATACATTGAGTCATTAAGTGATAGACGTCTCACTGAAATGCCGTAAATATTTCATCTTTGTTCGCAAGATTTCCCATGTAACTGCAGCTTGAGTTTTTGAATCAAATCAAAGTTGCATAGACTCAGGTGTGGCAAATATGGAGGGTGCTCAAAGGCATACCGTTCCTATCGACGTAACAAAGTCTGTGCAAGAGCTGCTAGGTGACATAGGGCGTTATCGTTAAGAATGATGGCATTGGACAGCAAATGCTGGCAACGTACGGTGGACAATCTTGGAGATTACTTTGAGGGGTGTTAGCAATGTGTATTGAGCATTCCTGTGTTCTTTTTTCTTCCTTGGTTACACTGCATTGCCTTATGAAACGATGATTTCCAAAAATGTATTTTTCACTTGCTTCCATGATGTTCTTCCACTGATTCAGATCAGGTTAGTGGTGCCAATCAGAAGCACATCCAACAATCTTTCAAACGTATATTCTAGAATTGCAGTGGTGCCGCATGTTTAGCAGATAAAAAATAGTTGCCATGACTTAAGCCCCAACCCTCGAATATGTTTATGATTATTATTAAAAACATCTCCATAATTTTACAAGAAGTAAATTATTTTATCTATTATAAAATTTAGGACACTTAAAGTTGAAAAGTTAATTAGAAACAGTTAATCCAATGCTTAAGAAAATATTAAAAAACCCAGGGATGTTTATTAACCATTATATATCGATATAAGTTTTAAAATTTCTGAAATGATAATTAAATAAAAGATACCAAAATTCAGACCCTCAGATTGGAATTGAATTCCTGATGGCCATCAGTTTTTAGAATGTGTTTTATTTTTATTTTTTTGATGGTTGGGTGGATAGTTTGATGGCAAGCATTGCACGATGGCGAATCATACAGCCAAAACTAATAGTTCTAGCTGGATCAAAGTTCTCTAAATTTTATAATGAAAATTTGCGAAGTTTAAGAAATTTGTATTCTGCATTTAAATTCAATTATGAATGAATGAAAAACAATTTATTCATCCATTGAACTACACTTGGCTATCATCTATCAAACATGGTGGTTGGTAACTTTCATCTGCTTCTGATAAATGAAGAGCTATTTCATATTCATACCCATAGTAATAAGATAATCCTTGAAATAAAACATTATTTTATCAATAAATTATCTATTCAAAGCATTAGAATAATTCAAAATTTATTTTAATTGTTTAAATAGACTTTTTCATTACTGCCAAAATGTGCACAATGGATTCTGGGTAAATAAGCTTCCAGTGAGTTTTTGATGGGAAATAGATGGCCACGTAAAACACATCATTTGAAGTTGAAGGGAAATCAGTGAAAATGTGATGATCATCAAATTTTCAACCATATAAAACCAACCTTAGGGAGGCTCACAGGTTCTATGGTACTGGCGGTTCGAGGGAACCCAACAGGAGTGAACATTTTGTTTGTTTTAATTGCAGTTACAATAAGATGAGAGTTGAAAAATTAGTACATTATTATTATTATTATTATTATTGATTATCTTTTCCTGATGTATTTGAAGTATTGTATTATAATAAGAGTAGGAAAGTAGGAATGGCTACTCAACCATACAAGGGTATTTTCAATATCAATAAGAGAAGTCTGCTTATTTCATCACTTGCTAGCTACAAACAATAAAAGCGTATGGCTAGATATGCTCATTGCAAATCAGCAGTGCAATATGTAGAGTTCTTTACCTTCTATGATAAAAATAAAGCAAAAAAATAAACATTTTTTCTAAAACAAAAAGAAAGCTAAGAAACAAGAGATTGAATTTATAAAGTTTTTATGCTGTGATATTCCTCCATACTTTGTACATTCTTCACTTTACTGTTATCATGATATTTTCTGTTTGCTTTTGCTTACTGCTTATTTAGTACAGAAGCTATGGAATTAGCTCAGTAGAATGGCACTGCGAATGATGGTTTGTTTCTGCTTCAACATAGATTTCTAGCAATCGTAAAGGCCAGTGGGCATATTCCACGGAAGAACATACTTCAGCAGCTGTTTGTGACATCAATTTTCACAGGAGTCTGGTGCTGCAAACCACAGCAGCCTTCAAAGATGAACGGCAGTGGAATCCGCAGCAGGCCAATCACATTGTCATGTAAGAGAGGCGAGAATAATCATTTTCTAACAGCTAATCACAAAATACTTGCGTTGCTCAAAAGAAGAATTGGCATCCATTTTGTTGCTCAATTCATATTTTCTTTTTTAATTTTCGAGTGAAGATTAAAAAGCATTTAATTATTGGAGTATAGATATTTAGTAAACATGTGTACGAAAAGATAACATGGGCTTTGAGAAATTTCTAAAAAAAGAAAGGAAGAAAACAAAGAAACTGGACGTGAATCAGTGGATTGTCATCTCGTTTCTTGCCAAAATGATCACAAAAATCACCGTCTACAATTTCTAAAATAAGCAATCCAAAAATCTAATTCTACACAGCATTTATTCTTTGTTTTAATTTGTAATGAACTGTTTATATTAGACTACATGATTCTATTATAAATAAAAAGGTTTGCTGTTAACAGGTGTTTTGTCCTATGTCACCAGTTTCCAAAGTATGCTCACCACAGAGCAGCGACAACAGACATACATGCAAGCTAGTCTAACTAGTTGCCACCAGCCATTCAAGTCCATTCCCCAGTGCTGACGTTAACTTATGAGCATTTAGATAACTAAGCATTAGGGCTCAACCTGTAATCTAATTTGGGAGAGATAGAATCGTATAACCTAGAGATTGGGCTCATCTCCAAATGTGGGTATAGGGTCCAGACTGCAGATTGGGGGGGGGGGGTTAGAAAAATTACATCAAAACCTAATAATGTACTGGAAAACTATCATCTTATGCTTAGGATGAATATATTGACAACATGCTACCCTGAAAGAAGTTGAGATGTTGATCAAATTTTACTCCTTTTTTTAAAGATTATAATTTCCTAGAGAAAACCTACACTTTTTATGAGTAAGTTTAATCTTTATTCTTTACAACAACAACAAAAAAAGAAAAGCAAATACATTTGATCAAACACACCTTTAGCTCTTACAAATGATCAAAGGATCAAAGGATGTTAAAGGTTAATGAAATTAAACAAGAAAGGTTCCAATCTACTTTATTTGAACCATTTATACAATAATAACTTACCTTCCATGATTCTTCATTTTTTAAAAAGAGTATTTCTTCTGGTCTGCAATAAAATTAAAAGACAAAATAAAGAAAAATCACTTCAGACTAAATAACCTCTGCCTAGTTTACAATTCTGTGAAGCTACTTCTTATTTACACGACAGTTCTGTTTCAGAAATAATTCAACAGTATATGAAACAACAACATACAATGCGAAATTTTCTCTTAAAAGAGTTGACAATCATTAGTATTCCATAGTGCCTATGTTTACATCTTCTTTGGAAAGATAGCACAACATTAATATCAATGAATCAAAAGGCAAAAGAAAGCAATATCTGAAACACCATCACTATAATTTAAACACAGATTAGTCAAGAAGTAATCTCAACAAATTCAAAATTAAAGATCAGCAATAAACAGTTATTAAAAGGTTCCACTGATCTCATCAGTATCAAAATATGCTAATAAAGTTTCATAAGAGCCTTAAAAACTATTAATCACTCTATGATTTGTAAACCATAAAATACATCTTTAGATGTGGTTAACTGTGCATAAACTTCAAAGCTATACATTTTCTTAAAGGCAATTAGAAATTCAAAATTTAATCTTACAGCAACATCTTCTTGGCTGTCCGGATGGTATTGTGTCTTTAAAGGAAAAATTCTTTGCTGACGTTTTTTTTTTTCAGAGCTGGCTTCCTTTCTTCTCAAGTGTGTTTATAACTTCTGCCTAAGAATTAAAGGAAGTCAGTTGACTACTAGATCTCAAGCTCTGAAGATATCTCTCACAGCAAGAGATGAAACACAAGCAAGGAAGTTTTCCTTTAAGACATGGCGCCACCTCACAGCCTAGAAGATAATGGCCATGGAAACACCAACATTTCAAGATTACAGCAAATATGTAATCTACCCGAATCTGCTAGAAGGTATACTAAGGTTCAGAAATAAAAGACAACAAGTAAGGTAGACAACATTTTTAATAGCCCTACGTTTAGAATATAACAGTAAGGTGTACTGTTTCCGTTGAATAATCTAGTTTCACACAATCTCTGGTGCAAACGCGCAAACATTTGATGATTGGGCACATGTATGTTGGGAAACCATTCACGATATAATCGTACAGTGGCTCGTCCATTTCCGATCGCTGTCCCAAAGGCTAGATGCATATCTGCCCTCTCAGAATTAGTGAAGTGATACATCCTACTCGTACAAAGTCAACGTCTCAAATGACAATGGCTCACACTACCCATCTAATGTGCTGCCATACAGTACCTCTAGCACATTTGGATGGCATTTGCAGACAAATTCCACTCTGAATATGGTTTGTTTTTGAATTCCTGACCTACCTTTAAAGTTTGTACAGGGAATTTTGAATCACCGTGCTTATATCAAAGCTAGTCCTTCGAGTTTCATGAAGCAAAGATTTCAATCAATCATTTGCAATTTAGAATAGTGTAGAATATAAGAATAAAATTACCTTACATTACTAACTATATAAAGTTGTACAGTGATGTGGAACTTGAAAAAAGCCGATATAAAACCATATCACTGTTTCTGCAAAGAAACGGCCAAATTATCTTCACATCATCAGTGTCATAAATGGAAATTAAAGTAACTACAGTTTAAACACAATTTAGACAACAAAAATGCAGTATTCTAGACTTTGGTCTTTTTTATTTATTTATTTAAGAATTATTTATTATCTGTTAATCTTATAATAATTAGTTTGTAATGTTTGTTTTTTACGCATTTTCATTTAAGTATTTTCATTTACAAAAAAATTATAATAACGGACAACAGTTATCAAATCAAACTCAAAACTTCCTAAAATTAAATCTTTAATTTTGATTTGTGATAACTTAAATGATTATTAATTAACAAATCCTACCTAGAAGAATTTTAAATGATTAAATAAAATTATGATAAATAAAAATATCTTTAAATATGTTTAAATATCTTTATATTTAAAATAATTTTGAAATTTAAATTTATTTTCAAAACGACCTGAGTTTCATTTTTAAGCAGGAATTCTCACTTAGGGGAATCTGGCGAAAAAAATAGTTACAATTTGTCTCAGTAGATGGCGCAGCATGCCATCTGATAAGATCAATTAATCCCCTTCAGATAATCTGGATTTTCAATTATTACTATTCTAATTGACTAGAGACTTTCTTAAGGGAGTGTCATCACGGATCCAGTTGACCGATCTCGGTGGTGGGGGTAGTTCTAGGAATTGTCAAAGAAAATAATTGGGGAATTTTCTCACCCAGAGGGCAAAAAGCCCTTTCCCCTCCTCTTTTTTTTTCTCCATTCTGTTTGAAAATTTAACTTGGAAAATTTCTTTCAAATTCTTTTTTTTTTCTGCTAAATATATATTTTCAGAAATTATTACAATGGCAACTTCAATTAAAATATAATATCAAACGTTTTAATATTGAAATTAATAAAAATTTAAAATTTTAAATTAAAGTTGCAAAGTACATTTGATGATTGCTCTCCAGTCCTGCTGAAGTAGTACCAAAGAGATTTTTTGGTAGTACTATTAATTCTTTTATGAAAAAAAATATATAATAATTTTTATTTTTATTAAATTAATTAATAATTTCATAAAAATCTCACTTATTCTCACTTCAGCCCGACCTTAACGCGGTAGGTGCGCGACAGAGATATTTATTATCTAATTTTATTATTTCATTTCTTCTTTACAGTTATTTAGAAATCATTTTTGATCCTATGCAAAAAAACAACAAAAAAAAATGTCGAACAATACCCGGTCTATCAATTTTCTTTTCCTGAAAACTGTTCAAAGGGCGTCCGCAATGGACAAATTCTTCCGCAAGTTGATATTTGAATTAGATACCTATGTAAGGACACTGGCCTCTCACCTCTGCCCGGGTTCGGTTCTCATGTGGGTTTTGTTGATGGTGGCGATCCGCGCTGGGCAGGTTTTCCCGGGGTTCTCCCGTTTCCCATGCATTTCTCACACCATCCTTTCTCAGTCTTTCTCTCCGTCTGTCCTTATTTCCGTGGGATAGTACAAAAGATCTTTCAGGTCGACGTGCTCGGCAGTCAAGCCACCCACTTTCACTTAATCTAATCTAATCTAATCTAGATACCTATGTATCTAACCCAGGTATCTAACTCAAATATCAAACTTAAAATTTTTTTCAGTTACCTCTCATAAAGTTCTCTTTATACTGTAAATATCAAATTTTTATTAAGTCCCCCACCAGAGATATTGGGGCTTAAACTTTGAAAAAAATGAAAAACGAGCATGTTTCAAGAGCTATAACTAAATTAGGAAGCCAGTAACAGAGCTGAAATATTTTTTGCTAAACCTTTGGATGTATATCTTTTCTCAAACAAATTTGTTTGTTTTGATATTTCATTCCTTCCTGCTAAAAAAAACCCCGAACTTTGATTTTTGTTCAAAAGTGAATATCAGTTTCGGTTCTAAATTTCAGCCATTTGCATTAGAAATATGGTAAAAAGGTATAGGCCATAAAATGTGGCTTGAGATGTGCTGAAAATAATGTTTTTTACCACGGCTTTCTATCATTTATTTTAGCTGAGTTATCAAATTACCGCAACTGTCTGAAAAGGCCAAAAATGCCGGAAACCATAACACAACAATGGACGCCATTTTTAAACGAAGTCAAATAAAAACAAAATAATGCCGGTTTTGAAGTACTCATGCATAGAGATAACAACAGTAAAAAAATATATATTTTTTAAAATGGTCGCGCAACCAATTTAATGTTTTCTGGACCGTTTGGTATGGATTGACCCTTTTTGAAAATTTGTAACTTGAAAAGTTTCTTCCAAGTTCTTTTTTTTTCTGCTAAATATATATTTTCAGAAATTACTACAATGGCAACTCCAATTAAAATATAATCAAACGTTTTAATAATGAAATTAATAAAAATTCAAAATTCTAAATTAAGCATCGTATTTCGTTAGAACATATTATAAGAAGTATATTATGATTCAGACTATAATGCGAATTTAATTAATTTCTTCTGAAATTGAATAAAAGTCTATGCTTTCAACAGATACGAAAATTAACTTATAAAATTCATGTATTTGAAAATAGAATGTACATTACAATATTAATTCAGCCAAAATTCCATAATTACAAAATTTGAAAATTCTTATTCACAAAATCTTACTGGGAAAAGCTTGCAAAAGAAAAGTCTTTATATAAAAAAATTTTATTATTCTATCAACAAAACATTTTCGAACATTTAAATCTAGAAAGAAAAAAAAATTAATGAATAATTTCTCAAAAACTTTTCCGTTTTGCATAAAAGCATAAAAATATCATTATTTTCATTATAGATATAATATATCTATAATGCTCTTCGTTATATATTAAAACAAATATGTATATTTTCCATCTATTTTGTAATGGAAAAAACATTATTTATTCAAATAATAAAATTACATCCAGTATACTAATAACGAAAACTAAAAATAGTTTAAGTTAAAAATTTTTAACAATACATGCCAAAAATTATTGAAATCCATTTGTAGCAGTCGGAAATTTCCACAGTTGAGTGAACCATGGAACAATAGGCTACTACTGTTGCGTGGTAATGTGCATGATAAACTCAATTCTTCCACAACTCCAATTTTTGGGTACGTAAGCCCAGGCGCGCACTATTTTTATAATAAAATATAGATTTTGATATATCTTTTTAAGATCAAAAAACATACAAATAGTTTAATAAATATAATTTTTAAGATCTAAAAACAAATAGTTTAATAAATCTAAACTCATGATAAAATTACTCCACAAATCTTTACTCCAAAATAATGACAGTATTTCTAACCGATTATTTTTCATCGGGTCGAAAAACAAGCAGAAATAAATTATTTCTTTCTTTCTTTGAACATAAAGTAAACAAACATGAACAATACAATTTTCAAATTACAATTGAGAAATGTTAAATTTGTTATATTACACGTTTACAACATAATCTAATTATTAAATGACAAATAAGAAATGTTAAACGCTCTACAAATTTAAAAATGACATGAACAACACAATTTTCAAATTACAATTGAGAAATGTTAAATTATATTTAACATAATTATAATGTTTATATTTATTATCGTAACACATAAGTATATATATTGAAATACCAATAGTTTGAGAAACAAATGAAAACTACATGATAGTAAATGAAAAAAATTGTAAGTAGACAATGAGAATTTTGTATTAGTTCGACAATCAGAAGATGCTGCGAGAAAACCATGGACTGGATTTATCATCAAACCACACTTCTGAATCTCAGATCCAGTCAATTTCTTGTACGCCGAGAGAGCACAATCTTCATTTAGCCTTCCATAATCTACAAATTTTGGGACCAAATTGATAGGAACACCCGGCAGCCATTGCTCTGAGGAGTAAGAACCTTTCTGAGGCCGACTGAATTGCTTGCCTCCACTGAACTTCGCCACTAAATGCATAAACTGCTCAGATATTATATAAGTTACAATACAGACACAATACAGATTAATAAATTCTGCTGTGTTCGTTCCCATTAAAAAAAAAATCATTTAGAGAAACAAAGAGATAAATAATAAACTTACTGCGGAAACAATAAAATAAGAAAAAAAAAAAGAAGAAATATTTATATAGAAATAACAGTCAATATCCTTAACTATGAGACTTTTGATATAAATAAGCCTTTAGAGATTGTGTTGACAATATTGATGCCAAAAATATTAAATTTCCTGATTCTTGTGGGCAAAACGTTGTTCAATAGTTGTTGATCTAGACCCCCTATCTGAAGGGTAGTCGGTCCAGGTTCGCGCAACATCGAACAAAATGCCACTTTTCGGGTCTAATAAAATTGAAATTAACTTATAAAAATGGCTAAAAATTTGAGATCCTGTACAATTTTTCCTGCTGATTCCAATAAAATCAATTTTAACATTATGGATGCAAAATTCAGTCAAACAAGTTGACTCAAAGTGTGCATAAAAATTTGTTGTGACTTCCCGCCACTAAAATTTGACAATATTAGACTCCAACAACTTCCAGGCAAAAAAAGGTATAGACTTGAAATTGTGAACAAGCACTATGCTTGGGCTAGACATGTTGCTGCCAAATTTGCAACTATCTAGCATCTATAGTCGCCCTGCAGGATCTCTTCAAATGTGGCACTGTTGGCAAGCATGGTAAAATTTACAAAGTTTAAAGCCAATTATTAAAAAATAGTCAACCTGAATCTGCTTGTGAATAGTATCATCTGAAAGAAAAAACGTTGCTCTACAAGACTGATGTATTTTATTTTTTTTTGCAATGCGACCATTAGGCAGGTCAATGTACGTTAAAATTTGTGTGTGTGTGACATATTGCATCCTGATTATGGTATGTTTACTGCAGGATCCCAAGCCTGATTGTGGCTATCTTTGCTTCAGGAAAATTTTGCTCTTTCCAATTGCTATGAATTTGAGTCTTAATAGTCACTTAAAATTATTGATATAATTATAAATTCATTTGCACTTCATTTAGGGTCAATTCAAACCAAACGGTCCAGCACTAGTTGCTCGACCATTTTTTAAAAAATTGATTTTTTTACTGTTGTTACCCCTATACATGAGTACCGGTACTTCAAAACAGGCAGTATTTTTTTTTTATTTGATTTCGTTTAAAAATGGCGTCCAATTTTGTTTTAGAGTTTCCGGCATTTTGGCCTTTGCAGACAGTTGCTGTAATTTCGATAACTCAGCTAAGAAAAATGATAGAAAGCTGTGGTTAAAAAGCATTTTTTTCAGCACATTCTAAACTACATTTTATGTTCTATACTTTTTTTACCAAATCTCTAACACAAATGGCTGAAATTTAGAATTGAAACTTGTGTTCGATTTTCAACAAAAATCAAGTTCCGGGTTTTTTTTGAGCAGGAAGGAAAGATTGCAAGGATTGAGGGGATTCTTCTCAAAAAAGGGAGAGTTAGAGGGGGTGGAGTGAGTTTCTCCCTTGAACCATAATCCCCTTAGGGAGATAATAAATTACGGTTGATTGACAGCTACAAGTCGAAAGCCGTCTAGAAATGAAAAAAGGAACTAAAATTTCGCTAATACTTAAATATCTCAATAAATAATGAATATTAAAAAAAAAGAAAAATGTCAAAAGATTCAGCAATAGATTTAGCTTCGTTTTATCTAAACAGAATCCCAAAAAATTATTCGACTGTTTCAAAAAAAAAATCATTTGTCAAACTGCATTGTCAAAAAAATACATTTTTTTTTTTTTAAATTAAACAAAGGCATTAATGACAAAAGTGTTTAGATTAAATTTTCCTAATTACGTTTCTGTATCATTTGAATATTGGATCCAGACTTTTAGAGTTTAAACAACATCACAACAGTTACAATACATATGATATATTGGGGGTGTTTGAAGGCAAAAAAACTGAATTTCAATAATAATGAATAAATAATAACATGAAAATATAATTCTTATATGTTTAACGATTTTACATAAAAAGTTTCAGATTTTTATGAGCAGTAGTTTAAGAGATATGAAAAGATAAGTTGCGGTGAAAACCATCGATTTTCAGTCCAGATCCCCCTTAAAAATGAAACGCAGGTCGTTTTGAAAACATTTGTGATTTTTAATTTTTAAACTCATTATAAATGTGTGTGGTGGCCTTGATTTCCTGCTATGAAAATTTCACATTAAACTATTTAATATTAAATTTATTTTGAAATCATAAAATATATTTATTTATAATTTTTATAATTGGAAAATTATTATTTTGAAATTTTGTAATAAGATACTTTAAATTATCTAAGAAATCTTAAAATTTAGAATTAAATTTCAAGAGATCTTTAAGTTCTTGAATAAAAATATTTTTAAATAAATTTAGACTGAAATTGCTGGAAAATTTATGAATTCTATTAACTTTAAAATTAAATAAAAATGTCTTATTAAATAATGTAATGTATGGAATATGAAAATCAAAATATATTGTTAAATCTAAAAAAAATCAACAAATTTAGAATTATCATTAGTTTTCTGTAAATGAAGTAATATTTTTATAAATTTTGTCCTCTATACCCTCAATTGTCCAATTACGATTAAAAATAACTAAACCATCTATATATCTAACAATTTAAAAATGGAAAGGGGTGTCAATACAAAATTTATATTCGTAAGTCAAAAACAATAATTAGCACGATTGCTACTGTAATTCAATGAAGATATTAAAAATTATTTAACATCAATTATTTTAAAGAAAACTTGCTTTTAAAATTTTTAATACAGATAATAAATTCAAAATTACAAATAATAATTTATAAAATCTAAGAGTTCACAATTCCTTTAAAAAAATATTTACCTTTCTTGCACATCCTTATTTTCATACAACCATTCTAACTCCATATTTTCTATTATAATTAAAGCTTCTAAATAGCTAAGAAAAAAAAAATAATAAATAAATGTATTTCGAGGCAATAGAAACTTGCAATAGTACAGAATATATATAAAAAAAAATATTTAAAGTCTTATACCTATCATAATTAATAAGCAATTAATTTCAGCTATGCCTTTAATAATTTTTTGGAAGATATTAGCAAATTCCTAAACAGAAAATACTTTCTGCTGGAGCTAATTAGAAGCATAAACTCTAAAAGACAATCCTTCTGTTTGTCTTCTAAGATTTGGAATAGAATGCAAGTAGAAATAATATTGGAAGGAATTTCTATTTTGAAATGTATGTTTTGAGGTATTTCCATTTAACTTTTGTTGGGATTGTTTTCTTGTTTGGTCTTATTCAGTCTAGCAAATTCACCTATCATATAACTAACAGCATTTATTCGTTCCAATTTCTGAATATAATTTCCTTATTAGATGATGAGCTACTGTACAG
>JAFIDM010000006.1:22163728-22272554 GCA_023159025.1 Thereuonema tuberculata
AGAAACTAAGAACCAATTGACTATGTTCTAATAGAAACTAAGAACCATATTGACTATGTTCTAATAGAAACTAAGAACCAATTGACTATGTTCTAATAGAAACTAAGATCCAATTGACTATGTTCTAATAGAAACTAAGAACCAATTGATTACAGTGGAACCCCGCTATTCGTACACAATCCGTTCCAGGAGGCAGTTCGAATGGCGAATCTTTTTTTCACATAAGATATAATGTGAATTGGATTAATCCATTCCAGAACCCAGAGATGATTGCTTATTTAAACCTTTGTAATAATATTTTAAGCGTAAAATACATAAAAACTATGAAAACAATAAATATATAGGCCTCTCTTATAGGCCCGGATTTAAAGACCCAGGGCCCCAAGGCCCCACTTACATTGGGCCCCCCCCCCCCCACCCCGAAAATCTAAAACCAAAAAAAAATACGGAATATCCCTTTCAACAACCAAAAAAAAAAAAACGAAATCTCCAATTCAACAACTAAAAAAAATCCAATATGGCGGGGCCCCTCAGCTGGCTGGGCCCCTAGGCCCGGGTCTTCTAGGCCTAGGCGGAAATCCAGGCCTGCACTCTTATTACGTCTTTCTTTTTCAGTATAGACGATATGGTTGATTTCGCCTTGCCATACTGAGTTGCCAGGTCAGAGACACGAGTTCCACTTTCAAACTTCGCAACGAGTTCTTTTTCCAATTCAATTGTCGTTCTCACTGCTTTCCTTTTAGGCTTGGTTGAATCAGTAATCTTTTTTGGACCCGTGGCTGCACTATTTTTAATAAAAATAACAAAAAATAACATAAAATAGCACAAAGTTTCATGAAGCTTGCATGGATGATGCGTAGCGTAAGGAAGCTAGCACGAGACTGAACTGAAGCGACTGCGTGGTGCGGCCAGTAACAAGGTTCTGTTGTCCGAATCGCGAGCAAGCGTACGAATGGCGAGTTCAATTTTACTTGAAAAAGTTGGACGAATAACGAGTTGCACGAATAACGAGTTGTACGAGTAGCGAGGTGGACGAATGGCGGGGTTCCACTGTATGTTCTAATAGAAACTAAGAACCAATTGACTATGTTCTAATAGAAACTATGACATTGGTTTACTGACAAAAATAAATAGAAAAAAAAATAATTATTTAATTATTTTAAAATTATTCTTTAATAAAAATCAATTTGCTATTACAAATAAAATGTATTCCACCAACACTTACTCTGGTTTCTTATAATAAAGTAATCCATTCAAAAGCTTTTCTGTACTTCTCTGTAGCTCAGTACCGACTAACTCCTAAAAAGCATTAGAAAATGTCTAAATTAGTAAAGTAAAACTTCATAATATTTCGAATATTGTTAGAGCATTTTAAATCATTGTCAAAGGAATTGCGTCCTTTCATAAATTTAAATGAATGAAACAAAATTATTAATTGCACTTCCAAAACATTAGTTTTAAGAATGACAGATGTATGAAAATGTCAATCTAATGGCAGCATTACATTATATCAGGTGTAACAGTATACCTCAAATATTTTTTTTTTATGTATCCTTGTAGTGTAATGCAATTTGGCACAGTAATGATACATAAAAGAATACGGAAAATACTTTATTCCCTTTTGAAATATCAACTTTGCAAACTTAAATGCAACACCCTGTGTATTTAGACATATTTAAATTCTACTCAAAATTTGGAATTAAACAATGTATCACTTGTACATGTTTGTCGATCACTGGATTGGAACCAATAGACCAGCACCGTGGCCACCTACATCACCAGACCTGATATTATTAGATTGTTTCATCTTCCCTCAGCTGAAAAATACTGTTTCTTCGAAACCACGTACAATATTAGCTGATCTACCGAATAGAGTATGAGCTATGATAGCCAGTTTAACTCCACAATAGTTGAATAACGTTATGTGGGAAGTAATTGAACGAGCCCAATCACACTGGGACGCGCATGGTGGACAATTTGAGCAACATACATGAGCCAATGTATTTCTTTTCTACATTCATAGCTGTTATTACAATGAATATTTGTTGTAGTTCTTTTATTTTCATTCAATAAAGTGTAGGAATAGATAGCCAGGTTTGTTTTTCCAGATCCCTCATACATAACACATTCGAACGAAACATGTGCAAGTGATACATTGTTGAATTCCAAATTTCGAGTGAAATTTAAATATGTCGAAATATACAGGGTGTTCCATAAAAGATTGCAGAGTTGATGTCATTTCCAGTTAAATGATATTTCAAAACAGGTAAACTCGGTAAAGTGAATTACAATTTAGTTTCATTTAGATAACTGTTTTTATTTTATTTTTAATTCTTTTAAGACAGTAAACTAAATAATATTCAAATAAACAAAAAAAATCAATAATAATTTAGCTTACTTCTGATTTCAGAACAGAAATACCCGATATAAGAACCCATAATTCTTTATTTGATCTGGAAATAGACAAAACATTATTACTATCAGTGCAAAGTACAAATAAATCCCATCACTGTAATATTTCATAGAAAAGAAACATTGATAATGAAACACATGTTTTCTATGTAAAATAAACAGGATAAAAAGGTGAGAATAATCTGACAGTTTTGGAATATTATGCCTATTCCAACTTCAGGGAGGGCACAAACATCTCACAACAACATAAATATTTAACACAAGATGAGATCACGTAATGAAAGCATGGGAAAAGTAAGGGAATTAGAGATGGGAAAACACTTCCCAGTTGCCAAACCCCTCTCTCACCACAATAAACTATCCCATCACTTCCTTGCTGAATCTTTCAACTTCACCTGGCTTAAGGCCTACAATCCTATCACCATCACTATAGCTAACCTCCCCCTAATGCTCTTACTTTCCCCACTCTTTCTTTATGTGATCTCACCTTATGTTAAATGTTTATGTTATCCCTGAAGATGGAATATTCCAAAACTGTCAGATTATTCCCACCTGTTTATTTTCCATATTCAAGTAAGTGCGTTTCATTTTCATACGCACACGTTAACTCAAACATTGATGGTTTTTCTATTTTAAATAATTACACATTTGAATTTTATAAACTATAACAAAATTTTAAAAAATATTAGTTGACAGAAACAAAATATTAAATTTTTATATTAAAACAATTTGCTACTATAAAAATTTTTTTTAATTGAATATACAAATAATGTAACCTTTAGGAGGGATTTTCCCATTTCAGGTACTTCAATATTTAAGCCGTTATTTTAGCAAAGCCAGTGAGAAGACAATTCCATGGCCTTTTTGTCCAAGACATTGTAAATGCATTGATTTTGATAAAATAACATCTCCTGATGAAGGGTGAGCTGAAATATCCAATTAATTTCACCTGAAAAGGTTCTATTATTGGTCTATTCAATTACCTCCTTCAGATCCAACATTTTTTTAATTTGAACTAATTTCAAACACCAAAAACATTCAATCCTTCTTTGGACTGTTTTAGGCCCCAAGGGAATCTAAACTCTCAAGCTATGTTTAAGTATCAAGAAGAAATGGAATTAGGAAAAAATCCTCTTTGAAAAACCTTGTTTGTTGTTTTTTTTTTTTTTTTAATATCAAAATGCGACATTAATTGTAAATCAGCAATTCACTCTACAAATTGCTGACTTCTACTGTGATAAAAGAAGAACCATTTTCCTCCAATGCACAATAAAAAGTTACAGGAACAAGCAAAAAGAAATAAGCAATTCAGATCACCAAGGGCTATGGTGAGAATTCTGTGAAGGTATTTAAATAAAATACCTTTGTGATTATGAAACACAGAATCATTTGTACTGAAAAGCTGAAACGTTTCTTCTATATCCGATTTTCAATTCCTACATAATTGCACAGTTATCACAATAAATAAGGAATCATTTTACATAATTATATTTTAAAGTCACTTATAAAAGTTAATAAACCATCGATTACATCGTCACGAACATTAGGGAAAAGCATCCGTGCTGACAGCTCTCTGAGCTAGGAGAACCTCAAAGGAGGTTGCCAAGTTCCACAAATTCTCCTAGTCTTTTGTCTACAAGATCAAGAGCAAGAGGATACCGACGTTATCCATACCAAGCAGGAATGTTACTCTGTTGCCATCAAGAAGCTCAAGTTTGTCGCTCAAGTGCAAGAAATGGTGGACAACAATTCCAACAAATCAATGAATGCCTTATCAAAGGGATTGGTGTTGCTTATACTCTGGTTTCATGGGAGAAGAAGTCGATGTACATAACTAGTTCTGTCCTGTGACGTATGTCTATGAGTGAGTTGTCATACCTTGAGCGATTTCACTGTAGAGAGAAGAACCAGTTTTTTTGCAATGCATTCTCGGATTGTGCTAAATAAAAATGGTGTCAAACAGTAAAGTTACTGTTTCTCAGCAATCTCAAAAACGAAAGTTATTTTTTTGTTTTTTTATGTTGCGCTTCATCTGTCTCAAGTCTTCAATATTATCTCGCCAAATTTCAATCAAAATTAATGTTTCGCCTTTGCTCCATTCAATATTTTGTTTTCACTGAAACATGGTGGACACGATAGCTGCCATGTTCAAAACGACTTTTTTCATTTCTACCTAGTTGTCAGAACAAGGGAAACAGTATTGACTCAGGATTACTTGCTCCACGGGTGGTAACCCGGAGATAAGGAACAAGAAAATTCAAAGAAACCAATCATAAGTCGATCCGTGAAACCAGAGTATTATGGTATCATCCACGAAAACATCTGCTATAGTTCCTACATTCTTAAGAGGCATCAGTTCATGGATCAGGAAATGCAGAAAAGAAGTCTAACGAAGGCAAAAAAACAAAGTCAAGCACCCCAGAAAACAAATTTATTGTGATTCTTTTCAGATGAGAAGAACTCAGACCAGGACGAGATCAATAGCAGGAACAACAGGTGGTTGTGCAAAAACCCTGCTAACACGCCTAGTGTCAAGCACACAAAGTTTTTGGCCACATTATGGTACTGGGGATCATGTCCGGCAAAGGAAACACCATGGCTCCTTACTTCTGTGAGAATTGTCAATGAAGATGTTTACGTCAAGGTTGAATGATGGCCTGAAACCCTGAATAGATGCAATTGCTGACAGGAGGCCTTACATCTTCCAACAAGACCTTCTCAAATCGAGGAAGAGATCTAAGACAATCTTATTAGCAGCCATATTCTTATAATAAAATCTGTTAGATCAATCAAGACAGTTTCAGTATCTTTCCCTGTGATTAAACCATGTTGTTGTTAAGATGTAACAACATCTTAACAACACTACATTTTTTTTTTAAGATGTAGCTTGACTTAGTTTACTATTTTATATATTTTAACACATTTTTATTAGCTCGTTTTCTTCGATGTCTGTTTGTACGGTACAAATTTTGCAATTGATTTTAAACTAACTTCCCGATGAGCTAGCGACTTGAAACTTTAAACATAGCTCAGAAATGGATGACAGTGCAATATTAACTCGCTTTCTTGTCTGTCTGTTCGTTAGGGAACCCTAATTCTTCGGATAACAAGCCGGTGCCAAACGCATCGTCTGCTGTCAATGTTTCTGCAAATGACCGCATGGCACTGAGTTGCCGTGCATTGCAAGACAGCGGCTTTTTTTTCTTTTAACAATAACACGTTTTTAATCGTGTTTAATATTTAAATTCATGCTAAAACGTTTAAAATTGATTGAAAAATTTCATACACATTTAAGACTAAAAAGCAGAAAATAATTATTTAAAAAAAATATTTTTAATATAACATGTTTTTAAGATGGCCTAAAAAGTATAAAATAATTAGTATAAAAAGCATAATGAAAAATGTGGGGCACAAGATAATATAAACTCCATCCATACCATCTCAATTATCTATTGCAGGCGCCCCATATTTTTCGTTATACTTTTTATACTAATTATTTTATATGTTTTAGTCCGTCTTAAAAATGTGGTATATTAAAAAAATATATTTTTAAATATTTTTGAGAAAGAGTTTACCAAGGAGATACAAGGGTAGTTATTTAGATTATTCACATCTGCTCTTTATAACAGAACAACGTTCGCCTATTTGAAGGAGGAAGAAAAGATGCCTTCAGATGTTGAGGTATTAAAAAAAAGAAAAAGAGAATACAATTTAATCCACAATCTATTTGAGAAGAATTGGGGACCTTATCAGGTCCAGGAGAATTTTTATTAGATAGTGTTTAACTTAATAAGGGAAGCATCTTCAGTCATTTAAACTATCTCATGTTTTTTTATTCATCATATTCTATATATTTCTTCCAGGAAATTTCTGGATTTACTCAGGCTTCTTTTTGAAAGTTAATAATACATAGATTCAAATTTTAATAATTACAAATATTTCCATGTGACTTTGTCTTAAAACAATTTACAAACAATTTTCATGCCCTCATTGTTTTTAACAATTTAATATAACAATTTCCAACAATTTCATGTGAATCTGACTTTAAACAAACTTTTTTTCTTCCGAAGGTTTAACGTGCATTAATGTAATATGAAAAGGGAATGAAATTTTATAGATTTTTCTTCCGACTTTAACAATTTATAATAATTTCATGTGAATTTCGCTTTATTTTTTAATACTATTTTAAAACTTCCTATTGAATATCTATTCACTTGCAAACCTTTTGCCTTATTTAGGCAAGTAAAACTGTTTATAACAAGTGTCTCTATAATCAGTCTTGTTTCTCTATCTTTTATCAGATAAAGGACTTCGGTTATTGGGTCTGGATTGTTTATTGTTCTTGAATGCCTTACGTGTTGCCTCACCCTCTCTTTGAGGGTCCTACCCGTGCTTCCAAAATATATGAATTGCATTTTAACTTATATATTACTGCCATTTTCTTTATCATAGGCCTATCACAGTCTGGATCTTTTGCGATCATAGAAAGAATATTATTATTGCTTTTGTATATTATAGAGACTTTTGTTTGCATATATCTTAAATCCTTATCGATATAGGTACTTTGTGGCACTATAGAGATAATGTGTCCAGGAAATTTAATAAAGTATTAAAGTTACCACAAAATGGTGGGTGATCCGCGCCGGGATAGTTTTCTCGGGGTTCTCCCGTTTCCCCTGCAAGTCCCCCACCAAACTTTCTGTCTTTCTCTCAGTCTGTCCTCCCTTCCATGGGTCGGCACCACAGATCTTTCAGGTCGCAGTGCTTGGCTTCCCTGCCGCCCACATTCATCCCATGTAATAGCACAAAATATCTATATTGATAAGGATGTTAAAGATATATGCATATGAAATGAAGTCTCTATAATATACAAAATCAATAATAATATTCTTTGTATGATCGCAAAAGATACAGACATGCTAAAGAAAATGGCAGTAAAATATGTTAAAATGCAGAGAATGTAACGTCATATATTTTGGAAGCACAGGTAGGACCCTCAAAGAGAGGGTGAGGGAACACATAAAAGCATTCCAGAATAATGAACACATTTCAGACTGGGCAGATCATTGCCTCTTGGAAAAACATAACCCGGACCCAATAACCAAAGTCCTTTATCAGATAAAAGATAGAGAAACAAGACTGATTACTGAGACAATTGTTATAAGCAGTTTTAATTGAATAAATAAGGCAAAAGGTTTGCAAGTGAATAAATATTCAATAGAAAGTTTTAAAAGAGTATTAAAAAATAAAGCGAAATTCACATGAAATTGTTGGAAATTGTTTAAAACAAAGACAGCGTGAAAATGTCTGTAAATTGTTTTAAGATAAAGTCGCATGGAAATATTTGTAATTATTAAAAATTTGAATTTAAGTATTATTAATTTTTAAAAAGAAGCATGAGGAAGTACAGAAATTCTCTGGATGAAATATAGCATTTAATGACTAAAAAGATGAGATACATTAAGTTAATAAGGGAAGGTTGGAGACAGAAAGGAGACAAGAACTTATAATGATAGGTATGGGGATTATTAGTGTTTTCTGATATACTGAAAGAAATATTTGGGAAAAGAATACCAGGTCTACCGGCTTAAATCCGCTGTTTTTTAGGTAATAAAAAACACGTTTTTTCAATAGAAAGTGAAAAAATGGTTTATTCAAAGTACTGGCCCTCGCTAACTACACATTTTTCCCATCTCTCGGGCAATTTGTGGATACCTTGCCAAAAAAAAATTCCTCCCTTTTGAGGCAAACCACGTATCAAGCCATTATCGGACGTCTTCATAGGAATTGAATTGTTCCTCAGCAAGCAAGTGGCCCATCGACGAAAACAAGTGGTAGTCAGAAGGTGCCAGGTCTGGTGAATAAGCGGGATGGGGTAGCAGCTTCCAGTTGAGTGCCTCCAAGTAGTTGCGGACCATTGTTGACGCATGTGATGGTGTACTGTCATGGAGAAAAATCAGCTTGTCATGTCTTTTCTGATATTCCGGCCTTTTTTCACGAAGAGCATGGTTCAATTTGATCAGTTGTTGGTGGTAGCGATGGGCAATGACAGTTTCTCCTGGTTTCAGCAACTTATAGTAGACGACACCCTCCTGATCTCACCAAAAGCACAGCATCGTCTTCCGTCCGAAGCGATTGGGTCTTGCGGACGATGTTGATGGTTGGCCAGGGTCAACCCACGATTTTTTGCGTTTAGGATTCTCGAAATAGATTCACTTTTCATCTCCAGTAACGATCTGATGCAGAAAGGACTTTCTTTTTTGTCTGGCAAGCAAAATTTCACTTGTGTTTTGGCGTCGCTCCATCTGCCAATCAGTCAATTCGTGTGGGATCCATTTTCCGATCTTTTGGACCTTTCCCATGGCACGTAGGCGATTGGAAATGGTTTGTTGAGCAACACCCAATTGCTCGGCAAGCATTTTTTGCGATTGCATGTCGTCCTCGTCCAATAGCGCTTGCAGTTCACTGTCCTCAAATTTTTTAAGCCGATTTTCATGCTCCTTTGTCGGTAACATGGAAATTGCCGTCTTTGAACCAACGAAACCAGTCTCTGCACATTGTTTCCGATAGAGCACAGTTGCCATAGGCCTCCACAAGCATTCGGTGCGATTCGACTGCCGATTTCTTGAGATTGAAGCAGAAAAGCAGAGCTCCCCGTATATGCTCCTTTTTTGGCACAAAACTCGACATGATTAACACAGGAAAAAATTAATTTCTTCTTTATAATTGCTGTTGTTGTGCACTGCTTATTGTTGCCAGATGTCGAACACATGAAAACTAACAATATGGCGGTTCGATAGTTGTTTTATAGGACTGCTTACGCCATCTATGAGCAAACAGTGGATTTAAGCCGGTAGACCTGGTAGTATGAAAATTATTTGTATGGCTTAATTTTAAGTTATTTGAAACTATAAGACTAGAAGAAAATTTTGTCTTCATGTCGTTAGATATTAATTTATTGATATTAATCCACTTTTCTTTTACTAAAAGATTATCTTTAACTAAATTTTCATAATATCTTTCCTTGGAAGCTCTAATTCTTGGTTTTAAGTCATTCTGTATAACTTCAAGGCAATCTACTTTTGTGAGTGTTGGATTTTCCTTACATGATTTTATATAATTTATTTTTATTACAGATGAGTTTTAGAGGATATCCATGATTTCTTATTTATTGTAGTATTATTTTGAGATATAAGAGGAAAGTATTTTTTAAATCCTGAGAAAAAGAGTTTGTTGAAGATTAAAGAGAAGTTTTCAGTGGAAGTTTCATTTTTTAATCCAGTCAACTGAATGAAGATAATCTTTTAAACTTTTATAATTATGCTTTTTGAGGAGAATTTGCAATTATTTGTTTTTCTCAGTCTTATAAATAAAGACCCTTTAAATAAATCTGATAGTTTTGCAGTGAAAAATACTGGATCATGATCAGTAAGAAAAATGTCAAAGATACCCTTACTTTGAGTCAGAAAATTATTGAAGATTTGATTGAGGAGTGAGTTATGTTAGTATGAGACAAGAGTGTTAGCAATATTAATACACTGTTATGACTCTTCATTCCAATTCCTAATCATCTTTTGTAAACAAAGATGATTTCATGAAATTTGTGATTTCAACAATGGGTTTGAACCATTTATTTGTGAGCATTCAAAATACGGTGGTGCAACAAACATGCTGCATTGTATACCAATGGCTCTCAATCTTTTTCACTTTCTTGGTAGCCCATTCTTATTAACTATGCCTCCAAATTTTGCAAAGTAATATCAATGTAATAATCAAAGTAATAATAAGTAATGTCAATGAACACAAATAACAAAGTTAATTTTTTAATGAATAATGAGTTCACACTCTGATGGTCCTCTAGGACTTATCAACTGAGTTAAAATTATAATTAATTTTAATTTCGCTTCACAATTAAGAAAAAAAAAAAAAACTATAGATTTTCTTTTAATTTATACTTGATACAATTACGCAGAATACCTAAAAACCTGTGTAATCTAATACTACAGAGAATTTGACGAAATAACGTGATTGTCCTTTTTCTAACGAGTTATCTTTTATTTAATAATAAATGAGCCTGCATCTGGTTCCCTGATCTCCCACCACAGCCACTAAATTAGCCAGTTCACTAATGCAATCCATTAAAATGTTCTTTTATTTTGATAAAGAATTACTTTGCAGTAGTTCTGAGTATTTATTTATCTAATCCCAAACCCTTAAAATACACGAGTTCAAAAGAAATGTTTTTTGTTTATTTTAAATACACCGCTGTCAGTAATTACAGTGTAATTAAGTTATGATTCGTTCCGTTATTAAACTATGCAAAAGTTAAAACCAGTTTGATGTAACTACACGCTTCAAATAAAAATATTAAACTTTTTCCATTTCTTTACCTGCTGAATCCCGCCATGATTTTATACTTTCTTCAAAGTGCAAAGTTAGCCATTTATTCAATCTACAAGTATAAAACAAATAACATTTTATGAAGGAGGATACAACACAATTTTAAAGTAAATTAAATTTATTATTAATAGCAATTATTAATTCTACATTCTAAGAATTAAAGAACGAATACGAACTGAACAAATTGCTTCTTATCGGTAGTTTGCTGTATTTATTGCTCTATTCTTCGTAAATCGTTTTATTTCTTTGCTGTGTTACATATTATAATTTCTTCTATTTAAGCACCTTATGATAAAAAATTGATAGATAATTAATTTATCTGAATTCAAAATAATTTTGATCTGAAATCAGAACGGGAAAATCAGAGACTAATGCGGGAAATAGTTGTTGTAGTTTGTTTACAAATGGTATCTAAATCGTCAAGTAATGTTTGGGTAATTAAGTCGTTTCATAAATGTTATAAAAAGAATAACCATTCTTCTGTTGATCACATATTTTTATTGCAGTTTATTGAAAATCAGATATTGAAATATTTATAGTGACATAAAATCCAGTTGTTTGTTTATTTATTAATTGCAATGATACATATTCAACCTTGATGGCAGAAAATTCCAAGAAGCCATTTTTCCCACGAACCTATTCCGATCTTTTTGCCACAATTTATCTCTTTGTGTCTATCCTGTTAATAACTTGCCATGAATGTTCAATCCTTCATCATTGGAAAATGGGATTTGTTCACTTCGTATGGCTTGCCTTCCTGGGCATTTATATTCTGGGAAGTATTATGGCTAACCTAATATTCCTGATGCGTCGAGACAACACAGCTAAACAAGTCCAATTTAGTATAGTTGCTGTTATTCAAAAAGGATATTTCTGTCCCACCTGCAAGATGTATACTCCTCCAAGATCTCACCATTGTGACATCTGTAACGTGTGCATTTTGAAAAGGGATCACCACTGCACCTTTACCTCATGTTGTATTGGATTCTACAATCATCGATACTTTTATTACCTTCTGCTCTATCTGTGGATGGGACTTGTTTTTGTACTTTATTGTGACCTTATTTCAGGACATATGTTTCACAAATTTGGTGGTTTTGGATTTAAACCTTTACTGTATCATCTCTTTCCATTACTGTTTTGGTATTTAGGGAGCCTACCATTCAGTGAGTTTTATTCGTGCTCGCTGATACTGATGATGATCATTTTGTTAATTTACGTATCGATGTTAATAAGTTACTACACATCACTGATGATCAGAGGTCAAACTGTTTATGAACACAATTACAAGGACACTCGTTACAACATTGGCTTTGACATGAACATCATCACAGTGCTTGGTTTTAATTGGAAAGTCGCTTTCTTCTGGGCCTTTGCACCCCTGGTTTTGCCAGGTAACGGCACTCACTTCTATACTAGAGATACTTGGGACCAAAAACATTTATTAAAATTCAAGTATGAATAACAGTTGTCCTCCTTTCATGGTAGGCCTATGCTAATTATTTGCTGCAATAACATTAGAAATAAACTTTGTATTTTCACTATTTAATTATGAGTTGAGTTTTGAATTTCTTTTGGAGAAAAAAATTGAGAAAATGACAAGTTTGGATTAAAACTTCTATTTATGAATCTAGTTTTATTAAATTGCACATTAATATTATATATTAACAATCAATGACGAAACTGTTTGTGAACAAAAAGGTATTCAACAATATTGTTTCTGTTCAGAACATTAACTTTTAAATTTCAATCGTTTTGCCAGATAATAACATTCAGTTCTGTTTCAAGAGATCTGACTAAAAAAAATACTAAAATCCTGTTGCGAACATTTCTTTTCAATAATAAATAGAGAATTATTCCAATGATTTGTATTAAACCGAAAAGAGATGACAATCCATAAAATCTAAAGTAAGTTTCAATAGAAATTTAGCAATACATATGATTTTTAAAGACATATCCATCAACATATCACTTAAAGATGTTTTGCTACTCATTTATAAAATGATATTTGATTGAAAAGAGACAATTTAAAATCTTTAAATTATAATTTCCCTTCTTCAATGTTAGAAAGTAAAGTAATTTTGAAATTTCCTTTTCCACAGCTATTTTCCATAGACTTCTTCTTATCTTTTCATCTCCCGTCTTAACTTTTTCATTCAATGTCAGTTACCAAAATGTTAAAGGCCATTATATCTCGCTTGAAAAAGATAGGCAAGGCAAGACTTAAGATGTTACTAATATAACATTTCATTATTTAACACTAGTTTTAAAGCAGGCGATTCCCAGGTTATGTACAACCCAATTTTATGGCGTTGCATACTTAGGAACGGGCTCCTCATAAGGATAATTTATATTTAATAATTAGGTAACTATCCAAAATATTTCACTCTTAAACTATATATTATGTAATTCTTCTTTATTTGTACGGCTATATTTCGACTGCACCATTGCCGGTCTTCAACAAGTCTATTACAAATTCCGTGTTTTGAATACAAATTTGAAATTCAAATAATATAATAATATGCTGAATGATGTGCATCTTACACCAATAGATTCTTAGTAATAATTCACAATTTAGCAGTTATTAATTATTGATACATAACATTGACAATTTATCAATTATTGGAACGTAACGATATTGTATTCTTAATAACAATTGTCAATTACAATTAATAATAATTGTCAATAACAGTTTTTCAATTATTGAATTTTTCTTAAACAAATGGACCAAATATTCACCAATTTGAATTCCCTTATTTTTATTTATGCATTTGAAATTATTTATTACCAAAGCTTCCATAATGGACCTCTCTTTCTCATCTTTGATTTTGTATAAAACTTCTACTAATGCGTCTACATTGTGGTTTTTACTGATACAATGATCAGCCCATTCAGATAAATTTTTCTTGTTATTTTTGTAAGCTCTGATGGTGTTCTTTCATTCAATCCATTAATGCCCTTCCTGTGTTACCAAAATATACCTCCCCACAATCCCTACATTTTAATTTATAAACAACTCTAGTAACATTGAGATTTGTATCAATTTTCTGATCTTCTGTATTTCTTAAAATCAATTTTTTACCATTCGTTCTAATTATTTTAATGTTGTTTTTCTTACACATTTCAGTAATTGATTTGCTTATTTTAATATTTTGCTGGATCTTTATAAATTTCTTATAATCTTTGTCATTTTTTACTGAATTGTTTACAGTAATTTGTTTTTGAAAAATTTTGTTCTGCAGCTATTGATAAACTTTTCCGAATATTCATTCATAATTAGCTTGTTTTTCATTATTTTTATTTTGTCGTCCCAAAGTTTTAGTTCATTCGTGTATGTTGGAATCCTGTCCAGGTAGTTTTTGATTATTGCTCTTTTAATGCTTACATTATGCTTTTAAAATTTACTATGTGATTGCTTTTATACTCTTTTTCATAGTATTCATATTTAATGCAGGAATCCTTATCTGTTGAAGACTGGCAATGGTCCAGTCGAAATATAGTCAAACAAATAAAGAAAAATTAGGTAACTAATTTTTGTTGCACAAATAAAAAAACTCACATGGCATAAGCGGTTCATTGTTGCAGCATTTTTACACTAGCTGCTAGTCTCATTGTACTTATGCACATCATCACTTTAAAAAACGATTTTGTAAGTTGTTTACCCTTACTACCATGCCTCCAAAGTATTACACTGTATTATTATTACCACATATAAGTCATTATATTATTGTTGTATGTGCGCTGTTCACCAGGGATCCAAGTTACCTACAAACCCGACCAAAAGCCATTCTCAGGAACATATCTCATCCAGGGAACATCTTGATCTGCAAAATTACTAAACTATCAACATATGAATTGTAAATTTTTCCTTTTATGTGCATAATCATTGTCAGGATAAATAAATAGCTTATGTAAATAGTCTATGTTTTACTTTACACAGTGAAACCGTGAACTTTGTAAAAAGCCCAAACACCTTAGTAAGGTTTAATTTAAAGAGATCTACAATTTTTGTTTGTTTGTTTTTGTAGTGAAGGTTGTCATAAATGAAATGCTCCTTAATATTTGGCAATCAGAAGATTTTTCCTTATTAAGCTTCCATTTATAAAATAATAAAGAACTGCCCTGGACACATATTACAGCATTGTTCACTAGATATAAAAATATTCAGAATTGAAGAAATCATAAATGATTAAAAAATAATCTTTTAAAGGACTCAATCTATTAACAGTGGACAAAATATCCTTATATTTTATTTAATTGGATTTATTTAAAAAAAGATGTTTTATATATTAAAATGAGTATTTTTGGAAATGGTAATACAATCAGTAATTCTCAGCTAATATAATACAAAATATTAAAAGAGAGGTGGGATTTTAATGTATATTATTATTTTTTCAATTTTGTAACCATATTCTGTGTTGTTTATATATTACCTTATAGACTGTGCAAATATTATTTATTTATTTATAAATATTTCAAAGCAGAGGGAAATACTTGTAAAACACGTTATTTACCAATGACTCATTTACTGTTTTTACCATAGAACCTACATTACAGTATTTCAACGTGAAAAAAACAAACAACTGTTTATTTACAGCCGAGTACACTTTAAATAATCAATAAAAGCTGCAACATATCCATTTTCCGTTGTGAAAATTTTTTGATTGCTTTACGATGACAATTTCATGAGATGGTGGTTTTACAGTTCTATTTCTATATCAGATGAATCACCAAAGAAATTCATAACAATAAGAATTGAATAGTTAAACTTTCAATCATTCCAAAAATATAAAAAAATTAAGCTAGTCCAATAAATCTGTAAAATCAAGGTTTTATTGTAGATTAATCAAAAGCAATCTTAGCATTTCCTGTCTCTAGTAGTTTCTTTTAATCTGACTGTTAGGAAAATCTCATTCATGTATTAAGATGTTTACTTATTCAAGGCTTTTTTTGTAAAAAATCACCTGCTGGTGCTCGTATACCTGCCTTTGCTCAGTATCTTATATATTTCCAAATTTTAGAAATAGATGCCTGAATATCAAACTGGTACGTACTGTTACACAAAATGGCTACAGTAGCATAACTGTTGTGCAAAATTTGATGTTACAAACTAAATATACAAACTTGAAATGACATATGTATCTTTTCTTTTTCATAATGCAGAAATTGTACCAGTCAAATTCAAGACAATTACCAAACATACTTTAATATTAACATAAGAATTAAGATATACTTTGAAAATATTATTCAAAACATTTTCAATTTTAATCTATAACTTGAATGATAAGAACAAATCAGAATGACAGCAAACGTCTTGAGAAAAAAAGTGAACCAAGAGTCCGTTATCTAAAAGCTGTGTCTGGAAGCCTATCTTATTGACATTACGGTGATGTTGAAACATTAATAATTAGAGGAATTTATTTCACCGTTTTATAGAACATTTTAGTCAAGAGTAGCTACTGCTACAGAAATACATCAATGTTCCAATTTCAATCGAAGGTATTTTCACAAACCGTTGTTCGAGCAAAATCAGATACAACAGACACAGGAGTTAAACTGAAATCTGAGACTAAATGTTTTTTCTCTTTAGTAGCCAGATTTTGGAGTTATTTTGATCACAAGTAGACAGACAGATCTCTACTTCAGAATCCTTCTCTACTGTTTGGATCAGAATTATTTAAGGCAATGTCCAAGTAAAGACAGCTTTATATTTTAACTTTTTATTATGAAAGAGTTAAAAGTGTAGGAATTGTAATTTCTTTTTATTTGACGATTCAAATTCATTTTATTTAATTTCTAAAACGGTCATTAATGTAACAGAAATAAAGAAAATCTTTCTGTCTACGAGAAATCATTTAATGGACTATGTTTCAATAATTTAATTTCCAATTTTTCAACAAACTGCAATAATAAAATAATCTACTTCAGAATAATTTTAATTCCATTTCTTTGGAAATTGTTTTAAAACACTACAAAAAATGATCATCTTGAAATAACGACTATTTTCAAAATGAAATGAATTTCAATAATCATCAAATATTGTTTTAATAATAATAAATTACAATTGTTACTTAATTAATGCTTCCATATTTAAAATGTCAGATTTTTTGTATTAGCAAAAAAAGATATATGAAACAATCCTTAAGTAATGAAGATTTTAAGTGCTTTTAATTCCAGCCTTAAGAATCTTCCTTATAAAGCATAAAACTTCCTCCTTAAATGTTAGCTTAGTTGGATGTATAGTTTTTGATTTACGATGATTATTGCATTTTAAGGATAGCATATCTTGTCAGTTGTTTACTTCCAGGTCCTTGACTATTTAATCCAATTTTTACTAAAATAGATTTATATTCCTTGTTACAACTATTTCTAAAATTTCAGCTTTCTAGGATGTATACTTTGTTATTGTGATTTTTACAGATGGATATGGGCAGTACATTTTAGAACTGCTTTCCATTCTACCTCCTTTTTTTTTTCTTTTACACATTAATGGACATTATAAATCTTTCGCCTATAATTCTGTGATAATGTAACTATCGTTGGCTATCAAAATGGAATGGACTCTTCGAGAAGGATCATATTTCTGCATGAACTACAGGGATAAGATATTTATATGGCAAGATTCCATGACAGAGTTCCTTTACTTGACCTATTTTAATTCTTTCTGTGATTATATATATATATATATATATACACACATACACACTGACTGCTCAATTGAAAGTGGACACCTGCCAGTGGAACAACCCATGCAAATTCGGGCAATAATTTCAATATATATGTTATAAAACACGATCATGTGTAGTTGGAGTAATTTGGTGTTTTCATTTGGTGGAGTAGTCATAGGCTGCCACATTAGTGGCCAGTGTGTGCGAGCCATAGGAGCAACACTGAACCTGCCAAAGTCGACCGTCGGTGCTATTATCTTAAAGTGGAAACACAAAGCATGCTAACCGATAAAGAGACAGGACAGCACCGACGCAATTGGTACGGCAGAACAGGGCTGTTCCATCACAACGGCAGCAGGACTTACAATAGGCAACAGGAACAACTGTCAGTACCATGAAGATTCATCTGGAGCTCCATGTCTTAGGCTACAGCAGTCGGACTGCTGCCCACAAGCCTAACATCACCCCTGTGTGGCCTGGTGTAAAGAGCGATGGTCTTCGTCGATGGACCGCTGGAAGAGCATGTGGAGCGAGTGTGTCATCCCAACAGTGAAGTTTGGCGGTGGTGGTGTGATAGTGTTTTTCCTGGTTGGGACGTGGTCCGTTGGTTGTGATCGGCGGAACATGGCATCCAAACAGTATCTGGACGTTGTAGACAATTCCATGCTTCCTACGTTGTGGTCACAGTTCGGTGAAGGGCCATTTGTGTTCCAGCACGACAATGCACCATGCCATAAGGCCCAGATTGTCAGCGCCTGGTTTCTGGAGAATAATGTTCAGGAACTTCAATGGCCTGCCCTGAGTCCAGACCTTAACCCTACTGAACATCTGTGGGATGAATTGGAGCGCTGGATTTGTGCGCGTCCGATGTGACCACAAACACGCATCCAACTTGTGCAGGCTTTGAAGGAGAAGTGGGCAAAAATATCGGTGGCTTGCTATCAGAAATTGGTGGAGAGCATGCCAAGGTGTGTGGATGCTCGTTATCAGAAATTGGTGGAGAGCATGCCAAGGTGTGTGGATGCTCGCTATCAGAAATTGGTGGAGAGCATGCCAAGGTGTGTGGATGCTCTGCTTAGGGCAAAAGGCCACAGTATGTGCTATTAGACACACTGTACATAAAGCATCCGTCCCATACCACAAGTGTCGACTTTAAATTGAGCAGGCAGTGTGTATATATAAATATATCAGTTCAAGTTTACTCTAGTTCATTGACAAATTAACTTTTAAAGAGTACTAGTTGCGACCAGTGAAATATTCACGGAATAACACAAATTCCACATTTTTGAAAAACACAAGATTGAAAAAGATGTTCTAAGCTAATTTTTTTAGAAGCCATGCCTTCCACAACAGCCCATATATAATTTGAATATCGGCTTATTTGTTAAAATAATATTATAATATTGTTAAAATAAAAAATTGATTTACCACTTTCATAGTAGCCAGCGCTGTTGTTTCTCATTATGAAACATAATGGCAACATGCTGCCCTAAAAGAATAGGTTCATCGAAATTGAGGCAATATTAACGGAAGTAAAACAAATGCCACATTTTTGAAATAACCTGAAATTTTGAAAAACACAAGGTTGAAAAAGATGTTCTAAGCTCATTTTTTAAAAGCCATGACTTCCACAACAGCCCACATATAATTTGAATGACTAAGCCAAATTTTGTTAAAATAAAAGAAAATAAAAAATTGATTTACCAGTTTCAACAATAACAATAACGAATGTCCAACAGCCAATACCAATAATCCTGTCTGGGCAACAATGAGGGCACGTGCATCGTCATTATCCCTACTTTGTTGATTATTGAGAGAGCGGCGACACAGCCAAAATTATGTAAAAACAGAGGTTTTACAAACTCTGACAAATTTTGATGCATGAACTTCATGCATTTCAGTAAACTTCATTTATGTGGGAAAGAAAATCTCAATACGCTGATAATAATTGTGTAATCGCGATTCGTCGTTGAGAAAATAGTAGAGACGCCATCTTTAAACATGGGCGTGACGTCATGCCTGACATGTTCTAACGCTGCACTATAATTGGTTATTTCAAATTTACAAAGATCGTACAACTTTTGCCTATTAATAGGATGATGTGAGTAAAATTAAAAACAACAAAAACCAACATATTTTTAAAAATATTTTTAATTTCTGTTAGTTGATTTCTTGTGTTATGTACATTTAAATACAGTTTCGTTAAAATGAAAAACTGTTCTAAAAAAATATAAAATTACAAATTTTAAATAAGAAAATAAGGCCATATGTACAGTAATTGGAGATAAATTACATTCGTTTTTACATAAAAGTAGTTTCATCACCATCTCTTCTCTGGGATCCAACTTCAAAAATTTTACGAATTAATGCAGATTTTTCTCTTTCAAGCTTTGTTATCCTTTCACTTTTCTTGCTCACTTCCTGAAAAAAAAAGTACAAAAATAAACTATCTATATTTTAAGATCAGAAGCCTGTCTTTGATATCATCTTACAAAGCATCAACCAACCTGATCAAACTATTTTTTGTGACTTTTCATCAAATTTTCTTTGAACAAATCTTTCTGTTTTTAATGCATGTAAATTAACCTTACTTTTCAATTTTAAAATTAAAATCAAATACAGTCCTTGTAACATTCATTATCAAGTTATTTAAATGATGTCAAACCCCCTGCTCTCTCCATCCCACCTTTCTTTCTTTCTTTCTTTTTGACAGTTCTAAAATTTGCCATCCAGTCACTGACCAATAAATTCAAAATTCCTTTAGATATTTAAAAAAATATATTGGCATTCAAGAAAAAGAAAACAAAACATTACCAATCTCTCTGATAAAATCTCTTTGATTAGTGACTATTTTGTTGGCAATATTATACAATTTCCTGGAATATCTTTGGAAAATGAAATGTAGATTGACTGAATTCAACAACATTCAATTGAATATCAAAAGAAAGTTGATGAAAGGCTTCACTTAATCTATTTCATGAGATTAACAGAGATATCTAATAAAAGGAATATAAGCCAGCAGGAATCACCAATTCCATCTCAAATTCATTCAAACGAAATAGCAATAAAAACTACAACAAAAAATACTGTGAGGATTGTAGTAAGAGCTTTGCATTTTACACTGAAATTCAATACCTTCTGAAAGCAGAAAGAATTTTCTTTTATTTGTTTGTTTTTTTAGCAATTATTTCCCCTCATAGTAGTTAATTTTCTGTTATAAACTCAGTAAGAGTTAAAATGCTGAAAGTTGAAAATATAATTTATTTCTTTCAGAACACAGAAGAATAATTTATTATTACTAACGAAAATACATCAGAAAATTTTGAAAATATAAATTCTGTGATGAGAAAATTCATTTTTCTTGTAATAATAATAATTACTATAATCAAAAAGTTATTTGAAATTAGCCAACTAGCAAATTTTAGCTAATCTGTAATTAAGGGTTTGACATAATTTACTTAACTGAAGCAAGGATTAAAAATAAATATTGAGAAAAATACTAATAAGATGAAGAAGTCTATTTGATAAGAATTATAATTTGTGAGTTTACTAAGCAAAATTATAATCATGATGAGGGATACTTTATTCCAGAAATCATCATAAATTATTATTATTAAAGAAATTTAATTTTCATCGAACAATTCCAAAACATCAGTTATTAAAATTCTACCTTTGCTTAATTCCAGAATACAATCAACAGAATTAAGATAGTCTACTTTAAAGAAAATAGAAAAGTGCAAATTGAACTGGATACGAGATCTGTAAATGTGCATATACAGACAATGAACTTTCTTGCTTCACTGCTAGTTGGAAAACTACAATTCTTTTAAGTTGTGCAGCTCCTGATACTCTTCAGCAAAATTGAGGTTATTGTAGCTAATTGTAGCTAAGCAACCTATATTGTGGGTACAGCGATGGTGACTCCAAGTTACCCAATCTACCCTATTTCTGGAGGAATAGTTGAGCCACCTTATCTCTGATCTCCAGGTTGAAGGTCAGGATTAACGTCATAAAACTTTCTGACTGTTGTATGCCAAACAGCTGGACTGACGAAAAAGGAAACAAACAAGCAAAGGAATAGATTAGGAGAGCAACATGGAACACGAGATCTATATATTGGAAGCAGGAGCACTTGATAAACTTAATGGGATTTTGAGAAAGTATAAAGCTGAGAACCTTGCAATTCAAGAAACGAGATGGAAGGAGAAGGTTTTTTTAGTGATTATTCTGTTTTATGAAGGTGGACAGTAGAACTGGTTTTACTGTATAGAATAAATTTATAGGTCTTGTCCTGAACTTTACGGGTATTGTTGAAAGGATGAGAACCCTTAAGCTGAAAGGGAGTTTCTTTACTATTACTATAGTTATACCTACAGAAGAGGAGGAGGAAGAGATAAAGGAAACCTTCTTTAATAATCTGAACTTTATTTAAAATAAAATACACTATCTATGAATGACATTAAAAAATTATTTAGTGGAGACTTTAATGCAAACAAAATAGGAAGTGTGCTTATACATCAGAATGTAACAGGGAAATATAACCTGTTTGACCTCAATAATGATAATGGAAATAGATTCAGTGATTTGTTACTGAGAAGAACTTTGTCATCAACAGCATAATGTTTCTGCACAAGAGGATTCAGAAACAAACTTGTGCATGCCTTCATGGAATTATGCAAATCAGATAGATCATGTCTTTATTGCTTCAGATATATCAGATATTAAAAGTAGAAGAGGAACTGGCTTATTGCAACTCGGATCACTTTCTTGTACAAATCAATTATAAACAGAAATTACAGCTCAACAAGTTTTGTAAGATGAATCAAGAAAGTTAAATATGATGTAAACAGCTAAATGAGATGTTAAGATTTCTAAACTACACAGAAATAAAATTACTAGAAGGGTGAAATCTGAGCGAAAGGTAGAAGATTTAAATATGGAAGCACATTGAAATAATCTATGGAATATAATTTCAGAAACTGCAGACTTAGTGCGAAAATGAAAAAAAGAATGGTTTGATGATGAATGCAGCTAGAATAAACTGATGCAGAAGAAAACCAGGGATAGTGTGGGAATATTTAAAGAAGCTAAAACCAGGTGTAGGAAGAAAAAGTGGGATTACAAGAAAGCTTTGTTGTAGGAACTTAATGGACCACTTGAGGATTACACCCCATCGACATCCCATACACAAATGTTAAGCACATGGCAAAAGATCTTATGGGGTAACAAACCAAAAACAATAGGGTGAGTATACAACTCTCAGTGGATATTCCTCAATAAATCTTCAATTTTTGATACTCCAAGATGAAATGGCTTGGTACTGTGCAGTTTCTTATTGTAGCAATTCTGTAAAAATGTATAAAAATCAAAATAAAGATCCAGTGGGATATATGAAAATTACCTATTTTTATTGCATGTAAGTTTGTTCAAAACATTTTTTTACCATTTAATTACGGGACAATTCTGAGACAGGAATTTTTTGAAGAATAATGCTATGCCAAGTGTTTTTTCCTTCATTTTACTGAAGAAAATGAAATCATCAAGATGAAAACTTAAACTACTTAAAATTAGAAAAGAAAGCAAAGATATTTGCAAAGATAATTTAAAACTCTGCAGAGCATATAATGCTCAGATCTTGGAGATCATTTTTTATAATTCCATAGCATTTTATTTTTCTGAAAAAGAAATGTTTTATTAAATTACTGCTGCATTGCTATAATGACTTCAGCAATTGATTTTTTTTTTTAAAGAATGCAATGATTATGCCCATTTCTATAAAAATGACATTTTTATTCAAACCTATGTTACAAAGCGAAATTTGCAATAGAGTTTGTTTTTTTATTTTTTTAATTTCTATTGAAATATATAATTAAAAATTTAATATGAATATGAATTTTTTAAATGTTTTTTTATCTCTAGTAGTGTGTTTGGTCCCATTTTTTCAATTAAAAATTTACTTGCAATTAAATTATTGAATTTATTTAATACATTTTCACCCAATACGTTCTGAATTTCTTAGGTTGGCAATCTAATTAACTGATATTTATTGTGGATAATTACTTAATTAATTAAAAATACAGTAAAATATTGTTAAGTCGTCACTCAAGGGACCAAACATTTTTGACGACTTAAGCTGAGTGACGACTTAGGCAAAGTGGGAATTTTTGTAAAAAAAAAACCCACTGAAATACAGTATTTTCATGAATTGCTGTAGGATTCGGTGAGAAAAACAAGATTTTCAGAAATCAATACTTGCAAATGAATGAGTGGAAAATAAAAAAAAAAACTTGTTATAGTTATCATATTTTAATCGTTTTAAAAGAAAGGCAATGCCTGTCTTTGAAACGTTCCAGCCAACCATTGCTGTCGCCGAAATGTTCAACTCCTTAGCAATTTCCATGGCTTTTTCTTTGAGAATCACGGCAGAAATCGGCACATTTTGCAGAAATCTGGCATGTTTTAGCCATCGAACTAAAACCTCCTCAATCTCGTCAAACTTCGATTTCCTCATTCTCTTTCTTTTGTCTTTGCAGTCAGCTTCTTCAAATTACTTGTTTCGATGAAAGAATATCGTTTAATGTAGTCCTGGAAATATGGTGTTCTTTGGCAAAAGCTGTTTTCGAAACATTTGATTTTTCAAAAAGTGCAATTAAGTTGTTTTTTTTCTTTAAAAGATAACAAATTTTTGTTTCCCTGACATGTTAAAAATGTAATCAAACCATGAAATTGCAAGAGAAAAAATAGCCCTTATAGCAGGGCTTAACTGCTATGAAATGAAGTCACACTCAGGAGCGGTCAAGGAAAATGTCTACACTCGACAGAGTCGCAGCAAGAAGTGTGCAATTTCCCAAGTGAAAATTCCCCATAAAGGCTTGGCTTTCTTAAAGTGAAGGGGCGGGGCTGAAAAGACAACACGATGGCATGCAAAATGGAGAAAATAAGATGCTTTTGGCCATTTTTGAGGGTGACGAGTTATCCAGAGTAGAATTAAATTTGGTGACGGGTAAAGGAGGGTTATTTTACATTATTGTAAATGAGACCTTGTCGGGACCAAAGGAAAACGACGACTTATCCGGGTGACGACTTAACGAGGTTTTACTGTATATATAAATATACAAAATATATAATTTTCTAGATTTTTTTTCTCAATTTATGCTTTCTGAAATTATGACAAAATCTACAGTTACAAAATGTCAAGAATTAAGGAATACTATAAAAAGAATTTTTTTATTTGGCACAATTTTATTTTTTGGCACAAGAAATGATGAGTATTTGAGAAGATTCTATGAGTCTGGTATGATGAGGATTCAAAAAAGTTACAACCAAGACCTCTCTACCACCAATATCATAGAATATTGTCTGTAATATCCGGAAAAAAGGGGGAGAAAAAAAGGGGAAAAGAAAAAAGAAGGGGGAAAGGGAAAAAAAAAGAAAGAAAAAGAAGGGAAGGAAGAAGAGAGAAAAAAGAAAAGTTTATTTTCTTCTTTTCCACTTCATGAAATCATTCTTTAAAAAAAGCGCCTTTGATAACTAGCAGACAGCTATTTCCTTTATAGTCATTAATGTCACCCACACCAGGGGGAGACTCTATATCCTTGGCGAATCTACGGTCATTCTTAACGACGACTCCAAACACGGAGGAACAATTTTTTAACTTGGGAGCAATACTTGATAAAGGACCCTATAACATAAGATGAGGGTTTGAAACGTTGTTGTATATATTTTATGCTTTTAATTAATGGATATGTGTTTTTAATCGTTAGCAGTTTTAATTATTATAATAACACGTTAAACGGGTTTTAATTAACTATAAAAAGAAATTTAAATAAAAGAAAACACAATGTCACGATTATTTATGCAATAAATATAAAATAAAATAAAAATAAAACAAAAAATTTAAACTTTACAAATCATTCCCTTGAAATGAAACACCAAATTCCAGAGAGTAAGGAACAACAGTTGCAATGCATATCTTAAATAGCGCAGTTTAGAATCACTTACATCCTAAGAAAAAAATTAAGAAAAGGTAACCTTCTGAACTTATTGAATATTGGACTTACCAAATAAAAAAACAAAGATACTAACAATGTTGGGATAGGCAAGCTTATAAAAAGTCACTACAGTTTATATTCCATGTTACCAAAATGAAAATACATTTATAAAGAACCAATGCTTAAAGCTAGGGTTCCATTGGAGCTGTTGGCGTGGGACTGCGCTGGCCTCAAGTACAGCCCTCTCCACCCCTTATAGCCACTGTCCTTGAATTTACAATAGGGACGGCAGGTTTCTGTTGTAAATGAGAATACTAAAGCCGTCCTTCTCCCAACTGCAGAAGTAGAGACGCCGGGCGACTGGAAGGGAGACCAGTATTGGCCGACTGCTGGCGACTGCCGAGTCTAAGTTTCTGTAGCTGAACGTAGCCAAAATATCGAAATAAATCGTGTTTTGAATTCGTTTTTTTGAAAACAAACTACATACAAGTTGACGCCTATTACAGAAATTTATAAAAATAAGTAAATTCAATTAAATAATTATTTTATTGAATTTATTGATATAAATCATGTATTATTGTAATTTCTTTAAACTTATTGTTTCGAAAATATGTTTGACTTTAAGTTAATATTCAGGACAATTTAATTATGATATGAATTTATGTTTGAGAGTTTGATTTTTTTAGTGTTATAATGAAATAACACAATAAAACTTTCTATTTTTTAAAAAATTAATTTCAAGTTAAATCTGAGAAATAGAATCATACTGGAATATTCAAAGAAAACCTAAATACTTGAAAAGAACTGATAATGAAGATTAAAAAATTATTTCATGGTAGCTTGGATTCAATATATTTTAAAATATTAGCTTTTTAGTGTGTGTTTAAATTTTTATAAATTTCATTAGAAATAAAGTTTTATTGTAACGTTTTCAATTAAAATTAAATTTCCTTCCTTTCCTATGAAATATAATTGCTATTGGGAAGTCACATAAAGAAAGCCACATTTTGAAAAAAAAAAAAAAAAGGCATAATTTCTATTGCATCGGCATTTTTTTTTATTTTTGGAGGTAGCGCAAGAATAAAAATAATAATATCATTTATTTATGTTTCATTCATGCTCTTTGTGAATATTTTTCCAATTTTTCTAATTTTATGTGGTGTGAATTTCCTAGAAGTCTTCTTTTGTCCATTCTTTTTTTTATGTTCCCGGCAAAGCCATTAATACATTGGTGTGAAGTAATTAAGAAATTTCGATATGGAAGGATTCTCGACAGCATTTTTAACCCAGATGACTATCTACACATTATGCACCATCTCGTCCTCCGAAAAAGCCGTTGTTTTTTGTTTAATTTTTGTATTATTTAGCCCGGCATTTTTTTTCTCTTTTTTTGTGTTTGGTGTGAATCTGTTTTTCTTTTTTTTTTTTCTTTCTTGGATCTTTTCTGGATTTTTGTGCAAATGGCGACTAGCAAACTTCCATATGTCTTCGTTTGAAAATTATATATATATTTTTTTTCTTTGGGGCCGATCATACAGTAAGGCAATTATGGCTTCTCTTTCTATTAGTTCGCGCAAGAAAAATATTGCCGCCTCTGCAAAAGAATCCATTGCGACTTAAAACATGGGAAAAGCATGTCTCCCTCCTTGCCTTGGGCTAAAGCAATGCTGTTGAAATTACTCCAAAAGCTACACCCTCGAAGATGCTGGCGCTCCCCTCATTCTTTTAGCCTACAGGTAAACTGCAACTTCAACTCCCTGTCCCACTCCAGCAGTGCCAATGGAACCGTAGCTCTAGGAGTGAAGATATCCCATTTAGATTATCACATGTTGCTTTTCCCATATGCCATCAAAGGATTTCCCCAAAGTAAACCACGATCACAAGGTTAAAGAGGAGGGGAATGCTATAGAAGACTGTTTTGGAAAATAAACGATGCCTTCATCAAACAAATCCCATTTTAAGCATGGTGATGAATCAAAAGCAGAATGATAGTTATTAAACTCTTCAAACTATTAAGTACTAAAGTTTCAATGAAACTTTCCTTAATAAGATAAAGGAAGGATGAATCCACAACATGAAGACATTGTAAAATCGCCTGGTGTTAGTTAGTTCTCCTTACCTCTGTTAACAAATGATTTTGTTCTTTTAAGCGCCTAACAATCTGTTCTTCTTGACTAGATGGTACAGGACGCATTGGAACTGGAGGTTGTCGCACTGCTAAATTCATGTGCAAAGGAAATCCCTGTAATAAAATTAAGAAAACAATCAAAATGCTAATTAAACAATTATAGAATTAAATAACAATAAAAAAATACTCCAAGTTTCAATTTACATAAAATGATTCTTAAAATCTTAATATAGAAAGGTCAATAATAGAGTTCAAGCTGGATGACAAATCTTGTGAAGTAATTAATATTCCATACCTACATGGAAAGGTTTTTACACATCCAGTTGTGTAATTGAAACATAACGTTTCTTCGTCTCATACAATTTTAATGTTTCACTAATTACTGTGAACAGCATCATAAGAGTAAATGTTGGTTTAGCTTCTGTGATTATATACTCCATCTGGAGGCATTTGACAGAATCAGAAGAGGGAAGGTAAGCAGAATCAGAAATTTATCCTTATAAAAGTCATGCATAATAATTGGTAAAATGTCAACACTGTACAAAGTAAAGGTATAGCCTAGAAGACTGCAGCAACTATACAATCTTTCAATATTTAAGAAGTTAAAACTTTTCTTTTCATGCTTGTATCCACAAACTTAAGCATGGACTCTATATTTCGTTGCATTAAGTTATACAATCTTATTATTGGAAATTTTTGGTTTACATTAAATATATAATTGGAGCACAATAACATTTTTTACCTTTTCGGAAGTATCTACTAAAGCTGATAAATGTTGATTAACTTCAAATATTCTTGCCATCTGGAAATTTAGCCTTTCTTGATGTGTTTCTGTTGAATATTCCTAAATTAAAGCAAATAATGAGGTTAAATCAATATTAGATAATTTTTTAAAGTATTTACTAACATTATGATAAAGGATATAAGTAACGAAAAGAGAAAACACCTCTTTTGTTTTCACAATGGTTGAATTTCCAAGTTCACACCATCACCATCTCAACTTTCTCTCTTGTCACAATCAGAAATTTCTTGAATCAATCCATCTTTTCCCCACTGGTCGTTCTCCATTATTCTCTTCATCTTCCATCCTGTATTATCCATTCAATTTCTATAACTTACTTGGTTTGCCATATTGTTATCTTTGAAAAAATAAAATATGAAATCCATGGTTCTAGAAAATTCTCAATTGATCATTCTCATTAGCAGCTCCTAAAATACTCATTAATAAATTCGTTCAAATACTCTAAAAGTATTAATTTACTTGAAAGAATTTGTATTACAGATAGGAAAGGGGATTTGTAATAAAATGGGTGCAACGGTATATGGCTCTTGTTCTCATAATATATAAATCCCTAAGCCAGTGTAGTAATTAACCACCCTTAATATACAAGATGTTCTCAATTAAAGTTCACATTTCGAAAGGCTATAACTGGAGAACCAATTAGCGGAACGACTTCATATTTGACATAAATACGACCGATGCAACGGAATTTTGTTTGGCGCAAAAAAAAAAAAAATAACTTCTGGACACTAATGTGATACATGCCATTGCAATATGGGGTAGTGGATATACACCATTCGTTGTGTATTACACAAGGACCTGTTCGATATGGTTTTCCCCAGTATCGGCAATATACTGAAATTGCAACATTGCATGCCAACCACAGCACAGTGTCACTTGTAAATGTTGTGAATATGGCATGTAATGCTGTTCTTCAGGTCCGCTAAATTGGCTAGGTCTTCACAATATTCTTTGAGATACCTCCACAGCCTAAAGTCGCAAGGGTTGAGATCTGGTGACTGAGCTGGTCACATTCTATTAAAATGGTGGCTGATGATTCTGTCTTGGTAAATTATACTGGACTCGACAAAAAACTGCCCATGTTTACCATTTAAGGAAATTACCATAGCTATAGTCCTAAATGCCGTTTGGGCTACAACTAGGCTTCCTTGGAAACTTTTTTTTTTTTCATTCTCCTTCAAATTTGGATAACATTCTTACTGCTTACTTTCTATCTTTGTTTATTTCATGTTTCCTCCATTCCTTTCCTAGTTCCAAATTCCTGATGTTTAAAGGGTTTACAGCCCAGTTTGAGTCATTGTTCCCTGCCAATGAACACAGAGAAACAATGTTTTTACTTTTGACAACTTTAGGAGTAGCTCAAGAGAGCATTAATAAGACTATCTACAAAAGAACTCAGGCTGTGAATCTTATTGTTGTCACTTTTCCCTGTTGTAAATTATATCCCTGACCCTCTCTTGATAAAGGAATGACAGTTCCTGGGGCTAGTATCAAATGCACTGCACCTTTCCTGACCGCAAGCAAGGTGGAACAAGACACTCCTGCCACACTTCTTGAGCAATGCTAGGCTGAACTTCAAAGGGAATGGATCAGTGGAAGTGGTGGAGTGAAAATGAAGACATCACACCACATGCACTTGTCAAGAACCCTGTTAAGTTTTCATTTTGCTTTTCGATTTCCTCAAACAGAAGTCAGCAAACCTCCATGATCCTACATCAGGATACATTGGTGGTGCCTGCTTCATCGCCATTCTAGAAGGGAGTTTCTGCTACAACCCTTCCAAAATATCTAATTATGATCGACTCTCCACTCTCCAAAATCACAACGTGATGGAGAATAACGACCACAACCATGCTGCAGTCTCTTTGGAGTCTCACCAGGTTCTCCTGCCCCTCTATTGCTTTCTGTGGGGGACTATACAGAGTATTCAAAGAATCCTCCCACACAGTGCCACCACAGCAACAAGACTATGAAATATACATGCCGTGGTGTTTTCCACCTTTGTTTTAAAACTTCTCAAGAGGAAGAAAACAGAGCTCTTATTTGAATCCTCTCATCATCATCTCATCTAGTGAACTTATTAATGACTGCTCTATTGGTTCAACTCGCCTGAATCAGAGTTATACACAGCCCCTTCCTGAAGTTACCCTAGGTCCTGGTCTACCGCCAATTGGTTACGTATTACATGCTTTTCTATTTTTCTTTATCTCTCTTTATAACCCCCTATAAACTAGTAAAATTTCCTTGTTCAATCTCTCTCTCTCTGAGCCTGCCTCATATTTCTTTCATTAAAACTGAGCAATGGATGATTTCCCACAGCATCCTTACTCTTCCCTTCGCCTGGTGCTTGTGAAGTATTTTGGGAAAGCATTCGATGGAGTGTATACATTACACTATCACACTTCAAAGTGCAAATGACATTAGTAACAGAAATACGAGGATCAAATAGCTACACATTCCCACTCACAAAAGACATTGCATAGTCAAGCTAGAGATACAATTTGGATGCTTTTTCAAGAAGCAAGAGGATGGTTTAGGTTGTTCAACTTTTCAAGAGAATATCAGCTGCAAAGAATGTATTTTATCTTTTTGTAAGAAATGTATCATGAGTCAGGAAAAAGCTGGCAACAGCAGATAACAATCCTTTTAACTCCTGGAAAGTAGTCTCACTCGGAATCAGTGTTTCATAGAGGAATTTCATTTATCTATTGTCAAAGCTATCATCAAAGAAAATAATTATCCAATGTTTGATTTTTGAAAATCAGTGAGAAGATTGGACTTAGCAGTGGAAAAACAATATTGCATCATATTCTGCATTTGAAGTTTCAAATGAAATAAGAACATCCTTTATCCTGGCTTCAAGATTATTATTATTATTATTGTTACAATCAATATAAAACACAAAGTAGATTCATTTGCTTAGCTAAGATTAAATAGAAGAATACATTTCTAGGCACTTTGCCAACTTTCAAACAAATAAAGAAAGAAAATAAAGCAAATAAAGGAATAAAAAAAAATTATGATTAACAAAGTGAAATTGATAATTAAAAAATTAAAATCAACATTGAATTTCAAGTCAGCTTTTCAGTAAAAGATATCACCGAGATACTGGAATGATTAATCCATTAGCAATTCATGAGTCTTTCCACAAACTTTGACAAGTCACCTGTAATTTGGCATCACCAAGAAATGTAAATAAAGCCACAGCAATCAAAATGCAAAAAAGGCGGTCATTCCAGAATTACAATAGTAATCTATAGATCAAATAATTCATAATCTATCATCTTTTATTTCACAAAATTTAATGAAAAAGTTGTATAAATTAGAAATCTACCAAAATAATAAGACTTACCACATATGAATTGCTTTTCCCAATATACTTCATTTTATCTTGCACTGTTGCTATCTGTTTAAGATACCAATCTCTCGCTCTATCTACTGCTTCCAACCCTTGAATCAATACATCTTTTTCCTGCTCCAGTTGCTTCATTCTTTTCAGCTGTAATAAAAATGTTGGAAATTTTTAATTTATCCAAGGTGTGTTTGTGTATAATCTATGTTTATTAGTGTGTTATCTCATCTATTAAACAATAGCTTACTTCAGCTGAGATATAAAAAAATTAGATAAATCAGATTTCAAACCTATGAAAATATTGATATTTCTTTCACATTCTTACCCACTCAAATGATAGAGAATTTGCAAAGAAATTTTATAATCCAGTAACTTTGTCGCCTGAAAGTATGGGGTAGTATGCGTCAAATCCAGTAGTTCTGATTTTTTGCAGACTTATTTATGATGTTGGCCTAATGAATAATCCAAGTTTGTGACCTCGAGCGCCGAACACAACTTTGTCAAAAATCGAAAAAAAAACGCAAAAAAATCTTTTTTTTTTTCTTTCAAATTTTGGCGATTATAACCCTAAAGGACTAGTTTTTGAAAAAACTTTCTTAGGACGTTTTTAAAGTAGACTAAATTTGCTACAATATGATACTAGAACTGTCTCTGTAGACCCAATAGTTTCCGAGATTAAGCCTTTCAAAGTTTATCATTTTTTTCGAACTTCGTAATTTTTTGCAATATTTTAGACGTTACTCGAATAACTAGCAGAATGAAGTTCCAATTACCTCCGACGGAGTGTGCTAGTATTGCTCATGTGACGTCACGAATGCGACCCACCTGTAGCACGTTTTTAACCTTCCCCAATTTTTTTTTTTTTTCATTTTTTTTTGACTGGTCTGCTGCTCATAATGTGAGTGCCGTTTGAACTCAAAATCTACAGAATGTCTGATCCCAGTCCCAGCGTGGGTTTGTGTTTTATATGTAAGGAGACTTTAAGTGAAGGCATACCCTCCAACATTGGTCATCCTCCTATCCGTAGTGGAAATCATCTCATTAGGGGCCGTCCATTAATTAACCAAAAAAACCCGGAAATCTTGCTTTAACTACCAAAAAAAAAAACCGCCGTGGGAAAAGTTGACGTGAGATTTTTGTTGACACCCCCCTCCCCCTTTTGACCTCACATAATTAATGGACGATCCCTTAGTAGTACTCATGCAACAACATGCATTTACACAGAACGTGCGACAGTGCCGCAAAACACACATATATATAAATATATAGTCTTTAAGCACATACCCTATAGCAATACATATTCACATTTCTTAAAGCACTATTTATTGAGTTTATTGATACTTTTTTCTTTGCTCATATCAGCATTAGCTTTGGTGTGGCCACAGCGAAACTTCTTTGCAATATCAGAATCGGGAAACATTTTTGAAAATAATGGACCTGCATGATCCGCAGCCGAAATTGGTATATTATGTTCAGTCAAAAAACGGACAAAATAAGTCTTTCCTGGTAGAAGACAAGGGAAAAGCTTTCGATACTCCTCTTGAAATTTTTGATTGTTTTTTTTTTTTTTTCTTTCTAGGCGGATCTACATCTATATCCTTATTACAGGGTTTTAAAAACCGATCCATGATATAAGCATACGCAGCTTTCAACAAATTTACGAACCAAATGAGAGTTGGCCGCCCGGTTTTTGTGAGATCTGCGCATGTAGCATCGATTATTCTGGTCAAGCACTTCCGTCTGATCTTCTGATAGGAGTCCGCCATTGCTCTAATCGCTGGTTGCTTATCAAAAGCGAATTGTATTTATAAATCCTGAAATCTAACAGACATAATTTGTAAATGAAAGTCTATAAATAAACAAGTATTTTTATAAATTAGAACTTCTCCGATAATTAAACGTTAGCCTACTATAAGTTAACATAATTTCTTGGCAAGAACAGGCGGCGGCGTCCATTTCAACAGGAAAACGTAATTGATCAGCACTTTTTTTTTTTTTTGAGGAAAAAAAAAATTAAGGATGAAAATTTCTGAATTCCGTAGCTTTTCCCCATTTTCGCGTAGTTTCGTAGTACTTACTTATTTTCCGTACAAACTACGGATACTCCGTAGAAGTTGGAGGGTACGTGAAGGTCAAGTGCGCCTAGTGAAGGAAAGAGGTGTAAAAACCCTTCTTGCGTCGAGTATTTCCCTTAAGAACATAGGAAATCAGCGTTTATTGAAGGGTGTAAATGAGATATATGTGCACAGTGCTTGTCAGATAAAATACAACAATCCGAAGTTGATTAAAGCAGCTGTTAGCAGTGGAAAATCAAATATTACGCCATCAAGGGCCACGAGATCAGTCTCTGAGCAGTTCAATTTCAGAGAACACTGTTGTCTATGTGGAGACAAAATAACTGAAGAGTTCCTTGTGGCAGAAAGGAAGAAGAAGCCAGAAAAACGGAACAATGTCATTACTGCGGAAAAGTTGTCTCTCAGTGCAACAATCTTGAAAGAAGCTGAGAAACGTGGTGATGAATGGGCTCTTAAAATAAAAGAGCGTATATCTGAGAACACAGTTTTGGTAGCCCTTGATGCCAGATATCATCGGTTTTGCCAAACAAAGCTCTACCAGGCACCACCAACAGGAAAGTCCAGAGGAAATCATCAGCATCCCACTGTTGATGAGGCCATGGAAAAGATTTATTCATTTCTGGAAGAGAACACTGAGGAGTGTCAGTTCTCTCTAGATGAACTCATGGACCAGGTAGAAGGAGAACGACCTCAACTATGAACAGTCAAAAATTGCTTGTTTGCAAAGTATGGGGAGGTCATTTCGATCGTTGAGAGACCCTTCAAACACATGACTGTTTGTTTTAAAAACACAGGTCACAAAATTCTCACCAGTACATGGTATGACAGTAGAAGTTCAGATCCTCAAGCAGAAAGACTACGCGTGGTGAAAGCAGCTGCTGAAGTCATACGAGAGGATATACGGTCGCAAGTGTACGACACAACACAATTCACACCATCCGACGACTTCTTCCAGAATGTAAATTCAGTTATCCCTGATTCTTTGAAACTGTTGCTCGAAACAGTAATTTTAAAAGACAAACGAAGCTGCTTGGATTCCTATAGAAAGAAGTGCGTTGCTCTTGCAATGGAGGATGACTTGTGGGCACAAGACGTCGACGATTCATCACCATCCCCTCATGGGGATATGCAATCCCAATACGTCGATCCAGATACGGACGAACCTCAACCGGGACCTTCCAAGAGGGCTAAATTAATTTAATTTTTTGATTTTGAATATTACTCAATTTCCTAACAAATAAACTTATTAACTTTTGTTGTACTTATCTTTTTTACTTCATTATTCGTAGCTTAGCTTAAACATCATCGTTCACACTTCTCATTTTCTTTTTTAACATCCCATCATAAAAGTACAGGGTTTCGATAGTATAATCAGGGTCAAAATTCATTCAGAACGACAGAATTGCAAAAAATTGCGAAGTTCGAAAAAAATGATAAACTTTGAAAGGCTTAATCTCGGAAACTATTGGGTCTACAGAGACAGTTCTAGTATCATATTGTAGCAAATTTAGTCTACTTTAAAAACGCCCTAAGAAAGTTTTTTCAAAAACTAGTCCTTTAGGGTTATAATCGCCAAAATTTGAAAAAAAAAAACCAAAACGATTTTTTCGATTTTTGACAAAGTTGCGTTCGGCGCTCGAGGTCACAAACTTGGATTATTCATTAGGCCAACATCATAAACAAGTCTGCAAAAAATCAGAACTACCGGATTTGACGCATGCTGTGATGTATAAAGTTACTGGACTATTACATGTTTTACTACTTTTTATTATTATTATTATTACTTACCTTCCCCCATATTTATTTTGTTCTTCATTTAAAATTTTAGCTATAGAATTTAGCTTTTTAATTTCGGCTCAAAAGATGAGATTTTTCAAATCTTTCAACTGAAAATAGCCGGTACTTGATAATTATGATGAAAAGAACTGTTCAAGAATGTTTGAGAGAATAGAAATTAAAATGTTTTCATAAATTTAATGTCACTGATTAAACTTCAATATTAGACAAGGTTAAGGAATTAAGAACAAAATCTACATATCAAAATGATTGCACGGCTCATCCAAAACTATGTTAGGTCACCATAAAAATACTAGAACAATTAATACATATTTATTTTTTCTTTTACCATATTATAATCAATTCCATTGGCTAATGTATGTCGTCTAGGCTCACGCCGCCGATTGTTGGTTTTTCTTGTTCCAGGAATTTCCTGGGAACGCAAAACATTTACGTCACCTGAAAGAAAAAATAAGTTTTTTTTTAAAAAATGTGAAAATCAGTTTTTTAAAGGTATTCCTTACAGTCTTGCACAAAATGATAACCTAAATTTCAATATGGATCAGGAAAATTTTAATTAAAAAATGTGTTAAAGAGTGTTAGATACAAATTTACTAATTATAAAATTTCAAAGCAGAAGTTATGATTGTAATTAGAACTATTTCTACCAACACCATTTCATTTCACAAATTTATTTCATGAACATCAGTCATTGATTTTAAAGACTTGAATATCTGTCGTAACCGTTAGAATGTTGATTATTTTTTTTTATTAAAAGAAATTATATATTTCTATGAAGATTTGTCATCTTCATATGTAAATTCCCCACAAGAAGAAACCTTCAAAAGAGAAATCATCCTTTCCAAAATATTTTGTTTCCATTCACTGATTCAGAAGTTATTGGGGAGAGTCTACCTTTAGAAAAGTAGGAAAAAAAACAAACCTATTTAATTAATCTCCCTCACCTGTTGAAATTATTTAATCAATGATTGGTTCCCAAGCTTTGAAAGCACATTAAAATCTAAATAAATAGCCTTTTCACTAATTTCACTGCCTTATTTTATTAGAACCATGTAATTGATCAGTATAATGTTCCAATTGTTATTTTCATACTAAGAAGAAGAAAAATGAATCCAGACTAATTCTTGTTTTCATTAATTAGTGACAAAACAATATGGCTCCAAAGTACAACACATTCAGATCAATGTTTCATCTTAATGGTCATATAAAAGGTTAAAAAAGAATCAGCTACAGAACTACTCGTCTTTCATTAAAACAAGCATTTGAATGAAGTATCTCAAGCATATCAAGAAGAATTTTGAAATTAATCTGGACAATCTGAAAGAGACATTACCTTTTTTTTTTAACTATTTCTTAAAAAAATTAAAAAAAAAAAAAGAAAAAACAAGACAACAACATTTATTTAAATCATGCTGAAATTAATAAAGACAATTTTTCTTTCTAGGAAATGAATCTTATACTTTAGTGTGACTTTTTACCTTAATTTTTCCAAACATCTAAAATTTTAAGAAACAAATGAACAAGACATTTAAATTAACATTACACCATAACACAATTTAAAATCAAACTTATACTAATTACAGTGTTTATCACAATTTTGAAGGGAGGAAACTGCAAAGCAATGCAGTGATGAATTTATTTGACAGTTTCAGAATAGTTTTGCGTAAGGCATAAATACATAAGACAAAACAAAATGGGAAAACTGCTTCCAGAAAAGCACCTTTGACTACATTATGGGTCTTTCTTTTATATGTAGGAGGGAGTTGTTTATGTATTTGAATACAATGATTAAATTACGGAGAGCTACTAAGAATTTGATGAGGGAGAAGATAATAAGAAAGGGATTTTATTTAGTGGAGGGTAAAGGATTTTTTGGCAAAACTCCGAACGGCAGTCCCAAATTATGAACACCTCCGAACACGGTCCCAACGTTGTTATTAATGAAACATTGTGATTTGTTGCTTAAAAATCACTTTAAACGTGCCATGCAGGGCCCCCACAAAGGGAGGGGGTCAGTTGGTCCCACAGCACCTGCCCACCCCTGCTGTAGAATAAGTATGAAATCGTGTGGTATTTTCGCGAAATTTTTGGCTAAGAATTTACGATTTTTTTCATAACATGGGGGGAGGGGGTGGGAAAAGGCCCGGTATTTCATTTGGTATCTGGGCCTGGATTTTGATGTGGGGGGGTTGCCTGGTGCCATGGCTGGTAGATCGCAAGCACCAAGAGTAATAACGCTTTAGTCATAAGTGGCACATATTCGGACAATACTTAAATAAGTTGAGCGAAAATTATATGATTTGATGTGTAATAACTCTGGCTATGTGTTATCCTTCACAGTCATACTGTTATCTGTCATTAAAAAGGTTTTCATAATTTGGGACCGCCGTTCGGAGTTTTGCCGATTTTTTTGTTACATAGTCTTAACATGTGAATACGAGGTGGCTTCCAGCAATCAGATGAAGTTGAAGTGTTAAAGGAGATAATATTACGCATTAGTAAATATGTTTAATGCTTTATATGTGCATGGACAGAATCTTGAAAAGAATATCTAAAATATTTGATAACTGGGAATTTCTAGCAGTAATAATAGGTCTGGATTGAAAGATCCTGACCTATTAAGGATAAGTAACATATTAAGGATAAGTATGAAAGTTATTTTGTGATAGTGTTCTGACAGTTCCAATTTGGAATGAATTCAGTCAATGCCAAAGGTAATGAATATTTTTATACTTCTCAACAAAATTCTGGGCTATGTTCCTTTGAAGTTTCTGCACATTGGCAAAGCTTTCTTGTAAATTTACCTTTACAAAAAAAAAAAAGCTGAAAATAGACAACTGGATGTTACTAGTCAATTTACAAAATCAACTTTATAAAGAATTCTATCAAATAAAGTATCATTGTTAATTTAAAGTACTGAAGTTAAACAGTAAGGGATAAAATTCAAACTACATTCAAAGACTAGATTAAACTTAAAAGTAAAAACTTATTTTCAATCAAACAAATCCATAGGAAATAACTTCACAGTAAATTACAGAACTTGGTCTCTCTAATCCAAAGGTAGATAAAGGTATTAGAAATAAATTAAAAATCATTCATTCAAAGCAGACAAAATTTATTGCTAGAAATTTCAGTTTCTCAACAATGTAGGAAATAACAATCTCCTGTGTATTAGGTTGGTGCAAAAATCATTGCAGTTTTTGTTATTTTAACCTTTGGTGCTTATTTTTGGAATAAATTTTTATTTAAATATGTAATGAAATACATCCATTTTAAAGATTATTTATGCTAATCGTTTTGTTTTCATTGCTTATACAAATTAAAAATGGAAAAAAAGCCAATTTGAGCAATTTTACAATACGAGTTCAAAATGGGACATAAAGCAGCGGAGACTTCTCGCAATATCAAGCAAGTGTTTGACCAGGGGACCGTTAAGAAATGTACAACTCAACATTGGTTCAAATAATTTTGTAGAGGAGATGAGAGCCTTGAAGATGAGAGTTGCAAACGTCCTGTGATTGATGATGACAGATTGAGGGCAATATTGAAACAAGTCCACACAAAACAACTCAAGAGGTTGTAGAAGAACTAAACTTTGACCATTCAACAGTTTTTGACATTTGCACCAAACTGGAAAGTCAAGAAAGCTCAACAAATGGGTGCCTTAGTCTTGAAGGAAAATCAAAAAACTCACTGTTAAAAAGTCTGCTCTGCACTTCTTTTGAGGAACAAAAACAATCCATTTCTTGATTGCATTCTGACGTGTGACAAAAAAAGAATTCTGTGCAACTGACAGCATTCTGCCCAGTGGCTGGACCACACTGAAGAACTAAAACATTTCCCCAAAAAATAAATCCGATATGCTGCATCAAAAGAAGGTTATGATCCCCATTTGGTAGGCGACAACTGGAATCATCCACTGCAATTCTTGAATCCTGGCGAAACCATTACAGCAGAGAAGTATTGTCAAGAAATTGATAAAATGTATCAATAACTGGAAATTTACATCCAGCATTGGTTGATTGAAAAGGATTTGCAATTTTCTCCACCACAACATTCAACCTCATGTCTTGCAAATGAGGCTGCAGAAATTGAATGAACTGGGCTACGAAACTATCTCACCCAACAACAGACCTACCACCAACCAACTACCACCTTTTCAAGCATCTGGAAAACTTCCTGCAAGAGAAGGTCTTCAACAACTAAGCTCAGAACATTTACCTTTGAAGAATTTACTGGCTCCAGAATTCTATGCTACTGACATAAATAAACTTGTTTCTCGTTGGCAGAAATGTGTAGATTCTAATGGTTTTTATTTCAATTAACAGTTTGTTTTAAGCTGAGATATACTGCTTTAAAGTTGATGGTTAAAAAGGACAATTGTTTTTGAACCAACCCTGATAGAAACTTCGCACAGTCACATTAGGACTTCATTCTAAACACAAGGCCTACCACGGAATATTCAGAATCTCTATTTTTTTAGGACAACATCATGGAAAGATTTGATTAATATTCTCAAATGATTACATGATCCCAGCATAAATTTGAAGGCTGGTTAGGTGATATGAATTACTAGATACAGAAAAAAAAAAGGGCATATCTACTAAAATTCATTTCAAAATGTCAAAAATAATAGAAAGAAGTCAAGATCTGAGAGACTAATTTCTTCTTTCAAAACAACTGCATCAACATGTTCATAGGATGGAAGATCATCAAAAGAAGTGACAATTTATAAGCCAAAGGCCAAGAGCAAGAATGATGATAGCAATTTGATGCCGGAACAGACCAAAGGCTTAATCCAGGAATGCATTAAAAATGTTTTGAATTCTTTCAGAAATCTTTTGACAATCAAAATAAATTATTCATTTCTTACAAAAGTTTTTGTGCTTTTCAACATTGTTTTTAATTTAACAATAATAAAAAAATAATAAAACACTTAATGACACGTTTAATCATTGTAACAGTTTCCTTGCAATGAATTTAAAAGAGGCATGATTTAAATATAAAAGAGCATTAAAAAGTTCAGTAAAATTTGCAGAAGCTGGAAAGTTTGAAGACAGGATTTCTTTTTGTAATCAAAAAAATCATTTTTTACAAGAGTAAATTAAAGAATTGCAGGAAAGATATCATAGAATTGCCAGCAAACTATTCAGCCTTTCTCATTTAACAGTTTATGAAGGTGTCCAGATTCTATAATAGGATTATTTTTTGGGTTTGTCTGCAAATAGAGAGTCACAAGAAAAATATCACATCTTAAGTTATCAAATTAAAAAAAAGTTTGGGAACTATTACATAATTAAATGTTCAGTCAAGTACCTTCATCGACAAAAAGGATTTAAAAGCATAAAAACATTATAAACCAAATTCAATGAAAACAAATCAACTGTATAGGTATTGTTCAAAACAAATGCTAAAAGTATTCAACAAGTTTCTATCATTAATACAATAGTATAGTAGTGGCCCAAACTTACTTAATCTCTGAGCCACAAATGATAAACTTCAGACATTAAAAGTATTCAAATTTGAATTATTTACAAAAATTATTCTTCATAAACTTGAAAAGTAACTAAATAGATATATTTTCTCATTTTAAATAAATGTTTACAATGTAATGTTGAAATGGACCCAAAAGCTACAATCTCATTGGAAATGAATTCAAGCTTTCTTCAAACATGGATCCTTTCATGGTTTTTCTCTCTCTTTTCTTAGAAGATTTAAACAAAAACAAAAATAAATTGGAAGAAACTTTCTCTATATAGCATATTTTATAATTTACAAATACATGAAGAATTTTCTTATATTGTTTAAAAAAAAAAGGGAGCACCATTTTAAGGGACATCAACCTTAAGGTATTTCAGGAATTTCTTGGATTTATACACAGCTGGATTTCAAGCATCTTTTATGTACTTACTACATAATCATATACATTTGGAAAAAGCTTCGGTTTTATTGGGACCATTATTATTTCAATGGCATTTCTTATCAAGTTTCTTACAGCTAAATATCAAAGGAACATAAAAAGCAAATGAGGTGAAATGAATCAGAAAAACAATCATCAAAGATACACAAATTAAGTCAATGAAGGATTTGTAAAGATATTTGAAAAATATAAGTAAAACTACACTAAAATATCAAAGAAAACAATACAAAACTGCACAATAACTAAACAACAACAAAAAACAATAATCACTGAGCTTATTTTGGATACTTTGCTAGGAATCAGATACGGCACAGTTTCAGGTTTCAACACCCTCTTCAGTCCGATCCTGCCCAACTTAACCCAGCTCAGTGAAAAGAGACAATACACCAAACGGACAAACAATTAAAACAATGACCCCCTCAGTTCAAATACATCAAAAAATCAAATCAACAATAATAGAGGGTAAAAACAAATTCACGCTAGAAACTCGCTTAGCTTAGTAAGAATTTGTTTTCTTTGAAGTTTTAACTTAGTCCGCACGTTAATTTTGATTTAATTACTAACATTTTATTACAACAAATTCTTAGTAAGCTAAACGGTGGGTAATGGGGGGAAACTGGGTTATATTCGGATTCAGGAGATAATTTTACATAAAAATCAGCAGGAATGTTGCCAGGCTAGAAAATATTTTTTTCTTTTTTTTGCCATCCAGTGGTATCTGTAGAGGAGTAATTGAGACATTACAAATGGCGTGTGGCGCCATCTAGTGACAAAGATTAGAAATGCTGGCAAATAATGGCCATTCTTAACAGCCTTTCAGATTTACTTCTGATACTGAGCATTCTCAATACATTCAACCTATTCAAAGAGGTTATGGTAGATTACAATTTATTTAAGCAATACGAAGAGGGAAAGAATTCGATATCAACTTTAAGAAATGTCATATTTCGTGCATACGACACTTCAAAGGTACATTTTCACTCTTAATAAAAAAGAATCATAGTGCGTATAAATAAAGCTTTACTTGACATAGTTGAGAAAGGATACTTTGTAAAAACCGAAATACCATCGGAAATTCATTCTATCTTTTAAAATTTCAAAAATCCCATGAATGTTTTTGTTTATGCTATAGTTTTGTAGAAAAAAAAAATTATATTTATAATACTATGGGAATTGGAAAACTAACTTGAGAAATAAATGTGCACAAAATTGTAAAAGAAAAAAAAAAAAAAAAGAAGGCATATCTGGGTTTTTTTTTTTTCGCATTACATTACTTTTAGGAAATGAACATTAAACTTCTAGCTAAATCTTATTTTTAACTTTGATCTAATTAAAAAAAAGGGGTGGGGGGTGACAGACGATCAAATAGCTGAAAGAATTCGTTTTAATAATTTTTAGGATTACTTTGATAACAGACTTGAATGCTTACCATCACTAGCTGCTCCCCCAAGGGAGTCGTTTCCATCCCCTGGTCCTCGGTTGGAATTAGGTCGACTCTTACTTTTACTATCTGTTTCGTTACTCATTAATAAGCCCATCTGCCAGTTATGAAGGGCGGTCATTATTCCAGAACGAGTGAAGGAGTTGTTTGCCTGCTTTTGCGGGGCACTGATTTTCAGTTCACTTTTGTATCCCCTCAGTTCGTGGGCTTCCTGTTTGGGTGCTTGGGTGACCTTTTCCCCTGGCAGCTGTGGCATGCTGATGGCCCTCTGCTGAGACATTACGTTATTAGGACGGACAGCAGCCATGTACACGTGGTTGGGAATATGACAAACACTGTTCTGTCGAACTGCTTCTCTTTCCTGGCGGTCAGCAGGGACTGATTGCGGTCGTAGTTGACTCTTACTTGGAATGTGTGACGTATGGCTCGTTCTAACAGAAGTGGAGCAGTGCTCTTTCTTTATGTTTTCACTCCTATTTCTCAACAGACAGATTTTCAATCCGGCACAGAAACGTTCGAAACTTAATAAACCATTTGGAGGGGTCACTTTCCGTAGACTTTCGATCACACCTTTTGGGAAATTTTTGGTTTCGTCTTCGTGCCAACGACTCTCGATGTCAATAAACTTAACAAAGCCAGTCTTGCGATCATCCATAATATCAAACAATGTACGCATAGCTGAGACAAACTGCTTTGGTAATCCATCCAAAGTGGATTTAGGCTGCGAGTTGGACATTCTCAAGTAGAACAACTCGGATCTCCTAAACACAGACGCTGCACTGGAATAACGGATTTCCGTTCAAATCAACTACACACTTTACTGGTTCAGTTATTCACAATTCTATTTATAGCTGTCCTTCCTTTTTCCGAGGTAAGAATGTAAGATAACATGATGAACCACCTGAGGTCAACAGTTACTGAACTCATTCTCAATTCAGCCAATAGCAACGAATCCACTTTGGCGCGATTTTTTTTTTTCAAAAAAACCTCTTTAAACATTCTGTCTACAACGATCGATTTTTAACGCATTATGAATTCATAACTTTGCTATTCTTCATGTAACTGCTCCCACTTTTCAAGATCGCAAAGCCGAAATAATTACTTTCAAACTTCATATCAAGAACGCGATATTGACAATATGGCTGTCGTATTGGCTACGAATTCGTTGAAAATATACTCTCGTTATGACCTTTGCTAAAAGAGAATTTAATTCAATTGCTCTTGGTAGAAATTAATTTTACACTTGAAAAAAATTATTAACTATAATTTTTATTAGCATTAATAAACAATTCGAAAAAGTTTTTGAAGGATCTATAAACTATTCTTTACATTTTAGAATCAAAAATCTGGTTCAGTGTTATTAGAGCCCCAGGAATAAAGTAGCACGCCATTCTTGTTGATGCGACCGTTCTGGTGAAATAGGTGAGATTAACAATTTTTTGCGGATTTTTTTCCGAATATTTAGTCGAAGATTTTTATCGTTGATTTCGGTTATACATCTGGAAATAAACAGTAGCGAGATAATAAGCCGAGATCTAACTTTCTATCTGTATTAGTGGAAACGTGAAATATGTTGTTAGGCCTAACGTTACATAAAGGAATAATGGATAGCGTTGATACAAGACGTGGAATCGATTGGATTTCCTTTCAATGCTGAAATACAATTCTAATCATTGGCTAATAAAAGGAAAGGCCTAGTTTGTTAAAATGGAAATGATAGAAATGTCTTACATTGATCTTCTCTGATGAATGTTGTCTCCTAATTTTTTAGTAACTAATATATTATTATTATTCCATTACTGTTAGAAACCTGAGTTCTGTAATTTATATCTTGTATAACTGTAAGTAATTTAGTTTTGGAGGCTAAGAACAATTTTTAATTTAAGAGACTCAATGGTTAACAGCTTTCATAGTCGATCCTAATGGACTTACTTAGGGGTAGGATTTATTTAACAAATTTTATTCAATAATCAGAATGACTTTGTGTTTTAAATTGCAGTTAAGAATGAATTAATGTAGATCGTAAATGGTTTTCAAAACAAAGCATATTCACAAAAACAAAACACAATTACCACAAGACCCGCAGTTCCTTTCCTCGTCTACAATTTTCCTAAAAACATATTTAGTTTATCGTTAAATATGGATACATGATATGAAAATCTCGATTTGTTGAACTTTCTTGTCAAAAAACTTAGATAAACAGGATTTCTGCCTTCGATTGCTTTATAAATCTGTACAATATCATAATGGCAACGGTAATTTCAGAATAACTGATAATTATTTAAGGCTAAAAAAGAGTGAAAGAGTTTGCCATAAAAATGCAGATCTTCAACAGTTGAATAATGGTATTAAAAGTGGCAGCAGCTGACTTGAAACTATTTTTAAAAACACTTAAGTAATGACTGTGATGTCATTAAATTTGTTATAAAAATCATAATTTTGTATTTTTTTTTAATAAACCTATTACAATTTCTATTAATAAATTTTCCCGTGCTCATTCACATTTAATGATTGTAACTAATTGAAAATGGATGAAGAAATAGGTTTTATGTAAAGGTGATATTTTTCTGCCTACGTAATAAGTTATTGAGAGAAAAGTAAAAAAATAATTGAAAATCAATAATATTTATATTCTTTTTAAAAAAATTATTAAATAGAAGAAAGTAACAATTTCTTAATAACCATAATTAGAAATGATTTTCATAAACTACTTAATTCGTAGTAAAGTTTTGACTGAACTGAAAGGCCATAGACCAGTGGTTCCCAATTAGCTAAGGGTTTTAGACTCCTTGTTTTTCAGGAGCCTAGCCATGGTCCTCCTACTTTGAACATTTTGATATTTATGGTAGTACCTATTCGGAGCAGTAATGTTGGAGAATTTTACTAACTTGTTACAAGCAGGGCTGTGGAATCGGTAAAAATGTACCAACTCCTAACAAATTTAAATATAAATACTATGTTAAAATTTCCTATTTCAGACAATAGTTTGATTAACTTATTTTTTTCAGGATATATTTTAAATTTAAGTTCTTTGCAAATTTCAAAACGTAACATATTTTCTGATATTTATATTAATGAAACCCATGAAAAACTTCATAATGACAAAAAAAAAGTGTCAACAAAAGTCGATTGTTTTTGAACACTTTACAAATAACTGAAAAGTCGGGGAAACATTCTATAGGTTAGTGTATTATAGAAGATGATGATTGTAAAAGAGCATGTGATGCATTTATTTATTTTATTTTCTGTATTGATATACACAAAAAGGAGTTGGAATTGAAAACTTTACTCCTCAGCCCTGGTTACAAGTGAGTAGAACAAGTAATTTTTCAACAGATGGTTCATATAACAATATGCTATTATGAATATCTAAAGAGTTTTTCATTATGAAGACTGCAAATAAAGGTGTGCTTTTAAAAACAAAAAAGTAAACAGTTAAAAAATTTAGTCATAAGTAAGTTTGTTAATATCTTCAGCAAAGCTTTACATTGTGTAATGTTTTTTTAATATGAACCTGTGTATAAAGAACAACAAAAGTCTTAAAAACAGATGAGATCAAACTGGTCTTTATTTTTTTTTTTATTTTTTTTTTAATCCGGTAGTTTCTTAAGTTGGTTAATTTAATTTGATTCTTCGGAAATCTGCAAAAAAATTTCAATCCGTAATTTATATATATATACACACACACACAAACATATTATTTTCACATAAATGAATATTGCACTTAAGTTGATAATTTTCCTTCAAATATTTTTTTACCCCTTCTTTCAAAAATGGTAAAATCCTGTATTGAAATTTCGTCCCATTTAACATCTTGACACACATTTCATTATTGTTGAGAGAATTGTTTACCATTCAACATTTATTTCTTAAACTAAGAGATCTGGGGGTTTTCTTTTGTACAGGGTGATTCAAAATCCTATGTACAAACTTTATAGGTAGGTCAGGAATACAAAGCAGACCCCGTATTCATAGTTGAATGTATGCAAACACCACCTAAATGTGCTAGAGGATGCTGTTTGGCAGCACATTAGTTGGGCAGGTGAGCCATCGTCATTTGAGACATTTACTTTGTAGGAGTAGAATGTATTGCTTCACTAATGCTGAGACGGCAAATATGTACCTAGCCTATAGGGCAGTGAACAGAAATTGACAAGCTGCTGTACAATTGTAGCATGAATAGTTTCCCAATCATCAAACGTTTGCACCAGAGATTGCGAGAAGGAACTGTGAACACCTTACTAATCATATTGTCTACCATACTTGTCTTTATTCCAGAACCTTAGTGTACCCTCTAGCATATTTGGATGGCGTTTGAGGACATACATTCCACCACAAATATGGTTTGTTTTTGTATTCCTGGTTTACCTTTTAAAGTTTGTACACAGAATTTGAATTGCCCTATATATAAAACTTAATTTCAAGAAGGTTGTAGATAGCCAGTTGAAATATTGATTGAGTAATTTTACTTTTAAAAATTAAACATGGAATCTTTGCCAATTCGTGTGAGATATATAAATTACTGCTACAAGGAGTTCATTCCAATTACTTTTTAAGATCAACCAATGACAATAAAGAGTTGTCCAGTGGAATTGGATTTGATAAAATGTAAATGTCATTGATTGCAGGAATAGAGATCTTTTGGGTAAGATTTGCTGGTTTTAGTGGAAGTCTTTGTGATTGGAAGGGATAATTCAGTTTGACAGAAAATAGATTGTCCAATGTACTAATTTCTTTTTAGTTCAGATATTTAGTTTGTCTTACAAAATGATCATGAAAATTTAGGAAACTACAGCTTAGGGATTCTTAATCTTTTTAGAATTACAGACCATGATGAATTGCCCTGTATGTCCCTAAGTTAGAGCAGTTGGGGGCAACTTCCTTTTTCTGGATAATAATGCATGCCCCTACTGTGCATCTCGTCAACAACAAACTGCAAGGACTGGCCTTCACGTTCTCCAGACCTGAATCCAATTGAACACACTTGGGATGCACTAGGAAGACATGTTGCCAGTCACCTCCCGTAACACTTCCTCAGCTGGAAGTTGCTCTGGTGCACAAGTGGTCAAGAATCCCACAGGAACTACTGGACAATTTGATCCTCTCCGCTGTCATTGTGTTGTAGCAATCTCAGGTGACCATACATGCTATTGAATAGTCAATGTGTGACACATTTTTCATATTTGACATGCGAATGTTAACCCCCTCCAGTATCACATTCTGCTCAATCCCGATAAATGGATTCTTTACCTCATTTGCATATTCAGACAACTTCCATTTTGTTGTCATTTGCTTCTCTGATGATGTTCTTTAATAAATAAAGTCAAATGCCTCTGTTTTTTGGGTGTTTTATATTCATTTTGCAATATCCCCTAAATTTTGGGAGCAGTATAGTTTAGCAGAAGGTTATTGTTCTTATCCATGTTAAGGAAGGATATCTTGTAAAGCAAAGTTGTTTTGTTATTAGGCTTTTTGCATTTTTAATGTCGGGAATTTTTGGTGTATTTACAATTTTGACAGTTGATTTAGATTGCAGATAAATTTTGGACACCTAAGCCAGTTGTGATGTAGATCCTTTCCATAGTTAGTATAAGTACTGTCTTTGAAAATAATGTTTTGTAACCTAGTTGACTAGGAAGAAAAAGTAGAGAATATTCTCCAATTATGTTATTATTTAGCTTTGTGAGTCTCTATCTTATGAAGATGTAAACTTCCCTGCTGAAATGGATTTGATTTTATATGTTATCACTCATTTAAAGGGAAGAATGACTATCCAACTGGTTCCTTTTGTACTTTGACATTGGCTAGTATTTTGGAATTGTTGAATGACTGAATTAGCTTGAATTCTTACTTAATATTGTTTTATTTCCTTAGGAAAATGTCCTATCGGTCCAAGCCACAGCAACAAAGAGGCTTTTCCCGACCTAATCCTTGGTTACATGGAGCCCCTCCTGGAATGGGAGGAAGTGGAGGGATGGGAGTACAAGGAGCCCAACCATTTAATAATCAGCTGGTTAATCAACTAGCCCTAGCAAATAATTTGCTAACTTCTGCATTAACTAAAAATCAGGTAAGAAAAAAATGTAGTTAAAACTAGATGTACATTCAGCTGTGCAATGGGGAGACTTAAAATAATGATTCTCACCTTAAATTTTTAAAAGAAAAAAAATCGTCCTCGGTTTACAGTTGAACAACATAATAAAACTAACTGCAACTCTGGTTAAGATTTTTTTACCCATAATTGCAGTTAGCTGTGCTTTGGTTGTATTTATAAGTGGTTTGATTAGAACCCTTTGTTAATTGTTTTAGTTATTGCTTAAATATTGTAATTATTCCTCTTATAATTTCAAGGAAGAACTACAATGTTTCAAGTTGTTTAATTTCAAACTACAATGATTGGAGAAAATCGGTTATAAAATCTAAAGCTGTATTTCTGTAGAGATTTTATAATTACATAATTATAAAATTCATTGGTTTGTAGTTTTCCATTAATTATTTACATGGTATGGCCTGGAAGCATTCAGAGTATTGGAAAAGTCATGGACAAATCAAATGACAGTTACAAATGTGTTTGCTGCTGAAATTGCATTCAAGCCTTTATTTTGTACTTCTGATTTTTTTTTTATAAATTGCTTCTGTAACTTTCAAACAACGTTAAGAATAAAAATCATTTTTATTAAGTAAATAATTAAAACATAGTTAGGTTATTTTAGTTATTTCAGAATTCAAACTGAAGATATAGCAAATACTTGCGGTATTATTTATGAATTTTTCTACATGAAAAATCTATAGCACAAGTGAAAAATAACTTTTATCAACAACTTGAATTAGGTTTATAGTCCTTGAATTTTATTAATGACATAACCTAAGCATTAGCTGTAGCTGTAACCACTTCGAATTTGAATGTCCTGCTTTTACTCAACATCATTGTCAGTGCTTTTATCCTCTTTTTAAATTTCACGTTGCATATCTTATTTCCTTGCTTTTAAATGACAATGATCTTTCACCCATTTCATCAGTTTTATGCTTCATTCATTAATTTGGCCTTGCCAACCTCATATTATTATCAGATTTTTAATTTTCTTCTATACACTATAGATGATTTACCAGGATCGCTCCGAAAGTAACGCCTATTTTAATGTTTGCCCATGATGTCAGAAGCAAATGTTGATGGTATGGCAGTAAGTTTGAACCTTCCCGCCAATATCCATTTCATTTTACTGATGTGTATCAGGTGACAGCAGAGAGATAGCCTAATAAAATGGCGTCTGACAAAGATGTGCGTATCAAGCAAAGGGGTGTAATTGAATTCCACATTGAGGCGGTGGGTGGTGCGTTTCAACAAGGGCGATAGCAACGTGCACAATAAACCATGTTCTGGGCAACCAAATCACAGCTGTCTTACCAAACAATAAGGAGCGTCTCGATCAGCTCATCCGCGCGAATCGAAGGATTACGACCAGGGAACTTTTGTATGGAGCTGAATGTCGGCTTCGACGTGTTGGAAACAATGTTGGAAATGTTAGGATATCTCAAAGTTTGTGCTAGGTGGCTTCCACAAATGCTCATGCAGGAACAAAAAGAACACTGACCTGCTCGACCAATACGAGGCTGAGGATGATGGTTTTCTCGATCGCATCGTTACCGGTGACCAGATATGGGTGTCACCACTACGAGCCGAAATTGAAGCGCCAGTTAATGGAATGGCGACCTACAAATTCTCCAACGAAGACAATAAAATAAAGTTCAAGACGCAACCCTCCGCAGGAAAATTGATGGCCACTGTCTTTTGGGACAGGAAGGGGTCATCCATCTGGAATTTATGGAATGTGGAAACACCATCAACTCTGACCGCTACATGGAGACCCTGAATAAGCTGAAGGCAAGAATATCCAGAGCCAGGCCAGAGAAAACGACAACCTTGTGACTGCAACAAGACAACTCAAGGCCCCACATCAGTTTCAAGACCACGGAGCACATCGCCAAAATTGGCTGGACTACTGCATCCACCGTATAGTCCAGATTTGACCCCATTTTACTTTTATCTGTTTAGGCCGATGAAAGATGGACTGCGTGGGCAACATTATCCAACTGATGATGCAATCATGGCAGCTGTGAAAAAGTGGCTCAATTCTTAGGGTCCCGATGATTAAGAATGCAGACTCTGGTTCATCGCTGCTGAAAATGCATAGCCAATGGGGGTGACTAATAAGTCTGTGTAGCTAAAACTTTGCTCTATTTTATTCTTTTATCTGTTATAGTTTTTATGGAGAAAATAGGAGGCATTACTTTCGCAGCGACCCTTGTACTATCGTCTTGATTTCTACCCTTTCTTATTAGGCAGTTCGTTTTCATTTTCTTTTCTTATTCTGATTTTTACCTTTCTTGGCACAGCTTAGCCACAGATGCGTTTGTGCCATCAAACTTGTACCAACCAAACAATCACTTCTAATAACAAGATTAATTTTTTTCTGGTAAAAATACATCAAAATGACTTCTAACATAACTTTTTTTCTATTTGTTTTTATAAATCTCAAACAAAAATAATTTTCAAAACTTTCTCAAATTTTAACATTTTTTTTTTTCATTACGTAGCTCTGATAGTAAAAGTTTGATTTTATTTCTCCACATTTGGCTCATTATCAAAAATTAAGAATAACATCATTTGCTCAGCCTTAAGATTGCAACTAAATAGTACTAGATATGTAGCAGCTTAGCCGCAGCTGCTTTTGCACCATAAAACACCAACCAACCAAACCAATGTAGCAGATCAAACAAAATGATAACTTAGGAAACAAAATAACACTATTGTCTCTGCCACTGTGTTCAGAATAAAGAAAAACTAGCTCTGGAGCTAAGTAGCAATATGTGCCATACAAACATATTTGTTGGTCTAAAAATTGTTCAGTATGATGTGTTTGAGGTAGGTCTAAAGGCATCCCATCTCATGTACCCCTTAATAGCTGGGCAAATTGCTGCAGAATGACATTGCAATATACCTGACCCGTTAACACATGGAAGGGAGTATAGGAACCCAACATGATGCTGTCCCACACCATATTGACCTCCTTCATGGATGATTAGAGATTGTATCAAGTCTGAGATTCTCCCAAAAATGAAGACTCAGTAGACTAAACCTGGACTCCTTTATGAACAAAACACAACCCCACTAGTCCTCAGTTTGAGTACAATATTCTCTGCATGCTAAATGAATACTTCTGTGGTCTTCATCTTTCAGACCAACAGGCATAACCTATGCTGTCTGTATATGCCTGGAAATGATTCTCCCTGTTGTTGCTGAAAGGTCCCCTCCTCCATGTGGATTATCTAGGAAAAATGACATTCATACTGTGGTGACATTTCCGTACTGTTGGAACCTCTGCTAGACTCAAGAAATAACACTTTATAGAACATGGAGATCCTGGGACACCAACATCTGGGTTTGACCAGCCTGGAGTCGCCCCATGATTTTGTTGTGCATCATAGTAAACAGTATGGGTTTGCAGAGCCATATTCTTGTGGTAAAAGCACTGTCACATCTAATAACATGAGCACAATGCATCCTGCCATGTCTGATTATGACCTATCTAATGCTAAGTGAGGAAGGCACCACTGCATATGATTTCTAGAAGAATAAATTGTTTTTGGTCGTTCTTGGAAGAATTTTAGAATAGCTTTCACTACAATTCACTTTGCAGAGGGCAACATTTTCATGTGATTCACTATTTCCTTGACTTTTCAGCAGAACTGTATTACTATTACATTTCTGCATGTTATGTATTTTAATCTAAATAACCATAGTTCGTAAGCCTAACTTTGAACAAACAGAATCATTTCTGTTATCAAATTCGCATTATACGAAGTAAAAAAAACCTTTTCACAATCTTCCATTCATCTCTTTTAATTACAATAAAAATGCTGTATTTCCTTCAAAAAGTCTTTTCTTTTTTTTTTTTTTAAGAAATATAGAAACATTTGTTTTGTGTTTATGAAGATACGACTGCGAGTCAAAAAGTAACCTTAATGTGTCTATAGAAATTCAAAATTTCGTAGTAGACATTTGTTAACAGATATGTTATGCCTTGTCGCGTAAGGAATCTGCTTGCTGGTTGATGACGTCATCAAGCCAAAGCTAAGATGGCTGCGCTCTTAGAAAAATGCTCCAAAGAGGAGCAGCGTGAAGTTATCCAGTTTCTTGGCAGCTGAGGGTGAAAAACCTGCAGAGATTCATTGAAGAATGCAAAGAGAGTACGGGGATAGTTGTGTGTTGCTTCAGCAAGTTTACGATTGGCCTAGGAAATTTAAAAGTAGGACAGATTCAGCTCGCTCCAATCGGTGTAACACGGCAACTGCTCCTGAGGTTATTACTGCAGTAGAATGATTGATACAGGAAAGCCGACAGATAACAATCAACGAGATAGCTAAAACAGGGTTGATTAGTCATGGCTTGACTCGCCACATCATTCGATATGCTAGTCTCTACTAAGTGGGTACCTATACAACTTACCCCCGGAAATAAAGAACTTCGTGTGAATGCTTTGAAATGCTATTGCGATGTTATGACTTTTTATGACGAAAAGTCACTGGTGATGAATGCTGGGTCCATTATTACCAGCCAGAGACTAAGCGAGCAACCAAGGAGTGGCGACATTCATCATTGCCAAAGCCAAAAAAATTCCACACGTCTCCGTAGGCTGGCAAAGTGATGCTCACTCTCTTCTGGGACTGTAAAGGATCAATCCTGGAACATTACATGCCCAAGAGATTTACTGTGAACAGCGAATCATATTGTGATCTACTTCAGAACCATTTGAAACCCGCAATCAAGTCAAAGCGTTGCTGTTTGCTCCGTTCTGGTGTGCTGTTACAGAAAGATAACACAAGGCCGCATACAGTTCCTGCGACTGTAGAAAAATTAACAGATCTACATTTGGAGTGTCTTCCACATCCCCAGTTTTCACCGGACCTCGCACTAAGTGATTACCATGTGTTTGGTTCCATCAAGGAGGCACTTGGTGCCACAAAGTTTTGCACAGACAATGGGGTGAAAGAGGTGGTGCATACATGGCTTTAAAGTCGACCAAAAGATTTTTTTTTTTTTTTTTTTTTGTGGAATCCAGGCTCTACTGAAGCGCTGGTGCACCTGTATTGAACGTGGTGAGGGGGACTATTGAAAAGTGATGAGGTGTTTTTGTTTGTATGTGTATATTTTGTCAATAAAAAATAATGAAGGTTACTTTTTGACTTGCCCTCGTAGTTTTATTTTTTTAAAAAAAATAAGGTGAATAGTTTTTAAATTGTCATATTTGCCAGTGTAAAAGATACATCTGTTTCAGGGGCTTTTTTTTTTTTAAGATAAAATTTCAGGGGGGAAAAAGTGTCTTATGTAAATAAATACTTTCAAATGAAAATATAATAGATTTACGTCCATCGTATTTTTCTGTTCATTTGTTAAGAATTCCAAGGAGATTGTTTTAGAAAATTACATCATCAGTTTTCATCATTTTTTTTTTTTTTTTCCCCTTACGCTGCAGTTCCATTTTTAACTGGATACAAATATCAGATTATTTTTATTCAGATGATGATTTTTATTATGTATACAAATACATATTTTGACTCTTTGAATTTAGAGCATATAGTAAATTTAAGATCAGAACTAAGAAAATTGAGGTCATACTTAGGGATTGTAATGAATTAAAGTTTTATGGAATCAGTTTGGTCTCTATGGAAAAATGTGAATGTTTGAAGTTATTTTTCTCTCTGAAGAGGTATTTAGGTATTAAGTGCATAGATTATAAAAGATTATCTGGTCCCTAATGATCAGAATAGGGAAGATCAGACATATCTTAAATGTGTTTGTTTTTTTTTAGAACCATTATAATTAGTTTGGATAATTAAAATGTATGTGTTTATATATATTTTATTTTATATATCTTTATTAAGTTATGCTTCATTCACTAATATTATATTTAAAGTCTACAAAAATAATTTAAATTATTTTTTTTTAGAATGTCTTTGGTAATCAAGGCACAGGTCTTTTGGGAAGTGCTCCAGTAAATTTTGGTATGGCCAACGCTCCACTTATGCAGAATATGGGTCTCCCAATGCCACAACCGAAGCGCATGAGAATGAGTAATCAGGTAAATATTTGACTTCGAGTAGAGCTTGCTCTTCCCTTGTATCCTCAACATTATTTCAACCCTAATAATTTGTTTTTCATTGATGTAAATACTAACCTTTTAAAATTATTAAGACATGAGTGACATTACCTCCACAAACCAATAAGACTGAACTTCTTAAGCCAAAAGAAAAGAGTGCATCTGTAATAGCTTCATACAACCAAATACACTAACCTGAACATACAGAAATTTAAACATTTTATTTTTTTGTTCTATAGAAAAGCTTAAAAGAGTAACAATTAACATTTAGATTGATTTAAACAATATTTTGGGGTTGTTAAACCAGACTGTTATTTATGTGGAAACAAGATAGACTTTTTTCAAAGGATCCTGTTATAAAAGCAATAAAAAAAATTTGATGTGCCAATTCATCAAACATTAATCCATAATCTGTTTTGATGTGACATTCACATGATTCAGTGCACCTTTCATCAGGGTCAGTTGGTGGAAATTCATTGAAATGTTGTTGAAGCAATAAAATAACATTTAATGCATTAACTATCATTGTTTTGGTTTGAATTGAATTGAAAGTGAAAATCTACTTAAACACATTGTATCACGATCTACTGACGTTTCTATAGACATTGTAAACATTTTAAGTATACAAATCCATTTTCATTGCTATGATACCAGGGGAGGGGAACCAGTGGCTACATTTGGGAGAAATTAACACTATTAGTATTTTTGTAAGGTAGAAAGAAAAGTTGAATATTTGGGGTATTCATAAAGCATCACTCTGCGTTCTTGTGCTTCCATGAACAAGATAAAGCTATTTGTAGGCTTTGTCCTGAACTGATAAATCACAATCGGCCCTGATTGTTGATTTAACAATTGATAATTGACTGGAATCATTTGCACAGGCATGCGAATCTAAACTTAATAGAATTACAGTCGGACCTCGATGTAAGGTCACCCGCATAAAAGGTCACTTTTCTAAAGTCCCGACTCATTGAATAGGAATTCTATGATATGGATTATCAGATATATGGTCAAGTCTTAAATATCATAATTGCATATAAGGTCACTTTTGTCTGTGATTTCAGTGCCACACTGATTCAATTCCAAGAATTTTTCTTTCTTTTTCTCGACAAACTTCTTACTTTCAAGAAAGAAAAATGTATAGGGGGAGGAAAAAAGTAAAGAAAGACTGACAATTTTTTTTGGGCCATCTAATATGGATGGTTCTGAAAAACTGAGACTGCTAGTTACCGGAAAATTTCAAAAGCCACGTTGCTTTAAAAACATTAAGTCTTAACCTTTGGATTATGATCCAAAAAGCATGGATGAATGCTAACATATTTGAGAAAACTATCTGGCGTTTCAATAGCCACTTTTTGAAAAAGAAAAGAAAAGTTGTTTTCATCGCAGACAATTTCCCTGCTAATATCAACATATCTCAGTTGAAAATAATTGAGCTTGTTTACTTACCCCCAAATGTTGCCAGTGTTTTGGAACCTTTAGATCAGGGAGTCATTAAAAATCTGAAAATGAACTACAGAAAGCTCTTTCTGAAAGACTTGATTTCAACAATTGATGAGAGAGAAAAAATCACCTGTCTGTGATTAGAAGCAATTTTTTATATTCATAAAAGTTGGAACTTGGTGTCACACATGCATTTCAAATTGATTTCGACATGCTGGTTTTCAATTTCCTACAAATAGTGTGGATGGAATAACAGATTAAGATGATATTCCTTTATCTGTGTTAATACAAGATCTCAGAAATGCGGCTGTGCTATAGAAGGGGAAAGTGAATGGGTGAGAATTGATGATGAAATTACTACCACTTCTCATGCTTCGATTTCCGAAATTGTTTCGCAAGTTTTAGATTCCAATGCATTAGAAAGTGAGGATAACGACAGTGATACTGAAAGTGAAGCGGTGACACAAGCAGAAGTGCTCAGAGCATTAAATATCGTAAGACATTTTTTTATGAGCCATGAGGGAGATGAAGAACATTTTCAGAAACTACAAAACTTAGAAAACATTGTACAAAAGATGAAACCAAAATCGCGACAGTCCTGTATTACGGATTATTTTAAGTAAGGTCAGTTGTACATCGTTACTTTGCTTGAGCATACTAGTACTATTTGTATACAACTTTATTCCGAATTAAAATTTTTAAAAAATAATTTCTTTCTGATTCTATTAATTTAAATTGGTTCAACTAAATTAAAAAATTATAACCTAATAAACCGATACTTTTGTAAGTATTAAATTTTACAAAGAATTATACTGTTTTTATATAATGCTTATTTATTGACAAATGCATATGAATCGGTTATAAGGTCACTTTCATGAGGTCCCAAGGGGTGACCTTATATTGTAGGTCTGACTGTATATTGTATCATCCCTTTCATTATGGGTTCCCTTGGATTTTGGGACTTGAACAGTGATTCCTTCACTTGACTGCCTAATATGGTCAGTTATTTCTAAAGTTGTGTTTATCTGATGTCAACCAGTGTTCATATGAGATATATACAGGGATCTCTTGTTTACGCCAGTTTAGAATTTAGACCAACATGAGGAAAAATATATTTTTAAAAAATAAAAAAATTGAAAACATTTTTCTATTAAATTTCTTGAGCAAAAATGCAGCTATAAAAGGTGAACACAGTCAACTTTACCATGTGTAATTAGGCTCAGCTCACTTTTATTTCGCTTAGTCATTGATTGCATGTGAACGCTGTGATAAATACGTATTATAATTAATAGTGATAAAAGTTCTAAAAATAAACTTGCTAATGTCTGGTAAAAGGAATATACCCTGACATACTTTAGACTGTATTCATGCAATAAAAGTAAGTTATTTTATGTTAATTTAGTAGGCCTATGAAAATACGTAAATATTTTACATTAATTTTAGTCATAAAAGCTTAATTAGCATGGTTTAATTAAATAAAAACTATGTGAATCCCCCCCCCCCATTTACATTATACAACGGGTTCGTTTTACATCAATTTGATTTATGACACCACTGTAGGAACACAACAACGGCATAAAAGGAGGGCTGCCTGTCTATCACACAAAACATAACTGGTGAGCCACAAACAGTAGGAGTGAATTTACAATTGCCAAAGTGCATAAAGGGTGCTTCCATCTCCTTCAGAAGATGAAGAATGGATTAAATCTATGTATTTCAAATTGTATGGAAACTTTTAAATTGTCATTTTGTGATTTGTCTGGTGCTTCTGATCTCTTCATAGCTGGGATTGTAGCTATTTTTAATGTTTATTAACATTGACAAGATGCAGTTGTCTTCTCAGTCTGTCCACTCCTAATTGAACTTAAGTTTACTTGCTTTGGAAATACTATCGCTAGTTACCATTTCATCCAATGTTCTTATTGAAGGAGAGTTTATTCTATTGCTTCTCCTAATATGGATAAAATTAATAAAAAAAATGAAGTCGCCTTATAACTATTTTCTGCCTTTGTTGATTTGTAGATTGATATTAATCAAAGCATCTATAAAAGCAAAGGAGTAAAGTGATTTGTTAAGAAGATTGAGTTGTGCCACTGATACTTTGTCTAATCATTGAATATGAAAGTAAATATCTTGTGGTGGTGCTGAAGGCCAAATCACATGGAAGACACTTTTTGTCATTGCTTTCTTCATAAAAAATACAGTATTTGATGTTGTGCTTCTGTCTTTTAATTTTGCCTTTCTCAAATCATCGAAATGATTCATGCAATTGGTATGTGGATTTTTTTTTTTAAAGCCAAGAATCAACAACAACAAGATGGTAAACTTTCTATTTTCATTATAAGTTAAAGCTATCTTTATGCAATGTAATTAAATCTTAGCAACCTATTTCAAACTAAATGTGACGTGTTTTAGAATCTATTACATAAGCGGAGGCAGAATGTATGTTAATTGCGAGTTGTGAATTTTCAAAGTGCAACAAACAATCCCCATGTCATTTGTAAACCTGGTGTTCAAAAAGAAAAAAATGAAAATAATCTTTTAAGAAATAGACTTTTGCATATTCTGATGCAAAGGATGAATTTATTTTAGTAAAAATATTATTTATTTTTGAAATAATTATCTCAGATGTGACAGTTCATCCATAATAATGTTGAATTCAGCCATAGCCTTTGTTTACTAGTACGTTACTACTCCACCAGGTGGAATTGATATTGATTACTGATCTTTCACTAAAATTTATGGCAAGTTCTAAATGCTATTCATTGATAAAACTGATGATAAACAAAATGGCAAAAGTGAATCAAAGAACACCATTGATGCATTAAATTTCCATGTTAAGTTAAAGTATCCCACTTACAGGCCTACAAAGGCCTTTGGGGTGGCTGGAGGGCCCGAAAGCAGAATGTTTTTTATCTTTCTGCGACGATTGATGCCAAGACGAGAAACTTTCTGCAGGTGCAGAAAAAAAAAACGAATCTTCAAATCGACAACCAAAAAAAAAATCTTCAAATCGACAACCAAAAAAAAAAAAAAAAACAAATCTTCAAATCGACAACCAAAAAAAAACGATCCCTATTCTATATGATATCTTTCTGCAGCCCTCACTTTCGTTCTGCGACATTGTCGCCCCGTCGCTCGATATTCTGCTTTGGGGCTGGTGGGTAGGCTCCAGCATTCACGACCTAACGGGGCGAAGTTGAGGTCGGGGTGGGGGGGATCAGCCCAACGCCCGCCCGCCTTTAATTCCCGGGAAAGAAACCCGATACCCATTCTAGAGAGGGCTGGGTAGACCCTAGGACCCGTTTGGAGGAGAAAGGAGGCCGGGAACCGAACCCGTCACCTCCGCAGCCAAGTGCCCTAACCCGCTCGGCTGCCGGGCCCACAAATCTCCATGATAACCACATAAATTACAAAATTCACTTTGAAATTGAAGTTATGGAGTAGTTAAGAAATAAAATTAATTTTGTAACACCATTGATGAAAACTTATGATGACAACTTTATAGAACTAGGTACCAGATTATTTTGAAATTATGGGGTGAAGTTATAATTTGGCATGAAGCCAATCGTAGTAAAATTCTCCAAAGAATCTAGCTTCTAAAATATCATAAAATAAAATTATGATTAAATATATAATATTTACTTACTCTTTGTGGGAAATTACTGTCTTAGAATAAAAGGTTAATCTATTTGTTGTATGAATCATCATATGTTCAGAAAAGTATTGAACTACCTGCATTTTATCTTAGTATTCACTTAATTTCAAAAACAGTTTAGATCTTTAAAAAAAAAAGAAATAAGTAAATAAATTGTTGCTTTTTTTTTTTTTTAATTTAAAGGGTTTTAATCAGAGAAATAGAAACAATCGACAGCAGAATCCAAAAAATCGAAGAGATGATCGTCATGACAGACTTCAAAGAAATAATCGTCCAAACAAAGGCAAGGATGGTAGAAATAAGAGAGATGAAAGGAGAAGATCTGATAATGCAGAGGACTCCAGAGATGATGACGAAAAATCTTATGACCCTGCCAGCCCTACCAGTGACGGTGAAAAAGTAAGACCCTTTCTAAGAAATGTCTTGTATTTTCTTTTTTGAATATAATAATATGTGCTATTATTAATAAGAGAATTGTTGCTGCATTACTTCAGTTAGTTACTGTTTGGTGGCTGACCTCTGACCTATAAGCTGAAGCTTATTTGATTGCATTGCAATGATTCTCTTAATAAAAAACACTTTAACAACCCTCTTCTGATGCAGTTCTCTTCATTTGATGTAATGGAAATATCCTCCTTTTGCTAGGCATTGTTCTTTGTCTGGTGATGTTTTTTAGAATTCTTTTATTATCAGAAAGTTAAAACCTATGGATCTAGCATGGGTGTTATTTATACCAGTGGTTGTTTTATTCATCCTGTTTCAATTCACAAGATGCCAAAGAGTTCTTTAAATATTTAATGTGTAAAGAGTTGCTTTTGATTTTTATTTTCATTTTTATTATTATTCATATTTGCTGGAAGGATATATTGGAATAAAACCTTTCATGGTTAAAAATATTCTTTACGTTCAAACTAATGAAATTTATTTGTTAATCTCAGATTTTTTTGCTTTAAAAGGTCTATTTTTTAAAGATTTGTAATTTTCATGTGTTGTTGTAGCATTTTCTATAATGGAGAACTATTTATCTTTCATTGTAACTTTCACTTCATTTTGTTTAGATTTTCCATATGCTCTTAGTGATCTCAAATCAGAGAGGGTTGATTAGTGTGTCAAATTACAACAGTTGGATAGATAATATCTTTGATATCAATACAAATGATACATGTAATTTATATATAATTTTTTTCTTAATATTTAATCACAGGAAATATTTTAATATATCTTGTAAAAATTTGATAGCTCACTCTCTCCGTTGTTATGTCATAAAACATTTTTAGATAAAACTGGAATGGATTCGTGTGAAATTATTGGATAAACATTTGAAAGCTGTTGCTCTTTTGTATTGCTCATTTATTCTGTGAAAATTCTTATTGGCCATTTTATATATATATATATTATATTGAATGCAATAAATTATTCGGAAACTTCAGTGATGGAAATTGTTAATTTTAATTTTATTTGACAATTTGGTTTGATTTAAGTTTATTCTCAAGTTGTTGTTGGATTTCATCAGATGGATTTTCTTCTAACACTGCAATTCCTTGAAATGGTAATATTCCTAAACTTCCATTGGCAATTTGTTGTTGAATCTTTGATGATGTTGGGTTTTTTCAGCTTCTTATTTCACCAAAAACTAAGTTGTTAAAAAAATTAAAGCTATTTTTAACACAAATAATGGTCTTTGGTGTTACACAGCTTATAGTTCAAAGGTTAGTTATTTCCTAACTGAAAACTTATTTTAGTTAAGAAATCCTGTTTTTAAGAGACAAAGGAACTGATGGAATTGTTCTAGGCAAGTGGTGAGGAGTCGGAGGAAAACAATGAAGATTCTGTACGAGCGGGAGTGAAAAGAGCCAGGTCACCCAGTCCCAAAGATCAAACAACCTCCCTTCAGGTGACAATCCAACAGGGATCCAAAGGTCGATCGGTTTCTAAAGATGGCGAAGTAAGTGAAAATGAAAGTTAAGTAATGCTTTCTCATTTTCATTTAATGTAGGGAAGGGGTGAAAAGATATAGGGATTTTTAAAGAGCGAGAGAGAGAAAAAAAAAACATTTTAAGTTTCAGTTTTAAGTTTTAATTTCCTTTTGGATATTTTTAAAAGTTTTGAATGATTTTTATACACTTTATCTTTGTAAACATTAAAATGTATTATTCTCAGATTTCTATCTTCAGTTAATCATTGTAATCATAAAGTGAATATATCTTTGCAAGGATGTTTTATGTAAGTATAAATTCCAAATTTACCATCAGCCGACAGTTTCAGCAGATAAACAAATAAACACACACACAGTTTAATGTTTCAAATAATTTTAGATTAATAAAGTGGAAATAATATAAAAATTCATTTTGATAAATGTTTTGTTAAATTTAAATTATGATGAATGTAATGTTAAATCCAAAGAATATTTTTTTTTAACTTTGATTCAAAAATATTTGTGAAAAGTACTCTGCTTTATTAATCCCTTTGATAGCATTGTTTGTCATTTTTATTACATATATAAATATCTTTCATTAATATCACTGCTGTTAAAGTTCTGAAAAATTGTTGCTTTCTTCTTAATGATTGAAGTTATCTTTTTTATTTATTTTGTTTTTCTTTGTTTGTTTCTAAAATTATATCGTATCATTTTCCCTTGAAACCATTTACACTTTCTGAAACTAAGGCTGTCTTAGATAATTTAAGTCTTTATCTCTGTAGATTTAAGTCCTTTTTATTAGTTTAATATTTAAAAAATATCTGCATGGCTGTCTTTTTTTTTTTATTGTTATTATGTTTGGTGATGACACCATTGTTGGTGGTTCGTTCTTTGACTGAATTTTATCTCCAACCAGAGTGGATCGGGATCGGCTTCGCGAGGGCCCCTATTCTGCCATGTGTGCAAAGTCTCCTGTATGACCCAAGAGGTGGGTGATGACTTCATCTGCAAATAGGATTTTTGTTCACTTTAAAATGCAGTTTAGCATCTTCCATGGGATATCTCTTCTGGTTTTTCCATGGGTTTTGCACCACTTCTTTTATCTTAATGCATTGTTGTTGTTGTTGTTGTTTTTTTACTTGATTTTTTTTAACACTTTTTAAGTACTGTTAAAAAATAATCGTTAACATCATTTGTAGCGATTGAGTAACATCAAATCCCTTTCTGTAATTATAGTAAAGTAATCTTATTTTTGTTTCATCACTTGTCTTAATTGATGTTTGTTTAAATCTTCATTTCTTTTTCTTTTTCTTTTATAATAATGTTTTATTATTCGTATATTCTTCTCATTTTACATGTATCTTACGAAACTTTATCTTCACAATAAATAAATCTTTAAAAAGCCATTTCTTCTTAAATTTGAAATAATTGGCAACTCTTCAATCTTAAGTTAGAAAGTAAAGTGGCTGTAAAGATCTTATTGTATAAATTTTTATTTCCCTTCTTGTCTTTTTTCTGAAAACTTGAATAATTCCAATTAGTAATATAATAAAAGAAAAGAAAGTTGGAAGGAAATTTAGTCCCTCCTTTTATTTTACTTTTATTTAAAAAGCAACCCAAACTGTAACTGATTTGCTCGTATGCTTTACCTTGCAGAATTTCCGTAGACATATGAATGGCAGAGGCCACAAACTTCGAATGGATTCACTTATTTCTCTGCATGAAGTGAAGACAAAGCAATTAGAAGCCAGCATGAAAGACTATGACCATCGTGCAGCAGAAGATAGTAATAGGTATGGTGTAGCAAAGAACTGGAAACGCATTGATTGACTGCAAAGTCTGTTTCCTAAGCTCACCATATCTGCCATTGAATTCGTACACTCTCTTTTTTTTATATATTTATATAAAATATAATAATCTTACAATGTTTGAAGTTGTTGGGCATTGGCCGAACCCAGTCTCTTTTTGTTTGCAATATTTCATTATTGGATCCGGGTCTCTTCTAAATGGTTTCCTGTTCATTTTCACTGCTATTATCATTTTCACCAGTTGAAGAACTTCTTGTCATCTGGACTTCATTTCTTTGCTTGCCACAAGTTATTTTCAATTGAAGCGACAATTTCTTATTTTTAATTGAATTTTCATGTGTTTTTATTTACTGCTTTCAGTCATTTGTTCTATGCAATTTTTTATTTATTTATTTATTTTTTTACATTACCAAAAAAAAATATTATCTAGATTGAGCCTCTTTATCAGGAAGAGAAACAATGAACCCTTTTTTCTTTTAACTATTTTGCTAATTGAGACAAGTTTCTACATGATGTCCAAAAATTTAATTTTTGAAAATAGTGAGTATATTATGACTTAAATAGACCAAAATACAAATGACAGAACCCAATCAAAGTAGGAGCAAATGTATTTTATATAATTAGTTAAAAAAAGAACAGCCTTGTTGCTTCTTTAATAAACTCGATGATAAAGTAAACAGGCCTAAAACCCAAAGATTAGAATATTAGCAAGTTTTGCAGAACTTCAAATTGCAGTTATCTTTCCAAAAATAATAGCAATAGCTAAACTTGTAGTTGAAGCCTGTTTAAATAGTGTAGTACAAGGGAAAACTGAAATAAAGATTTAATTTCAACTCCAGAATAGAAAATCAGATTCTGAGTGAAATCAATCGAAGCAAAACAAGTTGGAATAAAAGATAGTAGAAATGAGGTAGGATTTGATAAATGTATTTAATCTTTTGAATTAAATACTTTCATAAAGATGATAATGTTTATGCACTTAATGAAAATTGATTTTTCAGAAGATGACCTATAATAGCTATAAAAATTTGGTCTTATCCTGAATTATAGTTGTTGGGATTTTGTAGCTATTTCAAGTTTTGAAACTTAATTTAAGCAGCAACTGTCATAAGTGTACAGTGGTAGTCTGTTATTAATACATTCTTGGTTCCTTTGCTGCCTATTCATAAAAAAAAATAATACTTCAGACATAAAATGATTACAGTTAACATTTAAACATGTTTTCAAATTAACTTGTATTGACTCTTCCATTGCATTCTGTTGTAGTTCTGTAGAAACTTAATTAACCATCTGTTCAAATTAATAGTTTCTTGTATTACAAAGGGTTCTAAGCAGAGAACTTTAGAAATTATAAGTTTCTCCAGGTTAACTCCTTCCTCATGTGAAATTTCATAATTTATGGAAAAATTCCAGGATTGCACCTTGGGTTGCTTTCTCAGGATCCTACCAAGACTGTATGAGTCAATTTGTGAATGCAGTCATTTTATTTCAATCAGGTTGTTACCGATGAAATATTGAAAAATGGAGGGAAACTTCAAGCACTGCAAGTTAAAGGAGTTTGTTAATGAAAATAATCATCACCAGGAATAATACAAATTTGCCAACAAGATACAAGTTTCAGTATGCTTTCCAAAAAACCTTGAGCTACAGGACACAACAAACTCTTGGAATTCCATTTCATTCTGTAACATTCTGCCCATTAGAAAGGTGTCTAGTTGCTTGAGAATTGATTGTCCAAAGGGGACAGTAAATGAGGCAAAGTTTGTAACTCAGCTGGTGGGGTCTTGTCATGGAGAAGTACGACAATCAACTAATGCCTGCTATTGGTTGACAATTTTCCAAACAGAATGTCAAGTTCGTGACAATACTTATCTACCATTAGATAAGAAGTGAAGGCCACTAAACTTACCCTAGTCTTCCTGGGATGGATTACAGCCTTGTATCACTGCCTCATCATGGTCATACGAAATAGGGAAATTTTCAACTTTATTGAGGATATTTACTAATTTATTTTTCTTGGTATTTTTAGCTAATCATTGTTTATCACTTACAATTTGTGATGTTTATCACTTACAATTTGTAATTTAAAAAGATTGATGGAAAATTTGAATAATATTCAGACTAGCATTAAATTTCTATAGAAGAAAGACTTGAAATTAAGAAAATGAAATAAATTCCTTTTGAATTCAAGGGAACAAGCTCATTCCTGTGCAGTACTTTGGAAGGTCAGAAATGAATTAATTATATAATTGCTGTTTATAAAAATGTCCATATTCAGTTGATGACATTATAAGGAAGCCGAGAGGACTTAAAAAATTAAGGTTGCATTTTCAGATATTAAATTCAAATCTAGAAAAATACGTAATTCATATTTCTATTGAAATCAAAAACCATTAACCCTAATATTATGTTAGAGATTTGTAATAGAAACTGCATTGAAAAGCCTGTTTTGATCCTATGTATTTACATAAAAAAAGGTGATTTTGTCATTAGCTCATTTTCAGTGGAAGACGTCATTTGTATCTGGTCTATTCAAGTTGACATTAAAATAATCACAAAGAGAAAACTCCCTCGTGATCTCATATTTAAGCATCATTCATATATTATTGAAAAATGAAAATGGGGAGAAATTTAAGCATTTCAAATTGAATTAAATATATGTATATAAAATTATATAAAAAAGTGTTTATTGTTGTCATTTGAGTTACTTCCTAGGTATTGATTCCTGTAGTATTCAGATGGTTTTTCTGCCTTTACATTTAAAACTATTTCTTGTTACTGATGAATCTTCTACATTTTTAAAGTCAGTTTAATATTAAATGGGAATTGCTCCTGGTAAAAAAAAATTTGGATTTTCTCCTATTTCAGGATATTCTACTATTCTTTGCAGTGAAGATAGGTTTTTGTTTAGCAAGTAGGACCTAATGCATTGATGGTAATCTCTGTTGAAAGCTCGGGAAATGTTAAAAGAACAAGAATGAATTTTTTTTAAAAAAATATCATTTGTCAAAATAAACTGAGAAGCAATAAGATATAATACCTCCTTGTTTTGAAATCTTCTGGACCTAAAATTGAGTGTGTATTCTCATTGCTTTGAGGCTATCTGTACTATGTCTTCCCTTAGTTCCGCTAATCTGCTTTGAAATGCAAAGAGTTACACAAGATTGAGCCTTTTAAATTTGTTTTTGTAATGCTTTGCTTCCCATTTTAGTGAAGAGGAATCAGTGAAGGTGTTTTAAAATAGATGGAAATAAACCAAGACATTTTGAACTTCTCCAAACAGTTCTGTTTTAATCTTGTTTCATGATTATTTTTTAAAAAAACGTATATATTTTAATTGTCACTTGTGATGAAAAACAAATTTTTTTTTAATTGCTAAGTTATGGAAAGAGGCAGCAATATTCTTGAAATAAATTTTCAACTATGGAAGTAGTTACTGTAAAGAATGTTTGCTATTGTTTTTTTTTCTATAAACATTGCCTTGCCTTGCCTTCTTATTTACTAATAGAAGAAATGTCCTTTTCATTTTCCCTTAACAATTGAGGACAGGATTAAAAGAACTTAATAGTAAGAATATTCCTTTTTGTGCTGAAGCAGTAAGAAAACTGGCCATTACAGAAGAATCTTCAAGGCCTTGTTTCTGAAATAATAGTACCTGTTTCTCTCAGTACAACAAAACAAGTAATTCTCTGACAACTGAAGTGATTAATTATGATTGGTGGATAAAGTGCTTCAATCTAACAATTATTTTTCTTAAATGAGACTCTGTGAATTTCCAAGTTCCGTAATTACTCAATTATAAAGTCCCACCTTATAGTGCCATTTTAAAAAGTTTCCAAAGAAGGCAGACAGCCTTTTTTTCTAAGAATTCTTTTAAATCAAATTAAGAAACATTCCAGTTATTATCCATTGGTGTTATATATAAATTAAGAATATTTATTAATACCACTTTAGGACATAACTGGAAATTCCAAAGGTAATAAAACTGAAACTAGAAGTGAATTTCCTCATCTTTTTCAATCCACTGCAGGATGAAGATCTAGTTTTCAGTTCTTTGAGTCAAAAGCTTTCTCTTCCAGTTGAAACCAATAAAACTTTTTAAATTCATCTACCTTTGGACACTTTCTCTGCTTGCTTTCATTCCTCGGAAACCAGTTTAGAATTTCTGTTAACCATCTATTATCAATACACCTTGCTACATGGCCAGCCCAAGTCCACTTGAGCTGCTTTGTAGTGATAATAATATCTTGTTTGCTGTCTATCCCATACATTTCTTTTACGATCACATAATTCCTAACATACGTCTTTCCATGCCTCTTTGAGTTGTTTGCAGTCTGTGAATTGCTTTCCTGGTCAACTCCCATGTTTCTGCTTCCTATGTTAGAACTGGTAGTATACATGGGTTAAAAACTTTCTCTTCAAACATAGTTATTGCTCTTTTCATTCTTAGTATTTCTGCCAAAGACATTTCGTGAAGTTTAATTCTACTATTAATTTCTGGCCTAATGCTTCCATCCATTCTATTTATTGTCCAAGATACAGATAGCTTCTCTAATTCAGAATTTATCAACTTTTACTTGGTTGCCTCTTAAACATAATCTTTGTTCTCTTTGAGTTTAGCTTTAATTCAACTTTTAAGTTTTAATTCTTGTATCATGAATTGCAATTCCATAGCATCTTTAATGTAACTATTAACTAACAAATGTATTAAACATTGAATTGTGCAAGTAGTGTTGTAAAATAGCCTAGCGTTAATTGCCTGTTTTTCACCAAATTCCCCGTGCTGTAATTTTGTTCCCCATGGTATATCAAACTCAAAATTTTTTTCAGTTAGCTCTCATAGAGTACTCTTTATACTGTAAATATCAAATTTTTATTTAGTCCCCCACCAGAGATATTGGGGCTCAAACAATGAAAACGAGCATTTTCAAAGAGCTATAACTAAAAGAGGAAGCCAGTAACAGAATTGAAATATTTTTTTGCTAAACCTTTGAATGTATATCTTTTCTTTAAAAAATTTATAGCTTTTTCTATTTCATTCCTTCCTGCTAAAAACAAAAAAAACCTTTAACTTTGATTTTTGTTCAAAAGCAAATATCAGTTTTGGTTCTAAATTTCAGCCATTTGCATTAGAAATATGGTAAAATAGTATTGGACATAAAATGTGCTGAAAATAATGTTTTTTCTTACAGCTTCCTATCATTTTTCTTAGCTGAGTTATCAAATTTATTGCAACTGTCTGCAAAGGCCAAAAATGCCAGAAACCATAAAACAAAAATGGATGCCATTTTTCAACTAAGTCAAATAAAAAAAATAATGCCTGTTTTGAAGTACACATGCAGAGGGGTAACAATAGTAAAAAAATCATTTTTTTAAAAAATGGTCAAGCAACCAGTGCTGGACCGTTTGGTATGGATTGACCCTATACCATCTGCAAACCAAAGATGGTTTAAATAGTCATCATTAATATTGATGCCTCTCTTTTTTTTTTCCCCAGTCTAACTTTTATGGACATTTCCTGAAGTACTGCTGTAAATAGTTTAGGAGAGATAGTATCTCCCTGTCTGACACCTTTTCATATCTTGATTTGTTCTGTATCTTTGTACAAACGAATTATTTCTTTCACGTCCCTACCAAAATTTTTTGAAAAGCTTAGTGTCCACATCGTGGTTTTCCAGAACCTTAATAGCAGCAGACATCTTAACTGCTTCAAAGGCCTTTTCATTGTTAATAAATCCAATACAGGAGTGGCTTCTCGTATTCTTTGGTTCTCTCAATGACTTCTCTTAAAACATGAATGTGATCAATTGTGTTATATCCACTACAAAATCCAGCATTCTCTTGGTTAGCCAGAATCATAAAAGTTTTTCTGGAAGTGATTGGTAATAACTTTCATGAATATTTTATACAAAACTGGCAAGAGACCTATAGGCCTATAATTCCAATATCTTCTCTTCCTCCTTTTTTAACACTTTCAGGTCCTGCTTTTCCCCTCAGTGCGTTTATCATGAACACAAGCATAATTGGAAATGGGCTTTAGATCAGTGATAAAGAACTAATGTTTGTCTTCAAAATGGTCTATTAGATTTTATGGTTAAAACAGTAGAACTCCAATTATCCAAACACCAAATATCCGGATCGTTTCAGGAATTAAAAAATTAGAAAAAAAAAACTTTAGCAAATACTTGTTGTACATAGCTAAGGTCATCAACGAAGGCAACCTGGTGTATTCTTGCTTCTGACTACTGCTGTCAGTGGTCGGGATCTTCCAGACTCCAGGAATGAGGGCCTTAGTTGTTATTTGGATACATAGTATGAAACTAGGAGGTATTGGGCATTGCTGTGTCTTGGTAAGTAGCCCTTCCCAGTTCGTTCTTATATATCAGGAAATTCACTTCTAGTTTTAGTGTTTGGAATTTTCAGTTAAGTACTAAAGTGGAATTAGTAAATATTCTTATTATTTTTTATTAAATGTTTCTTGACAAATCAAGATCAAGAAATTTACACATTGCCTGAATCTTATTCTGTCTCCTTGGATAAATTTATCAACTTTAAGAAAGTGTTGCATTCTTGTTTCAACTTCTCCAAGATAGTTAAGTATCAAAGCCTGGCCCCATTTCTTTGGACACGAGATCACATTTTTAGAGACAGTTTTTAAACACTCCAAATTAGATAAAACTTCAGATTTTATTTTATTTTTTTATATTTCAGAAAATAACAGTCCAAGGTATTATATGCTGTGTTTTATTTTAAATTGCAATGTTTTTGGGTTTGATTAGATTGTGGAGTTAAATGTTTTACCAAAGGAGGAGACGGAATTGAGTAAAAGTTGTGCTACTGTAGATGAAGGATGAAGGAAATTCTATAGAAAATGTAGACGATCCAAATTTTTAACCAGAGAGCGGAAATGTAAAGGAGTTTAACATTTTAAACTTACGATACTTTATAAAAGAACTTAAGTTCAATAATTAAAATGGAATACATTGAAATATAGGTTGTAATGTTTTTCTTAAAGACTACTTGAACATGTCTTCCTGATTAGTTGAGTTAAAATGGATTCCTTTAGAAATGTAAATGACAAAATCCATTCGCTCTTCATATGACTGATAATATCTTTGATTTTCCTCTGTAAGTGATTGATGTATAGTTCTTTAGAGAATATCGGTGCAAATCATAGCAGAAAGGTAAAGGAAGAAATTGGGGAAACTTAAATCTGAAGACGTCTGTACTTAGTCAGAAGATTATAGTCAATTAGACGTTTGTATATAGAAAGAAAAGGATGCAATTTGCAAAGGTCATTTAATTTTCTCATTCAGTAAGAAATGGTTCTTAAAAATGTTGGAATTTCTCCAACGTAAAAAACAAGTCTTGATGTTGCTAAAAATTTGTTATTTCTGTTTGATTGTTCTTTCAAATCTATGTATCTTTAAAACAGTTAATTGTATTTGAAATCATCTTCACAGTTCTCATTTAACTTAATTGTTACTTAATATTTTCCTTTGGAAGCTTTGTGTAGGAATTGTCTTTGGATACATTTTATTTTATTTAAGATTATTTGACATAATCCATCTGTGTAGTAAGACGTCATTCTTTGGAAAACGGGATTTCTAAATAATACTTTTCTACATGTTTATGGGACTTACCTTATGTGCTATCAGATTGTTATCTCTGACTTTAAACTACTTTTTATAATTTTACAGCCATTGGAGTAGTTGCCAAAGGATGCTTGTCACTACATTACCATTAGAGTATTTTGAACTGATTAGCCTATTACTTGGCAATCTTCTTAGTAATGTATTTTTAATGAACAGAATTGGAAGAAACTTAAAGGTGTTCAACTTTTCCTCTCCTTATGTTTGCATCATTTATTAATTTGAATTTTCCTAAAAGTTAAAAACCTTTTGTTGTGATTCCTTAGCTTTGCTTTCAAGAGGTTGTAATTATTATATAGACAAGTCTTTACTTTGTTGTATTAAACTAAACATCACTGAAAATGATTCTATTATTAATCCACTTAGATGGCTTCATTGAAATATTCCTTGGAAATGCTTTTTTTAACAACAACAACAACAACAAAATGAATTTGAAGTTAAAATAGGGTTGTTGTGTTCACTGAAGATTAGGTGCATATTTAAGTAGTTTCTTTATTTCCATCAAGAAAAGGCTCAAATCAACACTTTCATGTATTCATCACTATAGAATATAATATAAAGTAAAATAGAGCAAATTATATGTATAGTGTAATATTTCTTAAGAAATGTTAAGGGATGGTTCTTCAACTAAAGAAGTTGATATAATAATCATCTCTGCGTCCCCTTCATAGAAGACATTCAATCGAACTTATGTGGTGCTTTTCTTGTTTCAGGCCAACTAAGGACCTAAAACTTTTTTCTCTCTTCCTTCCTCTTTCTCCAAAACTCTTTCATCCCACCATTTGACTCCAGTTGTTTTCCTTTTGCCTATGTCTTCCTGAAAACCTTTGAACTTCTTAACTTGTAGTCTGAATTTGTCTCTGCTGAGTAGGGTCTCCCGATCAATCTGCATTTCTTCTAAGTCCTTTATTGCTTTGCCACCCCACCCATTTTCTTTGTCTGTTTTCCTGTTTTGGAAGAAAGTATGGATCTTCTTTGTTAATCTATCTTCCTTCATTCTCTCTAGGTGCCCATAGAGGGTAGCTCGTCTTTTCCTGATCTCATCCATTATTTTAGAGCATTGCCTAAAATGTTTGTTTGTTTGTTTTTCTCTTTAAAATCAAACTTATGTTTAAGTTTGTTTAGAGGATTCTCTTAAAAGCATTATTTTAATTTACTTTCTACAATAGTTTCTCACAGTAATATAGTAATTTGAAAAATATTTTGGTTTTTCCTCAAGTTTCTTCAATTTTGAAATTGTAATGTGTACGAGGAAACCCAGCAGCCTTTTTAAAGCGGTTTCCTTTGTAATGCAGTCTCTAGAATGAGCATTTGCTGCTCTTTCAAAGCCAAATGGTCATAAAATAATGGTGGAAATATGTTGTCCTATATAGAAAGGTTAGCTTTAAACAAGAACTAAACACAAATTGATAAAGTATTATTTCCCTAAAAGAAACTGTGAATAAAGTCAACTAGTTAGTTATAAGATTATAGAAATGGTCTCAAAATGAGACTGGTAAAACATGATGACTATTGCTTGAACTATCACTTACAGAAGAAGATTATTAAATCTGAGGTAGAGGTGTTTTATCAAAATCTTAAGAATCTGTTAATGGTTCTACTTTAACAAATTGAAATAGAGCGAATGAGAAATGTACACTTGAGTGGGATATTGTAGTTTTCTTTGATAGGTTTCTTATTCTAATAAACTAATTTCCTACATTTTTAACTTTTATATAGAATGGTAGCACTTAAGGTTTAGTGATAAGTAGAATAGATAGAGCTTTAAAAAAAAATAGTAGATATTGGGTAAAAGCTAATGGTGAACATTGTCTAGTTTGAAAACCTTATTGTTGAAGGTTGTTTGAGGAAAAATGTCATTTCATTACCCTCTTTAAATAATTGCATTTTTCCATTCAACAACTTAAATTATTTTTAACAAATTATATTACAAAATATTGCTAATATTTTTGTAATCAGACTTAGCAAATAATAAATTATAACTTTCAGTTGAAAAAAAACTTGTTAACTCTTCCCATTGTTAAAACTTAGGGGGAGAAGCAGAGGTGGTGGTGGATATTGCAATATCTGCAAGATTCGCTTCTCAGGATCAGCAGTGGCTCATAAACGAACAAAATCGCATAAGGTAATGGAAGTAGTTCTTATAGGATGGCTTCAAGAATGACACAACTCAATAAATAGGCTTTAAATTATAATAAAAAAAAATGACAGGGTTTCTTTTCACAGAATTTAAAGTACATTCTACATTAACAACATCATCTTTAATAATCTACAATATTTCATTCTTCTTATTGAAAAACCTCTTCACTTGACACAAAATAAGAACAAGAAACCCTTCTTTTTGCTCAACTACCATTCGTTACAATACAAATCAAACTTACAATTCTTCAATCATGTAAACAAATCAGTATAACATTTCACTTTCTTCAGCATTAAATTTTATATTAAAATAATGAATCCAATTGTTATGAATTTTAATAATTACAAAATCTTTCCGTATTTTTTAAATATTTCCTAATCCAGTTGAAGGTGAAATCACTCACCTTTAATATTTTCTCTTTATTCCTACATGGAAACAATTAATGATACACGACTCCATCATTAATCTTTCTCTCTCATCTTCTATTTTTAAATAAAATATTCACTATAGGGACAGGATTTTGCCTTTAACTGGATTCGGAACTATTTCAAAAATACGGAAAGATTTTTGTAATGATTAAGTTCATTATTGTAATGTAAAATGTGATGCTTAAGAAAAGGAATTGTTATAACAAATCTTTAATGATTGAGTGACAACTAACAGGCAGTGAAGAATTGTAAGTTTGATTTGTTTTGTAACAAATTATAGTTCAATTATTTTATGTAACGTGAAGGAGTTCTTTGGTAAGAATAATGAAATATTGTAGATTATTGAAGAAGATGTTTAAGACTTGTTAACGATTGGATCTTTATGATTAGTCTTTTCAAGTAAATTTGAGTTGCCGCTCACTCTTGAAGGAGATGTTAAGATATAATTGATTTATCTCTTCCTAAGTATTAATTTGACTGAAAGGAGATTTTCTTGCAGCAGACATTATATATCTTTCCTTTGTTTAAACTTTTGTAGAAGAAAAAAGAACATTTGTATCCATTTTGTCGAAAATGTCGAATCAAGCATTTCAGAAATCGTGAGGAATACGAAGAACATTGTCAAAGTGAAGATCACAAAAAGGTAATAAAGCTTTTCATGATACATCACTGGCACTGCTTTTTTTGTACAAGTGTTCCTATTTTCACTTTCTGATCTCTCTCTTGAAATATAAGCAGCCTTTGGTATTTTTAATTTGGAAAATATTTTAGTTTTAATTTTGTTAACAAATATTTCATTTTATTTTTTTGTTTTGTTTTAATTGAAGGCTTGTGAAGATTGGAATCGCAGAAGAATAGAATCTGGGAGTGCTGGGTCTGATGATGACAGTTTTGAAGATGGATTTATCACGTATGATGAATTAGATGATGATGATGAGGTAGTTTAATAGAATAAAGAAAAATTCACTAAAGAAACAGATGTAACAAATTATTCCAATTATTGCCGATTGGTTGATAGAATAGGATTGTTGAAACTTCTTGTGATTTTTGAAAAGCCTTGATCTTTTAAAAACATTGTTAAAAACCAAAAACTAAGAGAACTATTTCAATAAAATTATTTTTACCCAAATTTTATACTAGGCTGTTTGTTTTATTCTACTAAAAATCGGTGATAAAGGTTATAAATATTGTCCTGTGCTTTGTTCATCTTTGATTGAAGGAAATGAATATGGCTTTTCTTCACCATCATTTCTAAAAAAGAACAACAACTTTATTTTAATCAGTTTCCCGTTCCTAAATAGCTGACCTTTGAATTATAAGCTGAGTAACACTACACTTGGTTTTTAGGAGGCACTTGGTCTGTTGATGTTTTCATTATTGGGTTCCTTTCTATTGGTTTCCATTTGGAATTTTTGAAATCGTTTGGTTCTTTTCATCAAAATGAGTTTGTTCACTGAAAAGGAGGGCAGACATTTCTTTAGTTATTCATGAAAAGCCTTTTCCTAATTGATTGTATTTAAAAGGTAAGATTAAATTAAATAATGATAATAGGATATTGTTTTATCACTTTGTGGTCTTCTGAATTTATTATAATTTAACGGTAGTTTCGCTATTAAACCAAGGAAGTGCAACCCATGCTACTTTAACATTTGGTATTTTTGTGGCATTTCATTGAGCAATTTTAATTTTTCTCTGAAAGCAGTTTGTTTTGCACGTGTCTTGGCATTTACTCAGATTTTTGTTAGGTGAAAGAAGTACTTTTTTTCTTTTTCCACTGTATATAAAGGACAATATTAAAATATCCTTGTAATTGTATAAGAGGCAATAGGTAAGAAATTTTACATCGTAACCTCTTTTTTTTTTTTTTTTCAAAAGATATTTAGGTAAATATTGATCATCAGTTTTAAAGTAAATTTGAATTTTCCATGTTTCTCTTGCTGTTGATTAGTGAATAAATATACTTAAAATCTTGAAATTTTGGTAAATTATATGCAATCTAAAATTACATTAAGAAAATTTTGGACTTTTACTAAATCATGTCCATTACTTGAATTTTCAATATTTTTTTTTTTGTGGTTTGATTGTTTGTTACTGAATCATCACTGGTTGTGTTTCTCCTATACAGTCTCATTTTGATACATTGTCACAAGTGTTGAGGTGATCCTTCTTTATTAGTTTTATATTTTTTGAATGTGAATCATAAAACTTCTAATAAGTGTTAGTTTCGTGTTATACAGGATCATCCTTTTTCTCCATTTTTCTAATTATAGTTCAATCCCCATTGACATCTTAGCTTTAGTAGATCAATTTTGGAAATGTCAGCTTGATATGGAAGTAATAACGAAGCATTTGTTACTGATTTCCATCTGATCCTTTACTTTCCATTTACCTTCTTGATTAGAATTCTGTACTTAATAATTATTAATTGCTGATGTTCAATTAATACAGAATGACAAGTAATTCTAAAGTTGGGACAGAAACATTCAGATCAGTGCAAATGAAGAGGTTGTGTATTCAAAGTTTTTTTTTTTTTTTTCTTATATTTAGGTGGAAAGTATATTTAGCCACCAAACATAAATAGTTTCTAAGGGAATAAAATTGGTTCTGTATTTTTAGCTTCAACATTTGAGAGCCACTGTCACAAAAAATGTTTGCCTGCAGTTCTGGAAGTGCATCAGTAAGAAATGCGATACATAAAAGATTGCTAGGGTAGACATAAGCTTTGTTATTTACTGAAGTGAAAAGAGAGAATGATTATAATAATAACCATAAAGCCGTGCGGTCTAGACGGCGGTCTGCCGTTGTGGCCAGTTCCCGGGTTCGAATCCCGGTAGTGGCATGGATGTTGTTTCTTTCTTTTCTGTGTTTTGTCCGTTTCCCCCTGGGACTTACTCTCCTAGGGTTTATCCTCGACGAGAAAGTGCATTCTTTCTCGTCTGATTTCCTAGCCTTGTTCTGACGTTGTCAGGAGGGGCTAGCGTGTGGTCTGTTGAGGCCTATTCGCGAATAATAATAAATAATAACCATAAACTTCTCCTCCTCTGAGGAATGAAAAATTGTTGTAATGAAAGAACTCTTCTGATGTCTTGTATTGAGAAGAAAACAAATTCAATTGGATTTAACCTTTTTAACAGTTCGACTGCCTTGTTGTTCTCATTTAGTATATTTAGTGATATCATGTAACAAACTATACATGAGCTTTGGTAAACAAGATACTGAAATCAATCTATCTCAGACTTAGTGACCCAAGTAGCTGTTTTTGATTATCAAAATTATTTGAATGTCTCTCTCTGACAGCAATAGAAGTTCCCGTTTGATATGCTCCTCCTCCAATCTTTTTTGTAGAATGAGGTAAGTCCCCTGGAGCAGCTTTTGACCATTACTAAGTAGTGGATTAGATTAATGAATATCAAACAGTGTTATTGTTTGTTTCATTGTTATCAAGAAAACTGGATTAAGACTACAAAAGATCCCAGAGTTTCTTTGGATATTTAAGCAATTTAATTTGAAGACATTGGGACAAGCTAACTTACTAACTACTCCCCCATCCCTCTTTTCTGTTATTTTTATCCAAAGAGCAAACAGTGTTAGAAAAATATTTGTGTAGCCTACATGAGTGTTGTTCATCTGAAGAACTATGTATCGCACTGTTGCTTATAGATACTACATTTCTTTTATAATTTTTAAAATGCAATATTCTACTTTTACTAAACTAACTAGTGGCCTATTTGAACAACAATTTTTTTTGTTTTGTTTTGTTTTTCCTTTTATTTAGCTTCTATTTCTGAAGTCGGATATAAGATGTTATCTTTCAGTGGAAAGATAGTAGGCGCCAGTAAAACTTTTGTAGGGCATTGAAAACATGTCCATACATGTTATTTCTTTCATTTCAGCCAATTCTTCAGTCTTATGAATTAAAATAATGATAAAAAATGTGTAATTTCTTTTATTTCCTATGTGTTAGGAGAAAAGATGAGAAGTAGTCTGTAACTATTTGTCGGTGATGAAATCTTCTTATAGAAGTAGTTGTTTGTTGATTCCTATTGATAATATATTTTTGATTGATGCTTATCTTTCACTAAAAATTAACAAAAACATTAATTCTAATATTTTAATTGGTGAAACTCAAAGAATGCTATTACATCTGCATAATTTCTTGATGTGAGCTTTAAAAACTTTTTTTACTACAAACGAACTCAATTATTTTTACATTATATTGTTATTTAACTGTTATAATATATTTTTAATATATTTTTTTTCTTTACAGAATGAAAGTTTTGCAGATTCTAAAGATGATGATAAAAGCAATGGTTTATATTCTGAAACTCCTGTTGGTAAGTTGTTGTATTTGGTTTTAGTGATCTGCTGCAATGTGATGGGAAGTTTGATTAACAAATCATTGACAAATATGATCCCAAGAATCTATATTCACTGTTCCAATCGTTCCTTTTAAGCATATTCACATTTCAGTCTACATTTTGTATACAAATGCTGAAAAATTGTCAAATGAAAATTTCACGTAAGTGAACTTTCGTTTGCTTCCCAATTAAACACATCACAGACTAAAAAGGGATTAAGAAAAGGCCACTTTAAAATAAAACTTTTTTGCCTTTCCTTTTTTCTTCACCAAAACACACTGGAACTTTTTTGGAATTATACTTTCCTTACTAATTCCATTGATGATGACAACATCAATAAAAAGCAATGCTGGTGTTAAGATATATTTGGAAAACAGTGTTTTCAAAGCAATAAGAAAATAGCTATAAAAAAGTAATTTTGTATTATCCTATATTTAATATTTTTTCTGCATTGTAATATTCTTTAATTTTTTCCTGATTGAAGATATCTTGTAAAACTTTTTTCCGCATCAATTTATTATAATATTTACAATAAAATACAGTAAAACCTCGTTAAGTCGTCACTCAAGGGGCCAAACATTTTTGACGACTTAAGCGGAGTGGGAATTTTTGAAAAAACAAACAAACTGAAACACAGTAATATTATGAATTGCTGTAGGATTCAGAAATCAATCCATGCAAATGAAGGAGTGGAAAAAAATAATAAAAGAAAGGCAATGTCTGTCTTTGAAACGTTCCAGCCAAAATCTTGAATATTCAACTCTTTAGCAATTTCCATGGCTTTTTCTTTGAGAATCACGGCAGAAAACGGCACATTTTGCGATTTGGCATATTTTAGCCATCGAACTAAAACCTCCTCGATCTCATCAAACTTCGATTTCCTCATTCTCTTTTTTTTGTCTTTGCAGTCGGCTTCTTCAATTACTTGTCTCGATGAAAGAATATCGTTTAATGTAGTCCTGGGAATATGGTGTTCTTTGGCAAAAGCTGTTTTCGAAACATTTGATTTTTCAAAAAGTGCATTTAAGTCTTTTTTTTTCTTTAAAAGATAAAGAGGTAAGTTTTCGTTTCCCTGGCATGTTAAAAATGTAATTGAACCACGAAATTGCAAGAGAAAAAATAGCCCTTATAGCGGGGCTTACTCTCTATGAAATGAAGTCACTCTCAGGAGCGGTCAAGAAAAACGTCTACACTCGACAGAGTCGCAGCGAGAAGTGTGTTTTGAATGATTAGCAGCGAGATTCCAAGAACCCAAATCCTCCGAAGGGGTAGGAAAGGAATGAAGTGACAGGTGTGGTTGAAAATTTCCCGTAAAGGCTTGGCTTTCTTAAAGTGAAGGGGCGGGGCTGAAAAGACAACACGATGGCATGCAAAATGGAGAACAAAAATGCTTTTGGTCATTTTTGAGGGTGATGAGTTATCCAGAGTAGAATTAAATTTGATGACGGGTACAGGAAGGTTATTTTACATTATTGTGTATGAGCCATTGTCGGGACCAAAGGAAAACGATGACTTAAACGGAGTGACAACTTAATGAGGTTTAACTGTATAATATATTATTTTGAATACAAAGATTAGTTCTTTATCACTGATCCAAAATCAATTTCCTATTATACTTGTGTTCATAATACCTGCTTTGAAAATGAGTGAAAATAGCATGACCTACCTGTGAGGTAAACAAGAATGAAGGGTATGATCTGAAAGTTTTAAAGTTTCAAGAAATGTTCATTCTTAAGTGTCTGACACTGCCAGTCCCTTGTTGTCTGAAAGCTTTAAAAAAACAAAACAAACTATCATAAATAAAAGAACTTACGACACTGAGGCAGCTGTGAAATGAACAGTGAGAGATCTGTCATTTTAGAAATCTGTTTAAAGAATGTGAAACTTGACTGTGGTCTAAACAAAAGTTTTATTGTCGTCTTATTGAATACTTAATTTCTGCTAACTTTCCTTAATAATATAATGGACATTTGTCTTATAAAACAGTAAACATTTTGTTAGGTTATCATTAAATTTAATGGGATATTTTATTTGCCTAAGAAAAACTTTTGGGATACACTACTTATCAAAAATTAGCTCTAATACTCTTGACAGAAGCAGTTTTTAACTCAATACTTACTAACTTTTGGTTTGAAAGAATTTTTTCTCATGACGTAAATAGGACTACACATTTTCCATATACAGGGTGTTCGGGCTAATTTTGACAGTTACATGTTAAAGACAAAAAAAGTGAATATCTTGGCCAAGAATAAATTTATTGAAAAAATAAAAATGGTACATAAAGATTAAAGGTATCTAAAGATATTTCCCTCTAAAAAGCCACCCTCAGCATCCACGACAGCCTCAAGCCGGCTTTGGAATCTGTTGCAAGCAGCCTTGACGGTGTCCCGAGGGAGAACCCCAAACACCTCCTTGATCCTGGCAATCAGCTCGGACTTTGTGTTACAGGCAGTGCGGTTGGTGTTTTTTCTCAACTGCGCCCCACACATAATAATCCATAGGATTGCGATCAGGGGAGTTCGGGGGCCAAACATGAGGACCGGTGAAATCGTAAAACTTCTCTGACAATCACTTTTGAGTCTTCCCAGCAGTATTGACAGGGAGCTGAATCTTGCTGCCACACATGTATGGTCGTCCAGAAGCCACCTTCTCCACCCAAGGCTTGACTACAGTGTTCAGCAACTCCGCGTAGCCATTTGAATTTAGCCTGAGACCCTGTTGAAAGATGTGAATTCTGGTGTGCGGAGGCAATCAGAACATCTGCTGTGTGTTTTTCTACAAGCCACAGCTTCGTAGTCTCCGTTGCAGTTCTTCATTTCCCTTCGTATTGCTTTGACAGTGTTTAAGGAGCACTGAGCAGCTGCAATGATTGCAGAATTTTCATTCCCGGCACGAATCATCATGATGCAGGTTATTCTTTTCCAATATTTAGATGGGTTCCACTTTTCTATTTCAGTTAATTTTCACACCAAGGGTAAAGCTGAAATTAAAAGAATAAAAAAATATGTGGAACATGTTAAAGTTTTCTTGAGAACCAATTTTTTTTTTTTTACACACAAAACTATCAAATTTAGCTCGAACACCCTGTATATAGTATGTTTCATGTATATGATCAAGTTTTGAAAAATAGCAAAAATAATAAATTCCATTATAGAAGTTTGATAATTTTTTGCTTCTATTTCAGGTGAATCGTTTGTGGTTTCATTAACTTGCTATTACTGTAATTTGTGTGAAAAGTTGTATAAAAAAGAAGAACTGGCAAAAGCTCATTGCCAATCAAAACTTCATTGTGAAAAATATGAGGTTAGTGTTTATCTTAATTTTTCCTTTTCCTTTTTTAGTTTGTTCCCATTCTCAGTAACTTTCTTTATAAGTACATAATTAAACCAGCATTATCATTGACAACTCTTTGCATACATCGAATGAACATATTTATGTTCATTCGGTCAAAAAAATAAACACATTACACCAACAAGGAGATGACACACTTTGTACATCTTGGAATTTAATGCCCTTTGTGAGATGAAAGTACACTTGAAATGCTTCAAAAATGTAGATGAGCTTCAGTGCTAACAATCCATGATTTTGATTGGAATAGCTTAAGTGTTAGAAATGCAACAACCATTATGGTTATTGATAGTTAAAATGATGAAGTCACTGGTTCGTATTCTCAAGGTTTTTAATCAAAAATCTAGTTTAGTTTAATATTCCAATATATTGCCCTCAATATTATACAGGGTGATTGGGAAGTTCCTTTACCCCCATTATGAAAATTATTATATTAAGGGGTATGGAAACTTCCCGGCCACCCTGTATATACATACAATTGAAAATTTGACAGCCCAGTTGTCTTAAAGGAGAGCCTGTTGAGAAGACAATAGGGGATATGTATACTAGAACAAAAATTAAAAGAGTTTCAGCAAATATTGACATTATTACTTATAGGAAAGGAATTCACATTTTACGTACAGTGGGCGTGTAAAATTAAAAGAGAAAAGTATATCTTATTGGATATCAAACAGAGGAGGATAGTAGGGAATGGCTACAACAGAATGCAAGATGTTAATATGTTGGATGATAATTTGTAAATATTATTAATTAGTTAATATTTTAATTAAATGAATAAAATTTTAACAAAGAGGATATTATTTACAATATTTAATTCATATTACTAATGTAAGACATAAAAGAAAATAGATTAAAGATAAAACAAAACCAAGTTAGGTTTTTTTATTGTATAATTTTACTGTCTTCTCAAAAAAGGGCCATGCACTGGGTCTCCTTGTAAATAACGTTTTTTTCTTGATGTCACAAATCATTTAGACCTGTTTGAACAATAATTTAACCTAAAGCTAAGCACTCCAACCTGGTCAGACTGTCTTCAAGGATAGAAGAGCATGTCTTTCACAAAAAAAGTGCAGAATTGAAATACATCATTGATGACATCATTAATAGTTTCCTCAGTTGAATATTCTCAATTCATCTCCACTGAAAACCATCAAAAATGCTATTATTGTAATAAGATCATCACTTGATAGGAAACAATCTTGCTTTGAAATATAGTAATTCCATGCATCAGAATAGGCTAGAAAACAAGGAGGAGTTTCCAATGATAGTGTGTCTGTTTCTACTCTGTGAATCAAACAGTGAAAATAATTTTGAACTTTTGAATTCGATAGTTATTGAAGCCTTTAATGTGACAAAATTCACAGATATTTAGCAAGATACTTTTTTTGAATTTCTTAGATTTGTTAGAAATAATTCTTCAATTTTTTCCTAGCTAGCAATTGGCGATCCAAGAATTTCATGTTAACACAGCCAATGCTGTAAAATTTTGAAAACCAAAAAAAAAACTTAGTTTTTTTTAAATACTCTTGAAAATAAATAAAAGAATTTATTAAAAAGATAATCCGAATGCTGTGATAATAATTTTGTAATTACTCTCAGTTCAGATGAAGCACAGACTACAAATGGGCATGACATCACAAGGTATCAATGCTTTACTCTCATTGGTTGTGATCTTTGTCGTATCTCGAGTGAAATAGAACATGTCGGCCGCCAGCTGTCTCTCGAAAACTGCCAGGCTTGGTCACACACGACCACTGGTTTGCTGACATGTGTTCCTTTTTACCTTGTTCTTCCCATTTTAGATTTTCTCTAATGTTGATACAGTGCAACTTGGATAATTCGAAGATTTCTCTTAGTCCCTTGAATTTCTTATTAAATCAATGTTAAAAAATCGTGAATAATTCAAAGGTTTTTATAAAAAATTTCGAACCATAACGACTTTTTAGCGTTTTATAGTTAAGAAATTCGACACGTGACACTTCAGATGCCATTCGAGCTTTCTGTTGTCAGTGTCACCATGTCTTTCAGTAAACCACGCATGTACAAGAATTTAAGGTTTGCTGAGAAGATCGCCGTGATTCGCGAGATGGAAAAGGGTGTGAAGAAGAAATGCCAAATCGCCAACTAGTACGGGATGGCGTCGAATTTCGTCGGTACATTGAAGGACAAACCAACATAAGTGAAGCTGTTTTCCGTTCACTAAACATGCTTGATGATTTTGCTAACCTTAAGCGACTGAATTCTACAAAACAATCAGACATTGCACAATTTTTTGAAAAACTATAATTTTCTCGGCCTTATGGCTAAGATCAAAGTGTACTGTAGCTTACGTAATATAAATCTTACATACATATAATGTTCAAGTCTTTCATACCATGATCTTTCTGAATAAATATTTACTTATTGACAGAATAATCTTTTCAAGCATTCAGTGGACCTGAAATTAAAGTTAAAAGATGTAACTTGTTTAATTCGAAGTTTTGTAGTGGTCCCTTCAGCTTCGAATTATCCAAGTTGCACTGTATTTCAAATAATATCTTACATTTTTTTTTATGAGTACAAACACACATTTTCAAAAGGTGTAATTAGTTACGATAATGAGTTTTGTTAAGTTTCAAATTCTTTATTTATCAATGTTTGTGCAATGATATATCCTTCATACAGCTATGGTAGATTGTTTAACACTCCGTCGGGTGCAATATGGTGTGGCACAAGGTCAGGTGCATTGAGCGTGGGAGGCACTACTTGATTGAATTTTTTTTCAAAAGATAAAAACGTTTTTTCTTACTAAAAACAATTTTTAACTATTCTTTGGAAACCTCTAAACATTATAAAAATACCGAAGCAGCAATAAAATAGTTTTATATAGTCTTTAAAGGAAACGGAAATTTAGTTACCAAAAATTACCGAAATTTGTACACCCCTTGATTTAATAATCTTTTCTACAGATATAAACGTTTTTTGTTAAGAAAAAACAATTGTTAACACCCACACTGTATAAAAATACCGAAGGAGCAGTAAAACAGGTCTTTAAAGAAAATGTATATTTATTGAACAAAAATTAGCAAAATGTGTACAAATAATTATTTAAAGTTGTATTTGACTATGAAAAATGACATTGAAGTAAAACAAGAACATAATATGTTTAAACAATCGCTCAATCATTTGATTCATCAGCATATATATGCCATTCTAGCGCTCTGTGATAGCATGGAGGACACATGAAAACAGCATGTCCGCAGGTATCAGTATGGTAGTTTTTACATTCATATTGACTCAATCGTCTGAGACGAGTCTGTAGATGGCATGTTTCACATTTGCGTCGTTTTGGAGATATCTGGGGCTGATCGTCAGTTTGATTTGGTTGTTCATGGGGAGCGTATCTCTTCAATTTGTGTTGGAGGTGTGCTGGCATCCCAATGGACTTCAGACTGCGTTGAGCAAGTTGACCAAGCACAAGTTCATGAGAGAGTTGTTTTATAGATAATTATGAAATGTTTTATAATATGACAGTACTAACGACACAATGTGTGATTCAGTATTAAAAATAACTGGGAAAACTGCAACGTAATCTGGCACAATGAGCCTATTCAATCATTTCGTCTGTCAACCGGAAATAAAGAAGGAAAATCACTAACTGACCTTGCCATTGTTATTGCACTGGAAAAGCGGAAGCTACTAGGATGAAGATCTGGCGAAAAAATTTAGCGGGGGAGGGGCAAACAAAAGAGTTCGAGGTGTGCCTAGCAGATCAGTTGCACCCGAGAAGTGTTAATGCCATTTTAAAAGGAAGAATGTCTTGTGAACTGCCAACTCACTATATTTGTATATTAGCTCTAAGCAAATATAAATACAGGATGTCCATAAAAGATTGTTCAGCCTCATCATGTGATATGAAGATGCTTTCTATCAAAAAATTAAGATAAGTTATAACAGATATCTAGTCGGCGATCTATTTCTTCCCATACATGAGTTCTGATGGGACAAAGACTGTCCCTCCAAAGAAATTGCTTTGTGTCATGTCTGGGGAACTTGTGGGTGGTCTCAGGAACTCTTTGTCAACAGTACGCAATGCAACCGATTCACCATTGTGGGAGATGTTCATTCAGGATGGTAATAGGGTGGAGCTTCATCTTGTTGCAAACAAAATCCCACGAGTCCTCTTCAAGTTAGGGTATCTTCCATAAAGCTTCCTTCTGGATATGGCACTGAAGACTTTTAAATTTGGAAATCTGATGCTGCTGAATGACTGTACGATGGTGTTCTGAACTCCAGATCAGTGTTGACGCTCATGTGAAAGATTGCTCCATCACTAAATGTAAGCCCCCTCCCAAAAATCTTAAAAAGCATTTCCTGCATGTTCTCATTGAAGACCCTACAAAGTGCTTTGTCTGGCTCAGTGAGTTCCTGCACAGGTTGTAGCTTGTGAGCCTTCAATTTCAAATGCTTATACTGGAAGGCTTGCTGAACTCGATCCACTGCCGCCTCCTAATACGACAGCGACTGGTGCTTTTGCCTTTGCAGAGGCAGCCTCCCTTCAGGAATTTCGTATCCCAATACCTTAAAGAGTTATCAGATGGATCAATCCAAACTGTTGCCGAAAATTGTTTAACTATATAAGACATTTGCAGATGACCTTTAAACTGTGTTTGTTAAATGTATTTCCACACAGTGATCATTGGGGGGGGGGGGAGAAATAGGTACGTGCTTTTATGGACACCCTGTATGATGCCAAGTCTAGAACAATACTCTGTAGTACTGACAAAGCTACATTAATTATTAATAAAAATTTATAACATAATTCCGGTCTGAAAATTTAGTTGAAATCTTGAAAACATATCATCATTGGTTGAGATTTCAAAGAGAAACAAAGAAATACAAAAAGATGGAAAAATGAAATAGTTCCTGTTTAATTAAAAACATTGAATAAATGATTTTTATGCAAATTAATGAATGCCGCAATTTTAACTCTCCAGTTTCTGACCTGCTAAAATTGACATCTGATCAGCAAGTTAGCGGCTGTTAAAACCCCTCCCAAACGTTGGTGCACAGAAAATGCCACTTGAATGTTTTTTAGCTTAAAGAACATTTAATCTTTGATACAAAAATATCAACTATACCCGAACAACCATATGGATTTCTCAAATTTCTAGCTAAAGGTGAAGCTTATTATATTATTAGCCTCCTCCTACTAATGGAATGGTCCATTTAGCTCAACTTGTAAAGTGGAAATTGATTGGTACCTTTCCAATCCCATAGCTCCTTTTGTAAGCTTTACTGGTGAAAATCAAACTACTATCGACATTAACCCCAATGGGAGACTTTGAAAGCATTTCTTTGTTTTAGAATATCAGAAGGAAGCAGTTAATTCTAGATAAATAATGTAAATTTCTGAATGTTATACCATTCAGGTCGCTGCCCGTAGATTCTACAGGCGTCCATATATTTCCTAAATTTACGTTGCTTGGCAATTCTCTGAGCGCAAATTTCTCATTGTTTTGCTTCACTTTGGCAGGCGTTTTTCGAGCGGCCACCACTCTGGGTTGTTTGTATACTAATGTAGTTTCAAAAATACACCAATAGGTGGGGTTAATTGTTGACAATATCTCGCGGAATCTCGACATAAGTCACAGAAGTGTACCAATGTCTCCACTTGTTTTGGAAGCATTTTCAATTGACTACGTTTTTAAATTGTTTATAATATCATTATAATTTCAAATATAAATTTATATTGTTTGTCATTTTTTGGAATTTTTATCTAATAGTGATATCATGCAAAACTATTTCTTTTGTCTCAATTTTTACTCTCCTTTGTATCTAAATTTCTTGTTTGTTATAATAAAATCTAATATTACACCATTTTGAAGACCAACATTAGCTCTTTTAACACTGATCCAAAGTAATTATGCAAGTGTCCGTGATGCATACACTTTGAAAATGTGCAAAAATAGTAAGGCCCGAAAGTGTTTACATTAAACAAGTTCTTAAAACTTCTAGATCCTAATTCTGCTGCAAAATGAAAGGTTGATATTATTATTGGGAAGCATTTAGAATGGTAGTATACGCATTTCTAGTCAAAAATATTAGAGAATTAAAAAGAAATTAGGGAAAGTTTTTGATTCAACATTGTTGCCTTTTGTATGCAATTGCAAACATTTCCTCTCCCTATTCTCTTAAACAAAAATTATGCAGCCTAGTGAGATACTTGAGAGACAGGCTATTTTTTTTTTGGCAGTCAACTATAAATGATCTTACATTTCATAATATTTATTTTAAACTTTCAGTGTTTTAATATAAACCCTTATGTCATATTATGAAATACTAATTTGCAATGCATGCATAAAATTACTATTTTTATAATCTATATCCTTGAATTATTTTTAAATTTTAACCCTTTTACTGCCAGCGGGACGGTCTATCGGCCCTCGTTGGTTGTGCGAAAACTGCCACAGGTTGATACTCGTGATATGTGGTCTATTCAAGGGCTCCCATCTCATTTATCGGCATGTGCTTTATTTCTGCTGCTTACTAAGATGGTTCCCCCATATGTATATTGTTCGTCCATTGTTCGAGAAGGTGCTTGGCCACGCCTCTTCAAATGCAGAATAAATTTCAGAATAGGGTTGAGGGTTGCAAAATAAAAATTTTGGGAAAAAAAATAAGATTAAAAAAAAACTTAAATGCTTACTATTAAAGAAAAAATTATTTTATAATTGAATAAATAATTTTGGTCTAAGATTATAAAATATAATTCTGAAACACTAAAAAATGTTAAAACTTTAAATAGTTTTGTTTTCATTTCCATTATATCAAAGCTTGCAGTTGTAATTCATGCAGTTATTATTATTATTATTATTTATTGTCAATCTAATTCTATTTTTAATCTTGTAGTACAAGTGCAAATGCCAATGGTCTTAATTTGTATACAGGGTGATTAATAAAGTTCAACTTTCAACATGCTGTAAAAAAAAAAAGAACCACTGCTCAGAATGACCTGAAATTTGAACTGAATATACTTGAAGAAAGGGGAAATGGAATGGCATAAGAAAAAATAAAAGTTCCAAATATTAGCAATAGATGGCGCTTTAAGCGTCATAACATGCAAAATACAAGACATCATGCGCACAACACATTGCATTTGTTATAAACAGCAGCCTGGCCATCAAGATCACCTGTTCTTAATCCTTGTGACTTCTGGCTGTGGGGTTATCTGAAAAATGTTGTGTTTAGTGGTCAGATTGCAAACTTCCTGAAAAGAGCCTTGGCAGTCTTCCCACATCCCACCCACAATGGGCTGGTAGTAAAAGGGTTAAAGGCAGTGTAGAAAACACGAATTATCTCGTAACCCGTCTGTAACAGATGGCGCGCAAACACGAGTAAACTCGTGATCCATCCGCAATGTGTTAAGCAACATTTAACCTTACAATAGAAAAAGGTTTCTCACTTGTGGACTAGCTTTTTTTTTTTTTTCAATTCAAAGGGATATTTTTGTGTACTTGTTCAAACAGGAAAAGGAAAGAATTAAATTCCTTTCTATGGCTGATAAATCTTAATCTTCTTAAAACATCTTTAAATAACACAAATTTTAGGAAATATAAACTATTTTCTTCAGGAGAACAACTTGGTGCTGGACGTTTTTACACAACCAATTGAAATCACATATATTTCAATGGAAAGTGAAAGATGTTCAGTGTCAAAGTAGCAACTTGTCTTTGAGAGTTCACTTTGCTTTCTTTTACCACTTAATTAACTAAGTTGCTAAGGTTTGTGTAGACAGCATTGTTAATAGACTTGGAAATTTAGGGGTGTTTTCATGTAGACCAACCCTTAATGTTCACATTCAATGGAATTTTGATTCCACAAGTTTGTTCCAAAATATAAATTGGCTTTGATATAATTCTTCAGGAAGGATTTGTTTTACCAAACCCTTATTAACAAAGTTGATAGATCTGTTGAGATCTATACAATTGTTTCTAAAAAAAAAAAAGAAATATACTTCATATTCTATCTTGTACTCCTATTAAATTAGAAAACTCCATCTTCGGATAAATTTCATTTTATTAATGGTGATATTTCGCGGAGAATACCATCTTCCCGCTTTTTCAAACCGTTTTAAATAACAAAGATTAACTTCCATTACATTCACTGGTTTGCACGATACAGACATATTATATTACAATAATTAAAGACATTTTTATAAAATCAATTGTTAATGATTTAACACAACCTATATTTACTAACAATGTAACAATGTATTATAATTATTATCAGAAACATTTTAACACAACCAATTGTTGCTAACAAGGAATTGGTTCACTGAAATTTCTCTCTCTGATTTTTTGTCATGTCCTGGAAATACGACAGTGTGTTCGGGTTAACCATGTACCCTTTGTCTTTATTTATGCATTGGAAGGTTTTTATGACACATGCTTCGATTAGGTACCTAGTATGTTTGTTTTGAATTTTGTAGAGAATTGTGACTTTCGGGTCGGGGTTGTGGTTGTTTGTGATGCAGTGTTCTGCCCAGTTTGATACTTTAGGTCGATTGTTCGTGAAAGCTGTTACGTGTTCTTCTATCCGTTCTTCTAGCATTCGTCCTGAATTTCCAAAGTATACGGCTCCGCATGTTCTACATTTTAATTTATAAACTGTCCCCATGATTTTCTTAATCTTATTGTAATTTTGCTCATCGTCTTCTTCATTCTTATATAATATGGATTTGATGTTCTGCCCTTTTTTGTGTATTATTCTAATATCATTATTTGAACATATGTCAGCTATGCTTTTGTTGATTTTAATCCCATTCGGAAGTTTAATAATTTTGTCAAATGCCAATGTGGTTTTGTTTCCTTCTTGTCTTTTGGTTTTATTTTCAAATCTTTGTAAACATCCGTTAATGAATGGTTCTGGGTACTCATTAATTCTTAAAATTGGTTATTTTGTCATTCCATTTTTCTTTATTACTAGTGTAGGCTGTTATTCTTTCTATTGTGTTCTGGATTACAGCTTTCTTAATTTTCATATTATGTTCTGAATTGTAGTTGATGAAGTATTTGCTTTGGAAGTTTTTGGTGTAGTGTTCATATGAAATTCTGTTATCTTGGTTAATTAAAAAAGAAATATCCTTAGCCAAAACTTCATTCTTCTGCAATATTTGCAGTTCTTGCATTAGAAAGCGTTTCCTTCTCTTATTGTTTTAAGTTTTCGAATAAGAGTAAGGTTTATTTGTTGTTTTGATCATTTACCTTTTAAGTGTTCTGACAATCTCTTTTTTTTTTCAACTATACTTGGTTGTTGTTCTACTTAAAAAATGCAAATTACTTGTGATATGAAATTGTATTGTTAGGACTAAAAATGTATTGTTAGGACTAAAAATTTCTTAAGTTATTTGGTAAGAAAATCAATCTCCACCAATTTTGCTGTTTAAATATATATATATATGAAATAGCATGGCTTGTGACTATTGTTTTTAAAAAGATGCCAACAATAAGAGGCTTTAAAAATTAGATATCAAGCACAGGCACAAAGCTAAAGGAAGGATTCGCACCTTGAATTGTCACCGGGAAGAGACTGGGACGGACCATTTCGTCCTTATTACGACTCCTCCGATGACAACTCAGAAAGTGCGCTACGTGTTAGTATCCCAGTTCTTGGGTGCGAGAACTGGAATACTAACACCTCTCACACTTTCTGAGTTGTCATCGGAGGAGTTTGGCTGGCTGAGGAGTCCTAATAAGGATGAAACGGTCCGCCCAGTCTCTTCTCCGTGACAACTCAAAATGCAAATCTTTCCTTTAGCTTTGTGCCTGTGCATGATATCTAATTTTGAATTATTTGGGCACATTAAACTTCTTTTCTTAATAAGAGGCAAATAAAATATTGTAATTGATTTTAATGACAACAGTTAATTCCTTCTATATAATTTGTTTATTTGTTCTTAACAGAAGCAACTTCAGGAAGAAGAGGAAGCGAAACGTAAAGAGGAGGAGGAAGAATCAGCTGAAGTCGCAGCAAAAGAGCAAGAAGGTAAGGAGGAGTTAGAAGAACAGGAAACAAAAGAGGAAAATGAAATTAAGAAGGAACTGGCAGAAGATGAAAAGAGTACAAAAAGCTTATTGGAGGATATTGATGACGTGTTGGGCGATACAGTATTTGAAGAAAAAGTTGATGCCACTCAGGAGGAGGAAGAGGAAGAAAATAAAATGGATACAGACAAGTCTAGTAAAAAGATAGTGAAAAGTGAAAATGGGGAAGAAGCAGAAGATAAGGAAGTAACCAAAGCAACAGAAGAAGTCAAGGAAGAGCCAGCTAACTCAGATAATGAATCGGAAGGGGGAAAGGTTACAAGAAGTAGTAAATCATCGCAAGAAAGTTCACCAAAGAGAGCATCATTGAGGGGTCCTAAAGCAAGATGCAGTCGTGGAAGAGGGAAAAAGTGAACATTTGATGACAAATCAATCCTACATCTTGTTAGTTCATCACTGTTTTAATGTCCAGTATCTTCAACTTGTTAATAAAAAAATTACATTGACATCTTGAAAATTCATTTTCTAAATAAAAAACAAGAGTAACATTTAAGAGTAGGTTTCAACAGTCCTATTATCTGATAAGATGAACAAAATTTTTTGTCTTTGCAATTAAAAAAAGAAAACTAAAATATAGTCTTAGTGGTCTTTACGAAATAATGTTATGTTCTTAGCAATGTGTAAGAATATATACAAGGATGTATTTGTTAGTATTTAGCATTCGAAAAAAAAAAATACATTTTAAGTAGGTTTATTTTTAACAAATATTGTTTTCTCCTATATAATAAATTTGGAAGTATTTTTAATTTTGCATGAATTTAATCTCAATGCAAGAATAATTCTGTACCATTTAAGCACTTGTCCAGCTAATCATATTTACAGAAATTGTCATTTATTAGCAATTTGTGCCATTTTTTCCCCCTCACTTTTTATTAACTTCATACATTTTAAGTCATTTTTCTCATTTCAGCAGATTTCTAGTAATACTTTCAGATTATGTTGGGTTATATTTTTTTATGTACATCAAAAAAGTGTTTAAAAACCACTTTGTTTGGTTCATATTAGCCCCAGTTGTAGAGCATCTTGCTAATACTGTGTATCTGTCAAGCTGAATAAAAAAATTCTTTATCATTGAATTTTTATTCTAAAAAATGAAGGATATTTTTACATACAACAATACTTACTTTTTTAGTGCTTTTAAATCGGCTGAAAATAACACCTGAAAGAAAGAAAAAAAATTACAAAAATTACAAAAGTAAACATCAAAAAGAACTTTCTTTATAAACAGATGGATGTTGACGATCACGTTTGCGCAAGGATTACGAAAAACACGAGATCTCGCCATTAGCCTCTTCAGCAGGTCTCAATAAATTCATTATGTAGCACTTTCCTTGTTTATTGACTGTTTTCAATTTATTAAAACTATATTAAATATTTCAATATTTTGTGAGAAGACATGGATAGAGACTGAAATCACGAAAATACGGGATCGTCAACATCCATCTGTAAGTCCATTAATAATTCTTTTGTTTGCTAACACAAATTAAACTCATAATGTTTGGGAAGACTTAACTTAAATCTTTTTTAAGCCTCGCGAACACCATCAGATTTTGCACCAACTTAATCGGCCAACTTGCAGGTTTTTCAGCGACTTGCCAGCGATTTTAGTTGTTGCTGCACAACCAACAAGTTGGTCGGAATTACCAATCACAGGACAGCATTGGAACACGTCATGACTGACGTCACACCCATGGAAAGAAATGGCGTCTAAAACGGTGTTCACAGATTTGAGTCGAAGACAAGCAATTACACAATGAATATCAGAATATTGCGAGTTTCTTTCATGCATAAATTAAGTTCATACTGAAATGCAGTAATTGTATGAGGCAGAAATTATCGGAGAGGTTTCAAAACCTTGATTTTTTTCGAATTTTCCACAGCTACTGGGGGAAATGCATTGCATGGTGGGATTGTTGCTATTGCGGCCGACTTCATTTGGGAGTTAGATGGTGTTTGCGGCTGACAAAAATTGGTGCAAAATCGGATGGTGTTTGTGTAGCTTTAGATTTTAAAAAGTATTGGTAAATTCACAACAGACTTTCACATGGTTTATTAGCTATAAATATCCATGAGGAATGCTATTTTGAAAGTAAAGATTATTACCGTATGAGCCCATCCAGCATACAATCCAAACAAGCTTCTAAAAAAATTACCTAAAAGAAAAGAAATATTAATAATTACTGAGAATGTTGTATATCTAAATGAAATTCACAGAAAACGAACAAAAAAAATTAGGCATTAAAATAGTTATAAATCAAAAACTAGGACTAAAAGGAAGCTGGAATTGTTAAGCACCAATTTAATGTTTTCTTATTTTGGTAGGAAACAAAGCCATTCAGTTGAAGTAGAGATGGACAATGTAAAAGGAATAAATAACAATGAAATACTGTACTCTAATTCCAGAGGAACTGCTTTTTTTTTTTTTTTTTTTTTGTTAAATGCAGTAATTACTACTCAATCTGAACATGGTTGAAAGAAGGTTTTCATGCAGCAAAACATGATTTACATTGATACTTTTTGTTTCGTACCTCATAATGTCTTCAGTGAAGAACAATAACTGTTTCAATACTACAAGCAATCTCCCATTTTGGTATCTTCTAGATAAATTTAAAATCATCTCAATTTACATTTGTTTTTTGCTTTCTGCAAATGAAATTAAGATCCAAGACATGGGTCTACAAGGTGAGCAAGTTAGGGGTTTGTAATTTCTTTGGCCAAGGTATCCATGAGGAATCGGTCAAAATCTCAGGTATTCTTCAAGAAAATATGCGAAATATTTAGAAGCTATTTGCAAATCTACTGTTATTCACGATACTCTGAAGGATATTCCTAACTTGGGTAGATTAACAAAGCAAGGTTTACTAAAATTCATGTTTTCATTGTGACGAGTTTCATATAGAATATGGAATTGTTATTTTTGTGTTTTGTTAGCTCAATTTTATTACACTCAGCAGCCCTGTTTATGTTGCTGACTGCAGGGAAGCCTTATCTTGTCTGGCCAGAACAAATTTGGTTAATTTGTACTGGGTTCCTGGACATTGATTGGCATTGATGAAAACGAGAAGATGGATCAGTTGGCCAAGAGTAGTTTCTTCTTCACTTCTGTAACGTGGATCACACCGCATTTAATAATAATAAAAAAATTTTTTCGGGTTGGTTTATTTTATCGTGAATGTAACTTTTCTCTCATGGGGGAGTCGCTGGTTTCCGTAATTAGTGATTGTCTGATTAAAGTTTAACAGAGTGATGTTTAGAAAAGAAAAGAGAATCTGAGCTTGGTAATGTACTATTTGGGTGTTAGGATTAAATGAGGGGAAAAGGTAAAATGTAGTAAGTTGGTTGTTTTTGGAGAAGGGAATGCAAGGTAGAAACTTAATCTTATAACAATGTTTACTACTATTACTGAATGATTTTTGGGTTCGGTTTGTTTATTTTATGTACGTTTACATTTTTGTTTACATTAAAATGTAGTTATTACTTTATTTAATGGCTTTTGTCAAGTAGGTGCTAACTGTTTTTTGTGTGTGAGAATCTTGAGAGAAATGAGTTTCCCACGATGGGAAGTCTGACCTTTGAACTATTGCTTGACTGCGAGACAAAGTTGCGGTTTTTGAAACATTTTATGTCAAGTGCAAAAGGTATACGTCACGGGTCAGCTGGTAGATTTTCTGGGTTGTGATTCGATGGATTTATCGTGACGAGAACTTTTCCGGGGAAAAGGGTCAGTGATGTATAGTGGTTCTCTCTCTAAGAATGCAGGCAGGCGGAGAGAAAGATGATGAACCCGGGGCATCGTGAACGAAAGTTACGCTCCGAGAACCGTCTGTCATGATAATGGTGTTTTCGTCAAACAGAGGTGGGATACGTTACCTCGAACGCTATCTTCTGTGTCAGTGAAATCGGAAAGTCCCTGTGTGCTCCGGACGCGGACACCTTTTGGACGATTGGACTGTGGATGACTGTCAGTGCACGTGCGTTCGTAAGACATCCCGCAGAACAGAAGGACATTTTGTGACGGAAAAAACAACGTAGGAGGACCCGAATCGACTTCAGACAACGATAGTTGTGAGTATAAACTTTCACTTTATTCCAGTGGAAAGAAACGAGGCGAGAAAGGACTAAGTGTTGTCCTCAAAATCCAGCGAAAAGAAAATTGACTCTGCGTGTGAGTGCTACCCGCAGAAACTGCCGAGGAGAGACCAATGTAACCTGCGGCAATCTTCGAGAAATATTGCCGAACTATATACCGAACTTAAGGTCAAAGTGTAGTAAACTTAACTATGTGGACATTTTTAATAATATTAAGTATTGTAAAGTCTGTATATCTGTTTTATGTTAGAAATCCACCGATGCCCGAGAACCTGGAAGACGAACTGGAGAGAGGCGAAGTAAGAGACCGAACGATGGTTCGTAATCTCAGTCAGGGTGCCTAAAATATTGACTTAAAAAAGAAACTGTTTCCCTGAAACGGGGAAAAGACATTCTGGTTAAACTCTCTCAAACAATATAATGTGCTTAGTTTGCCTAAAGTTTATATTTATCTACCCTTAATCATTGTGTGTTTACTTAACTGAGTTTACTTTGTTTAGAGGTAGTTGCCGGAGTTTACCGCAAAACAACTATTTGTCAATCTTTTTTATTCATTAACATTTATCTTGTTTGGTATTTTGATGCTTAGATATGAGTATAATCTTTTGTGGGGAAGTGTTTTTTACATTGGGTGTTAACTCAGGTACCTGGGGACGGGAAAGGGAGAGATCGATCATCTAACAGCTGTTTGGGAAGGGGAAATCAAAGGTCAACGACCTCTTGATTACATGGGTTGTAACTCTGATTCTCAAATTTATCAGTCTAAAGCTCAGCTTCCTTTTTGATTAAAATGTTTAATTGAGAGATTAAGTGTAATTTTTTTAAGATTTGATCAGTTAAATAAAAGATGTTTATCCGCATTCATTTTGGTGGTTACATTAAAGGTGTGAAATACAACATATATTAATTTTTGTTAGAAGTAGTAGGTTGCGTGGAAGGAGTCAGACCTGCCGTGAACTCATATGGGCCCAGCCACGACAGGAAAACTCTACCTAGCAGGTGTTGTATCTTATTGTGTTTAGGGTAAAGGTGGTGTATTTGTTGTGTTTTTTTTATTTTATATATATGGTAGCAGGGTTTGAATTTTTGGTTTGTTTCTTTTTATGTAGCGCTCAGCACGTTACACTTCCTATTGGCCCAGAACAGTTTTTTGGTTTTTCCTTTGAAAAAGCAGTTCCATACGCATTGGATTACCTCCAGGGTATGAGACAGATCAATTATTTATTAAAAGGCCTGACCATTGCTTTGCAATGTCAATCCTAAATTTAGATAGGAAACATTCTAAAATGAGTACAGGAATTCCTACTGTACTTTTAAATAGACACCTGCTTGGCATTTGCCAAAGTAATATATGTAGGAAATGTGGAATGGACCAGGAAACTCCTGAACACATTTTATGTCATTGTCCAGCTTTGGCTAGGAACTGATGGGAGGTCTTTGATAAGATTCATCTTACCACGGATATTATCTTCACTTTTAAAGTCAAGGTCATTTTATCTTTTTTAAGTACACAGGATTTTTCATGACCATTGAATCTCATCCAAGTGTTCGAGGATAAATCTTTGACACAGTCTGGTAGGTGGGGACACAATTCATGTGTTCCAACTGATTTAATATCCAACTCTTCTTTACTATTACCATCTTAACAGTGATAGACTCCATTAGTATTTTCTGACTATGAAACTAGGCAGATGCTGGCCTTCCATTGCTTTTTACCTGAAACCAACTTAGTTGTCATGAATAATGGATGGCATTCGTAATCATAATACAAGATGACAGAGTTCAATGTTTTTATTTACTTAGCCACTACGAAGTTAGAGAGACACATCAAGTGATTCTACTTTGGTTACAACGCATGTTAAATACAAACTCTTCAAATACATAAATGCCAACTCGGTCCACTTTTCTTGGCAACAATTTCTTAATCAAATCCTGAGAAATATTTTAATATTAAGTTATGTAGGTTAATCCAAAAATAAAAAGTCAATTATTTATTGGGGGGGGGGGGGGGGTAAACAAATGGATGAATTTTACTTTTAAGTCTTAGATTTTGATAAGATATATTTTCCCTTTGCAGAATTTGAGGCAAAAACAATTAATCAGAACCATAAAGTGTTCTAAAAGGGGCTCTGATGACTGAAACGTTTACATTGTTTAGGTAATTAAAATAACACAGGAAATTGTTTTGCAAACACTAATTTGAGACATGGAAGGAAATCCACTGTCTACAAAGCCTTACAAAAATCCATATCAGTCAAATTTTCCTCACATTAGAAATTAAAATCTGTTTTAAAAAAACAACCTAAAATGAATTAGTGAACAAAATTTACAATTAGATACAATCCTTCAAAATCCTAATAGAAATACACAGAATTTCAATCAAACAGGAGCGATCATAATTCAACTAGTCAAACTTACAGAAACTTCTTAAAATCTTTTATTAAACTATAAACTTCACCTTTGACAATGTTTTGACGGCCTCTTACAAAAAATAATAATAAAACTAATAACAATCAAACATATGGAACATACGTGGTATGCTTCTCACATTGTTATAACAAAATAAACGTGACCTACATCTCACATTATTACACAAAACAACAAAATGTGAAAATTCCAAATAAGCAAATGTCTCAAATCGAAAATTAAATTTTAATTTTCAATTTGGACATTAATTTATTTTTAAAAAAAGACAATTTAATTTTCGATTTGGACATTTGCTTATTTGGAATTTTCACGTTTTGTTGTTTTGTGTAATAATGTGAGATGTAGGTCACGTTTATTTTGTTATAACAATATGAGAAGCATACCACATATGTTCCATATGCTTGATTGTTAATTAGTTTTATTATTATTTTGGGGGAAGAAGACGAGGAGTCTTTTCCCTTTTTATGTAAGAGGCTTGTAAAAGACAAGCCGTTTAGGCCATCGAAACATCGTCAAAGGTGAAGTTTATAGTTTAATAAAAGATTTTAAAGAAAAACAGGAGCAATTTATGAAAGACTGAGTTTGTGCGTGTTTTCCTACATAGAGATAAAAACTCACATAAGGGAATACAAAGGCCTTCCAGAAAAATGATATAAAAGAAAATTTTGAACTGTTGCACACTTTGGAAATAATGCAGTATTCCATAATAGCTGCTTTACATACTCTCAAAAATCTCTCACTTGCTTGAAAAACCTGCCATTTGCTCTCTATACAAGCTCTAAATTAAGGCAAATATTAAAAGCAGGTCAACACCAGTGCCCAGTGTTAACATCACGCTGAAATCCAAAATTCTTTGCTTGTGGTTTCAATCCATGGCTTCCTTCACCATATTCTCTTCCTCCAGGATCTTTTTTTCCTTTTCTTTATCTTTGCTGTGAAATGAGTTGAGAATTAAAAGCAAAACTAAGCTGAATAATTAACTTGTTTATGGCTTCCTTTTTAATCGCAATCTAAACGAGAGCAAAACGTGATTTTCCATTTGCACTGGTAAAAGCGACAGCATTTTTGCCAAGCTGCAACTGCAAAGTTTTCGAGTGTGTTTGAGGCATGTTTTTAAGAGTGTGTAGAGCAGCCATAAATGATGTAGTAACTAAATATATTGTTTGAGCAAATCACACGTTTATTTTATAGGAATAGGAGACTTGCTACCATTGATTCACTTAGATGTCTTTTTAGAATGAATTATCAGTATTAACACTTTAAGGTTGTTGTCTGTATTTTCTACTGCTGTAGATTTCTGAATTTACGTTACTCGACAGTTCTCTGAGCATGAATTTCCTGTTGCTTTGAAGGTGTTTATCCGAGCGGGGATCACTTGAGAATGTATACTATTGTACTTTTAAAGTACAACAATAGACAATCCTTACGGAAGCCGCAGAAGTGGAGCTGCCATGTGTATAGTCTTTCCAAAGCATTTGGAAATGGCTACATTTTTGTATTATTTATAATATAATTATAACAACATACAGTTTAGTAAAAATATAACTAATAACTTTTTTTTCATCTTCATTTTTACTGTTCTAACTAAATTTCTTGTTTTATTATAAGTATTATAATAAAATCTAATAGACCATTTTGAAGACAAAGATTAGTTCTTTATCTCTGATCCAAAGTATCTTTTTGATCAGTAATCAGAGGTGGGGGAAAATCTACATATGAATTTGTGTCTTAAGTCGGAACAAAAGTTATTTCTAGCAACTGTGTTATTTTCAATAATAATGAAAAAATGCCATGTTATATTTTTTCTTTACTCTTCCATTTTCGTCGATAAGTTTTCTTTATTAATATAAGGTCTAATTTAGAGAAAGACAAACACTAACCTACTTCCAAATAAGTTTTATCTGTGACTGATTTGTACTTTTTCAAATGGGGAAGATAGTTTCTGCAAGCAATTTGCCAAACATGAGTGTCGACAGGAACAGCTTCTGGCTTATCCAGGGACATTAAGCAAACACAATCTGCAACCTTAAAACAAATGGGTTTAATATTAATGACAATAAATATTATCTTTTAAACACTGAGAAACAGGTAATTAGGCAGAAATTCTTTGGTATTTTTACTTATCAAAAGATTTAAACAAAATAGAAAATCGACCCATATTTTAAAAGCTGTGGGAGAAATTTATTTAAAGGTTATAAGATACTTCAATTCTAATGTGTACAAATGATCCACAATATTCTGAAGATATCCAATCTTTGTAATATTGTAAAAGATTTGTAAATAAGTTTATGAAAAGTTTTCCATTCATTACATTCAATGTGGAAAATCTATTTTTTTCTGTCTTAGAATCAGATTCTCTTTTAATGATTCCATAATTTTCCTAATAAATTGTCTTTAAATCGACCATTAATGTTTTAAGTCCAATTAATACAATTTTGTAAGAAACCTATTTGAAATTCAATTGCTATTTCCTAAACAGCTTCCAATCAACGCTTTTAACCACTGGCAAAGGCCACTGTTTCTGATTGGACAAAATTTTAAATATTCCACCATTTAATCTCATTGACGATGATAAAGATTTTTATATTCTATGTCTACAAAATGCACTAATCTAGAATTCCAGTAATCCTAATCAGGAGAGGAAGTTAGTTAAAGCCCAAACCTAAAATTTGGTGGGATTTTGGGAAGATACTAACATTTCATTCATTTTTGAATGAAATAAATTGCAGCAAAGGCAATCTGTTGTTTTTGACCATTTCCAAGGAGAGATTTGAAAAAGTAGATCTTCCTTTAGGGAGTTTCCATGTTAAATTTAGTTTTGTAAACATAAAAATGTGATCTTTTTTTTTATAAAAATTTGGTTTTTTGACGGCACTAATTACAAATATAATGATTAAAAATTTCTGATTTTAACATTTAAGCAAGAAGAAACCACCTCTAAATAAAAAAAATATATTTTGTGATGAAAATCTATTTTAAAAGATTTTCAAGAATGATAATTAAAAATTTCTACCTTTAATTTAAAACATAATGGTAACTATTTTTTTATAGTAAGAAATGCTATTACATAATTTTACAATTACTTTATTCAATCTGAATTTAACAAAAAACTTCAATTAATGCTTATTATTTTTAACAGTTCATCATTTTTTGCCAGGCAGAGGTAAAACTCTCTCAATGGACTGATTGCAAATCAGTGAATTTGATGTACTGTGGATGGCAGTCACATTAGTTGCCCGATGCTTCCCCGCATGCAACAAGCTCTCCAGTCTAAGAGCGAGAGCTTGTTGGGATGCATCGGGCAGCTAATGTGACATTGGGAATGCCATCCACAGTACTTCACATACAGTGTGTTTTTAGCTGATCTGTTAACATCTACCTGTAAACAACGCTACCAAATGAAAGCACAGACAGTCAAGTCTGATGAACAATCCACTACAGAAACCAAAATGATTATCATCATCAAACACTTCTCTCACGAATACCAATGTTGCTCTTGCACTACTTTGTTCTGCATCAGGTTATGATGGCTTATATCTGATACAAGATAATCTTCAGCATTGATAAATGATTCCTAAATAGCAATACAATAACAAAAAATGAGGGTAAAACATTACACTGGTTCAATAACACTGGAGTCACACCAACCAAGATGAAACAACACCCATTCATAATACACTTTGATTTTTAGCAAAACATGAAATGAAATTCACGATTTCATTTAATCTCAAATTCATAGCATTTTCAATCATTCAGTTGAAGAAAGGATGTCTTCATCTGCTTTCTCCAACTCTTGTAAGTTTCATTTCCATTTCACTGCAAAGTTGAACTAGTGATATCAATCTCTTAAGTTACGGAATGTCTTAAGATTTTCTTGGTGAACCCTATAGGAGATTATTCTCTCTATTCTGTCAGGAACATTTGCAGTCTATTTCTTATTATTTGCAAAATGAGCAATTTTAAATTAAAAACTACTCAAAAGTCTTAAAATCTGATTAACTTGCAGCTTAATTCCAATTTCTTAATATGTGTGTGCTTGCTATCTTCACCAATGTGTTCTCTTCAATTCTAGTTTTTTATAATTTTGATACATTCTTAATGTTGTTAATCAATTCTTGAAATAGACCTTTAATAATATTACCTGACATTACCTCCAAATTTCACCATTTCCATTTGATAAATGAATTTGCCTCTTCATTTTTCCATAGAAATAATTTTCTTCAAAATAATACTCTTCTAAATATTAGGGGTGTTCAAATGAAAAGGTACGAAACTTCGTAACAACGTCACCGTTACATATTAGCCTATGCCGCTATGGGAGAACATAGCTAGATATCTAGGGATGCGATTGGAGTCTCTGGCATGGATCGGCGCATGCGCAGGAGAGAGCAGAGGCCCTTATAAAGATCGCCGTCCAATTGACGCGGCAGTGCATGTGAGGACAGGATGGCGTTCACATTGCAAAATTCGACGATTGTGGAGCAGCAAGGCGTTACCCGATTTCTGACCGCGGAAGGTGTTAAACCGGCCGCTATTCATCGCCGGATGGTGACCGTATATGGGGAAGACTGTGAGTCCGACAATTCAGTGATAAAATGGAGTGCCCGTTTTCGTGCAGGCCGTGAGAGTTTGGTTGATGACTCGAGACCAGGCCAGGCAAACACAGTCATCACAACCGATCTCATCGACAAGGTGGTCGACCTAGTGAGAAGTGATCGTCACATTGCGAATGTTGGCAGTGAAGATGGATATAAGCATTGGAACAGTATGGACAATTGTTCACGACAGGTTGCGTTATCGGAAGGTGTGCATGCACTGGGTTCCGAAGCAGCTCACTGACCAGCGGAAGGAACTGCATATGGGGCTAGCACTTCAACATCTGTTTTGGTATTATGAAGACCCCGCTTTCCTGGAGCAGATCATCACAGGTGATGAGAGCTGGTGCCATCACTACGAGCCAGAGACAAAGCGGGACAGCATGCAGTGGAAGCATGCGTCGCCACCTCCCCCTAAAAAGCCGTGGCGTTAGCAGGCAAGGTGTTGCTCACCATCTTTTTTCGACGTCAAAGGTCCGCTACTTGTTGAATTCCTCGAGCACAGAAGAACCATTAACTCTGATGTGTACTGTGAGATACTCTGACGCCTATGCAGATCCATCAAGAACAAAAGACCGGGGCTGCTCATGGAGGGTGTGGTTCTGCTCCTTGATAATGTGCATCCACAAATCTCCAGGAACTCAGACATGGAACTGGTCAAGTTCAAGTGGGAGCAGCTTGAGCATCCGCCCTACAACCCGGACATGTCGCCCTGCGATTTCCATGTGTTTGGTCCTCTGAAAAACAATTGAAAGGGAAGCGCTTCAACTCGGACGACGAAATCAAGGACACAGTGCAGGACTGGGTCTCATAACGGCCACAGGAATTCTGGGAACAAGGAATCCTTTGGCTCGTTAATCAACGGAATCGTTGTGCTCAGGCCTATGGTGTATACTTTTAATAAAGTCTTCATTTATACCCACAGTGTCGTTTCGTACCTTTTCATTTGAACAACCCTAATATTATAATTTTCTTCTAAACAATCTTTTCATAATTTTTTTTACTGACAATATTTCGATCGGTCAATCTTCATTGAGTTTATTACAGGGGTAATTTGGAGGTAATGTAACTGATTAACAACCATTAAGAATAATATATGTTAAAAAACTTATTTGTTGACTGATTTTGCTTTTTATAAACTAGCAGCTCTTTGAAGAACGATAAAAATCTCAGTATCAGGATTTTGATGGCAGCAAAATTCAAAAATAAATTACAGAAGACAATGAGTGATTTTAAATACAAAAATAATTACACATGGCTTCAGTGTTGAAATTGGAAATTTTTAATTATCATATTCTTAATCAATAGCCTCAAAACCTTTTAAAATGATTTCTGTTGACAAACAACTTTTTTCATTTAGAGGTTGGCTTAAAGGTTGAACTTAGAAATTTTTAATTATCAGCAACTTAGAAAACACAAAAAATCAAATTTTTACAAAATAATAAAAAAATAAAAAAAATTTTTTCCAAAACTATTATGAAAACTCTTGTAGGGAACAACCATTTTAACGGTCCCTATTCCTGAAAGTGGAAAAACAAAATTACCAGCCTGTAGTCAAGTTCCACTGATGCATAATAAAACTGTTTCCCTCTAGGAGCAATAGGAGAAAAAATGGCTGCCATCAAACACAGGAGAGCGTTTTGTTTCCTGATGTTCACCAATCTGTCAGTAGTGTGCAACGGCATTTAGGAACAACAATTGGCCGATCCACCCAATGGGCAAACAATTCAGTAGTGGTACAATGATTTAAAGGAAAGAGGATGCATCAATAATCAGTAAGTGAAGCAACAGTGGAGAAACGTACATACAGTCTGCAAAAATCCACCATCAGAGGCAGCAGGGCTGGAAATCCCACAAAAGTCTGTGTGGAAGATTCTGCACAAACAGTTGCAATGTATTCCTACCGATTGCAATTGCTGCAGGCCTTGAAACAAGATGACAAACTGCAGCGACGTTCTATCTATGAGAGTTAAGCAAATTCAAATGGAAACTGTTGGTTGTTTTTTTTTGGTGGAAGCCATCTTCCACCTTTTGGGTACAATGAACTAATAATGTCAGAATGTAGGATATGACAAACCCACATACCTGGAGCGTAAGGGCAACTCCCCTAAGGTTAATGTGTTCTGCACTATAATCCATGAGAAAGTGCACGCCGCTTCTTCTTTACAGAAGAATCATGGGAATTTTATACCTGAACATGCTACAGCAATAATTCTTACCGCAGCTGGAACAGGAACATTCCGGGTTTTATCTTCCAACAGGACGGCGCACCCCTACATTTTCACAACGAAGTCAGAATTAGCTTAATAACCGATTCTCAAACAGATAGATTGGCTGTGCTGTCCGTAATGATAGTGAACTTCTTTGTTGGCCCTCCACATTTACCAGACCTGAGGCCCTGTGATTTTTTTTTCCTGTGGTGGTTTGTTAAAGATAGACTGTACATACCATACCACAGAATACACCTCATCTACAAGCGTGCATCACATACACCACTGCAGCAATCGATCATGGTATGCAGCAACATGTCTGGCAGGAACTTGACTACAGGCTGGATGTAGTCCACATTTCCACGGGAGCTCACATTGAACACTTGTAATGTACTGAAACAAAACTTTTTGAATTTCTCTCTCCATTGATAACAATTCTCTACATCTGAAGTTCATTAAATGTGATTTACATTTGTTTCAAATCCATGTATGCTAACTCTGTATTTATCAATTTAATTTCAACTGTACTATAAACTATAAACTCTTCCATGAATTTTTGATCTAAACATGTAAATTTTAATTACAAACAAAATTTTTGTTATGATTAAAACAGTAAATTATAGAATAAAATAATTTTAAGTAGCAGAATATCACAGACTAAACAAAAGCTGATTTGAGATTCAATCTTTTGATTTGGCTGGGATAGCAATCAATGGTACATATTGAAAGAAGAGATCGTATAAACTTAAAAATTCCTTTTTTTAATTAAATGATTAGCTTTCTAATTAATTAAAGTGATTAGTCCAACCTTTTTATGTTTTATGCTTTTTTCATCTTTTACTTGGCAAATTTTTTGTTACATTTTTGAGTTTGAGTTACTATCCTTCTGTTTTAACACATTTGCTACTAAACAATTCAGACTTCAGACTACTGCGATTACATTAAAGGATACCATTGAAAACTTTTTTTTTAATATACTTATTAATAAAATATTAATAACAACTCAATTCCATTGTTTTTTTTGGCATGATTTGTAAGTATGTCATTAGTCTATCAATACGATTGTTTTACTATATGCTATTGAAGAATAAATTATGCTTGAACTAAAGTTGTGCATGTGACGCATACGCACCTGACATATAGATCATTAGTAGTGAACGTGTTAAGTGCTTTTATTTAAAAGACAATAGCTACTTTTAAAATGAAGGTTAAAAACTAGACAAATTATCCAGACATAGACAGTTATCATTTTAACAGAGAAAGAAAATGCAAATGAATGGATTTTAATATTTGCATGGGATTGTTCTAGAGAATATTTTCAATCGATACTTTCTCGTCTCTATAAACAGTATTTGGTACAGCTTTGTTCTGAAGGAGAATCGTCTCCTGAAGAAGGAACCCAGCTGAAATATTGAGTAAAACTCACTTGGAGTGGGAAAATCCCTCATAGAAAAGGACTTGGTACTTTTTGGGAACCTGTAGCAACGTAACTGCTTTAAATTCCTTTTATGTCTTTGATGCCTCCAAAAAAAACTAAGTTTGGTCTTTGCATTGTCAGACCAAATTGCAACTGACTTTGTAAAACGCAATACAATATTTTACGAGAAATGACTAATATTTCCTTAGGATAAACCCCTTTATCCCAGTGCCTGTTCCAATCCATCAAACCAGCATCATTAACAGACAGAGTAATACATCCATTCTTGCAATCCCCAAAGATTAAATAACTATTCACAGATTATTTCGTTCTCATAATTCCTCAGTAAGAAGTGAGCTTATCATTAGATTTCCCAATATTTTAAAATATTCACAGTCCACTAGTACTAAGACCATTCTTCAATTAAAACCAGATTAAGAATCTCATCTTTACTTCAAAAGGAATGAAAACTGTTTATACGCCTGAAAAAAGAAATCAAACTTAAATATAAAAAGAATTCAGCTTCAGCAAGATTAAAATATACACACCTTAACATAGACACTGCATTTATTTGCTTTTGGTACCCATGAATCTTAGACCTATCACTTCCATAATAGTTTAATGGCAATGAAAATAAAATTTCTCTTTCAAATTCCTGGGACTCCACTTTAATTTAAATATTCTTTATAGGTTGACAACCATTATCTGGATCTTAAGGATTTACCCAATTTATTCAAAAATCATAAAAAATATCTTACTTTGAGTCCTACACCAGGCAATTTAATCAGCTCAGAACGTGCTGTTTCATATGGCATAGAACGCAATGAGTTCAACCAGGAGGGATCTTCCTGTTCTAGTAGCTGTTTGGCTGCTTGGCTAATAAATTTGGCTCGATAACCAAATCCCATCTGACGCAACTCATTTTCCACCCCTTCTGCTGCTAGAGATTGAATATTTGGAAAAGCAAAATAAGCTTCCTCTTCTCCATCAGTGGCTATTCTTTCTCCATATTTCAGACATAGCTTTTCAACCATTGAAGATATTCTAAAAGAAAGAAAAATTCATTTGTTAAATCTGTAGTGATAATTTTTATTTTGAAAGTAAAACAGAAAATAAATGAAAAACAAAGAACATTTTGTAAAGAAGCCTCAGATATATTTAAAAGTACTGAAATTATATAAATAGTATTCAGATGTCACTGCATGAATAACAGGCCTCTTATTGAAGACTTCTAGACAAATCTCTCTTTTTTTTTTTTGGAAGCAGCTTCAAATGCATTTTCAAAGTGTCATCCCTTTCAAAGAAAGAACGTTTTTAATGACTTACTTTGTTATTGTAATTATTATTCTGGCTTTTAAGTTATTAGCAATTATGGATAAATCTCATGTTTCTTACTTCTAATGTATGTAAAAACTTAATTTTGTTTCTTATTTGTTCAATCTAAAAATAGTAAAGTCTTACTTATCTTTGGTTATCTGACATTCCATAAATTGTGACAGTTATCTCATTTTTAACAAGTTTTATAAATAAACAAACAAAATTCAGATAAAATAATTACTTGAAAGAATAAAGCAAATTCAATTTTAATCATATGATTTACAATAACAACATAATAAATGAATACAGTGTAGTAAGAGTCAAGCAAAACTTCTGCTGTGACAGATAACTACTAAGCATTTTGTAAATGTTATACAGGATGGAATATTCTGCAACGGTTGACATTCTAGACCAGACACACCTCATCTCTTCTGATGCCTGGACAGACATTACACTGCTAATAAATGGTCCCTTGCAGACTTAACATCAAAGTCAAAATAAAAGATCACAGGAATAGCTCAACATATCCCTGAGCTGTTATCACTTCTCGATGGCTCATTACTGGCAATGTGCTGTTCCAACAATTGAGTCCTGATGTAAAAACTGCCTTCTCCTCCTTCATACATAACGACATATTTGCCACTAAAAACAATGAGAGACCATTTGGAGACTATCAATGCTTTTTGGGAAAAACAGACTGATGCTTGGATAATGACAGATGTCTTAAGGGGTGACAACAATGAAGTCTTGCCTCTGCAAATCGCCTTGGAATGGTGAATTATAATACAA